>RPFO01000104.1:1186075-1252924 GCA_009746045.1 Mesostigma viride | reverse complement strand
GGGGACCGTCTACGGTGTGGAACCACGGTCTCCCCGGGCCCGCCACCTGTTTCATCTTGGGCACACCACCATGGATGACTTGTCACCCCTCCTGGAGGAGACGGTTCGGCCAAGCGCCCACGAGGACGTGGACACCCCGGGGAGGGGGAGGGGTCGCATACGCGCGTGCCCCTTAGTCACGTGGTGCCGCCCCAGGGAATTTTTCAGCTTCAGCCGCTCGGCCCTCCCACAGTCTTCTCAGAATTCGTCAACCAGGCGAGTACGGATGCGGCGGAACCGGCTGCGGACGCGTTCACAGTCACGTCGGACCTGGAGACGATGATCAGTCGTTTCACGGTCACGGAGGAAGCGGCGCTTGAAGCCATCCGGGCGCACCCCCAGCAGATGGGTGCCTACCCTTGCAAGTTCCAGGATGGGCGCCTGTTCGTGAGTGTCCAGCCGGAGGAATGGCGGCTGTATGTCCCTGAGCTTTGTAGGGCCGCCTTGCTGCACGAGCTCCATGATTCCCTCCTAGGCGGACATCAAGGAAGCCACCGCCTCCTTCCCCGGGCCCGCAGCATTTCTACTGGCCAGGGATGAAGGAGTATATCGAGACGTATGTGCGCCAGTGCCCCTCGTGCCAGATCATGAAGTCCAGGAACACGGGCTCTCAAGCCGTCCCTAAGACGCTGCCGGATCCTATGGGTCCTTGGGATTCTATCATGATGGACTTCATCGGGCCGTTTAAGAAGACGAAGAGCGGCAACAGTTAGTCTCCATGCTTTGCTGTAGACTAAGTCTCAAAGGCATTGTGAATACAACGTATGAATAAGCCTTGTAAACCTACGTTGGTATGTGAATATAAATACCACGTGGGCTATGCAGATAGGAATGCTAGTCGAGTCGCATACGTTTCCCTAGATAGGTACTTTGGGTACTGGGTACGTGACAGATGTCAGTACCCAGTATACGTAGTGTCCTGTCATTGGACGGTACTAGAGTATCCTAGATAGGGACCGTACTGCAGCGTGCATTGATCTGTGATCGCACGATGCAGTGACTAGACTGCTACCTGTCATCGTGCGGCCTCGGGCCAACGGTCTGCACCCAACGGTCACTGGCGGCGCAGCCAGTGAGAGGAACGTTGATAAAGGGTAAACCTATTTTCTAATGAACCAAGCAATTCATTGCTCTCAGCACACAGTGTTCTCAAGCATTGTACCAAGTCGGTCATTCGTATTCTAACTTGAATTTTATCTGCTACCATGGCTATCACTAACAAGAATGTCGCTAAGAAGCTTAACTTCAACGAGGATGATGACGGGCAGGATCGGCGGATGCCCAAAGACAACAATCAGAAGCCGGCTGGCGATGCGGCCATTTCAAAGAAAAAGAAGAAAAACAAAAAGAACAACAATGTCTGCCAGGACGAGGGGACGGCGGCTGCAAGGCCGACCGACCTACCCCCCTCCCCTGAGAAGCCGGAGGACGAGACGGCTCCCCCCCGGGGGACCGGCTTACCCTCGACTCCGGCGGCTGCAACAGCCGAAACCACGGCTGGAGCAGCCATGGCTGCGGAGCCCTCGGCGGTCAACCCCACTGAGGCTCCCCAGTTCGGCCCTCCGTTGCCGACTATTCGGGAGCTCATGCCCCGTCAGACGGCTTCGGTGGCGCCGGACGGGGCGATCACGTTTCGCCCCGCCACGTCTGATCTTCGTGTTCCCTTCGCTCAGGGCACAATCACATCGAGCTTCAGCTTGGGCGACCTTCGTCCCTTCTTCGCAAGAAGAAGGACATGGAAAGCATTAAGCTCGCGCGGGTGGTGCGTAGACCCGTGGAGCCCATCGGAGGACAACAAATGTCCGATGATGAGGTCTCCGATACTGCCAGTCTTCCCGACGGGGAGACTGAGATAACCCTTACCCCAGCGCTCCTGGCGGTCGAGCAGGCCGCGCTGGTGGCTAACGAAGAACGCCGAGCGAGGCAGCGAGACCGGGAGGTCCGTCGCGAGACGGCTTTCGGCTCGCCGCTAAGCGGCAGGAATACGAGGAGGAGGCCGCCCGTCGCCTGGCAACCCACCAGGCGATGGCGGCGGCGTACCGCGAGGCAACTCAGCGGCTACGCGACCTTCTCACCAATGCTGATTATCCGATGGAATACTCGGATGGTCAAGACCTGGCCGAGCTTGCTCGGTCAGCCCATTTTAAAGCTATGTCCTCCCTAACCCAAGCCAGGGTAACGGAGGCCATCTTGGCCAAGCATGGGGTGGCTGAAGCTGCCCCCCGCTGGAAACCACCAAGACCCTCTCCTCCCCAACCCTTGCAGTAAGGAGGGCCTTCTGGTCTTGGCCCAGGGGAAGGGCAAGGCCCAAGATTCAATGTCAAGGAGGCCATGATCATGGGCAACCCCTCCCTGACATTCCTACGGATGAGGCGGCCTTTCAGGCTGCCCTCCGAGAGCATGAGGTACGCAAGGAGATGAAAAGGCTCCTCAAGGAGGAGGCAGCGAGGAGAGCGGCGGCAGACACCCCTGCCCGCCCCTCCACCGCTGGGGCTGGACCCAGTGGGGTCACCGGACCCCCCGGCCTCCCCCGGGCCACCACGGCCCCCCCTCCCCCTCCCCCACCACCCCAGGTTCGCCCTGTGGGTTGGGGCCCCCTCCCCACCCAGGGGGGGTGGCCAGGACCCCAGGAGGCCCTGGGGGGAGGTCAGAGGTGCCCAGGGCACCCACCCAACCTGCTGAGGCCCCCCAAGGGCGGGGGATATCCAAGAACAGCTCGCCATTCTACAGGCTCAGCTGGCCTCTTGCAAGACCAGCAGTTAACAGCTAACCAGCTGCAAACTGTCGAGGGCCTGCGCGCCCTGATGTCCGGTATGAGCGGGGACCATCAACCTGGACCCCCCGCCTCCAACAGGCAACCGACGTCTTCTTGAGGGCCAACCCCCCTCCACAGGTGTGTTTAACCCTCATAAAAAGGAATCCAAAATCAATATTGCTGGTTTGCCTGAGGGTCACACATTGAACAAGCAAACAATTTGTCTTTGCTCTGGAGTATGGGATGGAAGGCCTAAACCTTAGCATCAGTTTAAGGCTCTCAGGGCCTCATCCACCTTCCACCAATCATCTCCTGCAATTAGAGCATTGATTCAAACCTATCAGGAACGCACCCTGACACCTGAAGCAGCCATTGAACAGTGGCCTACCTTTATCACTGATCTGAAACAGCTAGTGCTTACCAATAACCACATGGAAGCAGTAGAACGTTTCAACTGGCTTGCTGCATATAAGGTGAACAAGAATAACCTCTCTGGGGATGCAAAAACATACAGGGTAATGATAGAGAAAGACCTTGAGCTTCTCAAGCTCCAACCAAGGTATCTCATCCACACCTGGCTAACAAAAGCTAATTTGCAACCTCTGTCCTGGCTACCCTGCTTACAGGCCTCAAGTCCCTCTGGGACAACTTCAGAGCTGCCATGCTCTATATCGAGGAGGCAGTGGACCCCCTGGGTACTGGCAACCCCCAGGCCCAGGACCCCAAGGTCCAGGGTGTCCAAGGCCACAAGCGCAAGGGGGGCCAGCCAGGGGGGGCACCCAAGACCCACAAGTCCTCCCACCAAGGGGGCAGTGGCTCTCAGGGGCGTGGCAACACGTGGCACCGTGTGCCCCTGCATGGCAACCCCAACAACAACAACAACAACAACAATAACAACAACAGGTCCCAGCAGGGCAATAATAACAACAGGTCCCAGCAGGGCCAAAACAACAACAACAACAGGTCCCAGCAGGGCCATAACCACAACAACAATCGGTCCCAGCAGGGAAACAACAACAACAACAACAACAACAACCAACCTGGAAACCCTGGCATACGGTGCCTGAGGTGCTTCCAGAGGGGGCATGACAGGAACCACTGCCCCAACAACGACTCCCTGACACCAACGTGGATCTCTGCCCGGGTTGCTGGCACGCACGTCATCCCCTGGGACCTCCAGGCAGCCGGTGCAACAGGACTCGCTACCAAAAACAATGTGAGTTCTCTCACCTTGCTTACTCTGAGGATGATGATCTCATTACCATTGGGGATGGCAGCCAGGGCATAATTGATTTTGAGGCAGCAACCTTACTGTCCTCCCAACACCCTGTCTGGAACCTTACATAAAAGCACTAACCCCTACTGTTGACAACTCCATAGATATCAAGGAGCTTGCTCATCAGCTGCACCTAGCCATGGGTCATGAAACAGTGGCTGAGGAACTGGCCAGACGGCTGGGGGGTAGTAGCATGGGAAAACAACTCAGGAATGCAGTAAAACTGGCTAGACAACACTGTCAAGAATGTCAGTTCAATAGCCCCAAACCTCAAAAATGGCATACTGCAACTCCTTCCACCATAGGGGCATGATAGTGGGGGATGTGATGCACATCAACAAAGATGTCCAACCCTACCTGATCCTAAAAGACTCATGGTCCAGGTTCACAGTAATGGAACCCCTACCTGGCATGTCTGCAGGGCAGCTACGTGTTGCACTCATGATTGCTTTACCCAGATTCTACCCAGTTGACAGAATTTTGCTTGATCAACAATTTTCTTGTCTGACTGACCTGGAAGGGTGTGAAGCAATAGAGATTGCTGGGCTGGAAGATCATGAGGGTCAGGGGGTCATTGAAAGAACCATCAGATCTGTCAAAACCCTACTAGCCAAAAATCCTTCCAAGGATGCTACTTCAGGGGTCTATTGTGACAGGGCACTCTGGTGTCATGAAATGTGCACAACCCTAAACATGAGACCTGTCTTGCATGCCAGTGGGGTGAAGTAATCCCAGCAGGCCTGCAGGCAGGTGTATATCCCCCAGAGGTGATAGCACTGTACAACACTGCACGTGCACAAACCTCAGCAAAACTGGCAGAAAAAGATAAAACCCATCCAGGCCAGTATTCCAAAAAGGTGATCAAGTTCTCTATTACAAGGAAAACAGCTTTGGTAAGGTTGGAACTTGGCTAGGTCCAGTTACCATCCGTGGATTTACCAAAAACAGCAAGACCGTGGAGGTCAAGCACAATATCAATGGGAAGCGTCACAGGGTGAGCTGTCATAGAATTAAGAAGTATTATTCTCCCATGGCAGACGTGCCTGGGGAAGAGTCTTTAAGCATGGACTCACTACTTCTATCTGGCAACTCCAGCATGCCCAGCAGTAGCCCTGAGCCACCAATTACTGCTGTTGACAGCACCACAGCACCCTCTGTGAACCCTTCCACCCTCAGTGAAGCCAGGCCCACTTCACAACCTGGGGATTGCTTAACCAGGCACGAGGTAGCTGGGTTGGAAGCATTAGCTCAGCCCCAAGGCACCAAATTGTCTGCCAACCCTCCCGCTCTGAGGTCAAGATTGGCAGTCGCCTTGCAAGCATTACACAGGTCACATAAGCAACAAGCTGCTGTGGCCGAAGGGTTGGCAAAAGTCTCAGCTGTGTGCACTAGTCAGGACCCCTGGACCCTGGCAATAGACACTCAGGCACAGGTCAGTGTGATCAGTGCACAAGCCATCCCTGGTCTTGAGATTGCACCTTCATTTTGGGCACGGGTGCAGGATTTCTCAGGCCAAAGCTCACTGGATGTAGTGGGACAAGTGATGCTCCCTATACTTGGTATTCAGACACCCTTCCAGGTGGTGGAGGGGTACTCTGGTAACACCTTGTTGGGGGAACCTTTTGTATCCTATCCTGGGGTGCTTATCTCAGCTAATGAGCTCAGTGTCACAGGGGTGGGTGCAGTTCCTCTGGACCACTTTAAAATCCCTCTCTCCAGTATTGTCCCTGGTATGGATGCTGTCATCAAGGCAGTCAACACTCAGTATGCACCAGGGGAGATCCCTGATCTGGACAAGTTAGTGCACAGCCAGTTCCTCCATCCCTCAGCCTTTGGGCTGGGTAAGTGGGACATAGCCATGCACTCACCCCACCAAATCTCCCACGTCATACAAGAATGCAAAACACAAAAAGGGTTTACCAAGTGGCTGATGGCCATTGTCCACCAAGCCAGGCAGGAATGGGTCCTGCCCAACCCCAAAAACCCTCAATACAAACCTCCTGTCACCCCTTCATGGGACGTGCCAGAGGGAGCCAAAAAGCTCAGATTAAAATTTGTTCTCAAACAAAAACCACAAAAAGTGGGCTCCCCAATCTTCCATGCCAGACCATGTGTCACAGAATTAAAGGGGACATCCACACTGCCAAAAGGGGAAACCTACACACCTGGGCTGCAACAAACCTCACTCAGGATCATGCTCTCCCTATTCCTCCACAACCTCAATGCAGGCCAAGACTATGTCTGCAAAGCCACTGATATTAAAAGGGCCTTCCTCAGGGGGGACCCAGAAAAGGCTGAATCTGTGTGGAAAGGGAAGGTGTACGTGGTAGACACCCCAGCTGTGTGGAAACCTTACATTGATGAGCCCCACCTTATCATCAACATTGGGGTGGAAGGGCTTGTCAGTGCCCCAAAATTTTCAGAGACTCAGCAGAGGAAGTATTCAAAAAGCTCAAGGCCACGTATGATGACCTGGACCCATGCTTTTTTGTTGTACCCACCCCCTCTGGACTGCTGTTCTTTGTGTGGCATGGAGATGACCAACTCATTTGTGGGCCTAGAGCTGAGGTGGAAAATTTATTCAGCAGGTCCAGGAATCATATGAGATTGGCAAACAGGTGGAATTGAGCACAACCCCCATCCAGTTCTGTGGCATCATGTTGCAGCTGCATAGGCAGCCAGATCAGTGGGTCTGCTCTCTCTCCTCCTGCAGAATATATCCAAGATTGTCTAGATCTGCTGCAGACAACTACCTCCCCTTACACATGTGTGCCACTGTTCAGGGCAAACTGGGGTGGTGGTCAGCCATCTGTGGGGCTCCCTTAGCTGTCATCAGCAGGGTCACCCATGATGTTCTAGTCAAGATAAAATGCAGTCACATCAGGAAGTTGGTCAATGACTGCCCCCCCTCATCCTCCATGGCCTGAATCTGATGGAAGACATCCACATCCAATGTGTCATGGACAGCTCCATGGAGAGCAGAACAATCAATCAGATGGGGGCACGGGAATCAGGGCTGTTTTTTCTCACCAACAGGTCAGATTACATGTCCCTCACTTCCTGGTACAGCAGGCTACACCGCAGAAAACCTGGCAGCAGCAACTCAGCTGAATGTCGTGCTGTGGTGTCTGCTGCATTGCATGCTCGTTCCCTGCAGCACATGCTCACCTGGCTACAAACCCAGGCAGGCAGCACATGCAATGTCATCTCACATCTCTACACTGACAGCTTCTCTGTGATCAGTTTTCTAACCAAGAAATCTGTTTCTGCTGCTGTCCACACTGACTTGGATTGGGTGATCCTCAAACAGGAGGCCACCTATTTTTCCAGCTGGACTCATGTGGATGATGAGGACAACCCAGCAGACGCTCTAACGAAGCTGCGGGATGCTGCTGGCCAACAGTACCAGCTCCTCTTTCAGAACATGAACCCCTATGATATCAGAGTCAGTGTTTGAATAAATGACTGGCCATAGCTCAGTACACAACCACCACACCCCCTTACCACAGCGATAGCTGCTGGGCGCCATAAAATTCAACACATTTGCTGTGGGGTGTGAGTGCTGGCTAGGTCAGATTTGTATCCATTTGCAGCTTGAGGACACAAGCTTGTATACACTTACTTAATGTGTGCTCCAATACTGGCCAACCAGCCAGCTGTGTACACCTTATTTAATGTGCAATTAACACCTGGCCAGAACAGCCAGCTGTAACCAACCTGGCTCAACCAGCCATGTCTCTTTTGTACCCCTAATCAACTTAAAAACAATAACAATAATGTTGGGGGTGCAGACCTGCATTAAGAAATAAATAATAAAACAATACTGGAGTTAGTCTCCATGCTTTGCTGTAGACTAAGTCTCAAAGGCATTGTGAATACAACGTATGAATAAGCCTTGTAAACCTACGTTGGTATGTGAATATAAATACCACGTGGGCTATGCAGATAGGAATGCTAGTCGAGTCGCATACGTTTCCCTAGATAGGTACTTTGGGTACTGAGGTACGTGACAGATGTCAGTACCCAGTATACGTAGTGTCCTGTCATTGGACGTACTAGAGTATCCTAGATAGGGACCGTACTGCAGCGTGCATTGATCTGTGATCGCACGATGCAGTGACTAGACTGCTACCTGTCATCGTGCGGCCTCGGGCCAACGGTCTGCACCCAACGGTCACTGGCGGCGCAGCCAGTGAGAGGAACGTTGATAAAGGGTAAACCTATTTTCTAATGAACCAAGCAATTCATTGCTCTCAGCACACAGTGTTCTCAAGCATTGTACCAAGTCGGTCATTCGTATTCTAACTGCAACAGCATGGTCTTGGTGTTCCTGGACCGCCTGACGCGCATGTGTCACTTGGCCCCGTGTCCGGTCGACCTCACAGCGGAGGAGTGCGCCAAGATATACCTGACGCACGTGTTCCGGTTTCACGGGCTCAGCCGGCAGTTCATCTCTGACCGCGACAAGCTCTTCACGGCCAAATTCTGGCAGGAGTTCTTCGAGCGGCTGGGCACCAAGGTGTCGCTGGGCACGGCCTACGACAGCTCGTCGTCGCACCTGGTGGAGCGGTTGAACCGCACAGTGCAAGAGACCATGCGACACTACACCGACACGGTGGGCAGCAATTGGGAAGAACTTCTGGGCTTGGTGGAGTTTTCCCTGAACAATGCCCCCCAGGCCGCCCATGGGTTTACTCCCTTTTTCCTCAACTCCGGCCGACACCCTCTCACACCACTCGACTTGCTTGTGAGCCCCGGACTTGGAGAGGATCAGGTCAAGCTGGACACCCTTCAGGGGGTTGAGCGGTTGCTGCAGCGGATGCACCAGGCGCATAACAGCGCAGTCCAGGGCTACCGCGCAGCGACGGAGCGGTATATCTGGAGAGGACAGCCGGCAAGCGGGATCACCGAACGCCGTCCATCGAGGTGGGCGATTGGGTCCTGGTTGAGGGCCCCAGATCGGGCGATTTTCACACAAGGTGGAGAAGGAGCTGAAGACTAAGCTCCGTCCCATGTTCCTGGGTCCCTACAAGGTCCTCACCAAGTTCGATGATGTCATGTTCCAGGTGGACATCCCAGTGTCATGGAACCTCACGTCCAACCGTTTCCACCGTGACCAGCTCAAGTTGTATGACCAGAACACCATCCAGGGCAGGGTCAATCCCCCAGCCCCGCTGGAGTTCAATCCGGACACGGGGGATTCAACAAGAGGACGAGGTGGCAGCGATCGTGGGACACCGGGATGTCAGACGGGGACGAGGGGTCCAGCGACAATACCGGGTGCGATGGCGATTCGCACAGCATGAGTCTGAGGACTCCTGGCGCACCGCTACTGAGTTAGCGGGGTGCGCCCGCTTACTAGAAGCATATAAGAAGACGCACCAGTTGTGTTAGCAGACCACATCCGGTAGGGTGTAGGGTGAGAGTGGTGTGTGAGCTGGGTATCAGGTACACGCCGACTAATGCCCTGGCATCTTGTGTGTGGGCTGCGCAGGGGGACGCCGCGGAGGCGCTTCCCAGGGGCCAGACTTCCGTCGGCGCCGCGGAGGCTGCAGACGCAGAGATCCGGGAAGCAGACGGGGAGTCCAGCGATGAGGATCTGGTTGCCATGGACATACCCGACCAACCTGAGGTCCCACAACCAGAAGCGGGGGCGAGGACGCAGACAGCTCGCGGAGAGTCTGCTGTTCGAGGGGCCGGGTGCCCTAGGGGCTGGGGGCTCGGGAGGTGGTGGCTGGCAGACGGGGCCTTCATCTGGCCGCGAGCGCCGGCAAGAAACGTCGTCCAGACCCGGAGCACCGGACACGCGTACGTTGCAGCTAGTGAAGGAGCTGAACACGGAGACGTTTAATCCCCGAGTGTTCCTGCGCAACTATGGTCGGGAGGGTGACTTGTTGGAACGACGACGTCGGCGCCGTAACCAGATGCCTTCGCAACTCCGCGCTGATTCCATTCTGGCGCGGGTCAGCCCTGCGCATTTGGAGACTTTTCGAGGGTTCGTGCGGCGAAATGTGGGGTTCAAGATCGAGACCCGCACCGCTGAGCGCGACGGTGTGGTGGTCGGCACAGATTGGGATACCCATGAGCGGGAGTGCCTTTGTCACGCGTGCATGAACACGCTGGACGCGGGTCTGGCATTTCCACGGCTTTTGCTCCTCCTAATTCCGCCCGCAGAACGGAAACTGCTGGATCGCTACTTTCCCCGGTACCTTCCGTTGGAGGGGGCGCTTCGGGGCGAAAAATGTCTGCGGGCGGGGCAGTATTCGTTACGGCAGGCTCTGGATCGCATCGTGGCTATGGATGATGAAGACCAGGACGATGGGAGTGAGGGGTACGACTCTGATTCCGAAGACCACCCTCCACGCCCTCTCTCTCGTTCCCCTCCGCGGGATCCGACATCTCGGGGCTCCCTGGAGGGCGGCGCAGGACCCCGTCCTGTGCCACGTTACGAGGCGCCACCGCCGGCGACGGGCTGGGGGCGACCTCCCGGGCGTGAGTCGCGGAGTCTTCCGAGGGCCACCGGATGGGGTACGTGGGGGCAGTCAACCCGCTTCTCGGCGTGCTCCGGAGCGGCCTGCACGTCGTCGCTTGCCATCGCCGTCCTCGAGCTCGCGTTCCCGTTCAGACTCAGGGACCGAGGTACGAACCGCTCGCCGAGCGTCACCACCACCTCGGCGCCCGGATGCCCGTCACTGGGAGCGCACGTGGGGGTCCGTGCTGGAGTTGGAGCGAGAGAGTCGGCGACCGCAATCGGATACGACGGAGACCGCTGCGGCCAGGACAGAACAGCCGGCCGGGGGGGGGCCTCTGGTGTGGTCCCCGCGGGCACTCCGTCAGATGTGGGCCAAGAGGAGCCTACCTTCCATGTCTCCCTGGAGCCTCGCTCCCGGTCGGAAGTGGTTCCACCGGAGCCTAATTTCCTGGTCTCCTTGGAGCCACGTCCCCGGCCTGCCCAAGCCGGATCGTCGATGTCACGTCCCGCGGAGGGACCCAGCAGACCCACCACGTCGGATCGACCCTCGCACCATCCCGCGGAGGGACCGTGCCTACATACTATACGGATTGCCGCGGAAGGTCCCAGTGTGACGGGCATCATGGTGCCAGCGGAGCCCGTGGTAACCATTGAGGCGCTCGTGGCAGCGGTGCAATCAGGGCAGGGTCTGATACAGCGTATGTTGGACCAGCTCGGGCGCCAGGGCGATCAGTCCGCCGCCACCTCCGTGGGCTATGATGCAGCTTCCAGGGCTCCGGGGTCTTCACACGAGGAGTGGTCAATGGGGGATTTCATACGGGCGGTTCCGGGTAGGGCAGTAAGGCACGGTGGGCCGGGGCCTCGTACGGAGAAGTTGTGTGTGGCTTTCGAGGGACCTTTGTCTCTCCAGGTCCCTCCTGGCCTGCATCTGCCCGCTCCTTTGGTGTTTCAAGCGGGTCCCTGGCGCGCGGTAGACCGCGGTGCCTACTGGGAACAACTAGAAATCACCTTCTTCCCACAGGCTCCACTGCCCCTACCGCAACCCGTCGATCCTCGTTTTCCCCAGGTGGTGGGGCACACTGTGCGGTTCGGTTCCGAAGATTGGTGGGACTGGAGATATCAGGCGGATGATAGGGTGGGGCACG
Organism: Mesostigma viride; assembly: GCA_009746045.1. Lineage (NCBI taxonomy): Eukaryota > Viridiplantae > Streptophyta > Mesostigmatophyceae > Mesostigmatales > Mesostigmataceae > Mesostigma > Mesostigma viride. Next base: position 1,241,237 of record RPFO01000104.1, on the reverse strand, counting down.
TGGTGACGCCGCCAAAGGTGGCCCCAACGGAAGGGCGTGCCTTCCTGGAACGGGTGGTGCCTGATATTGCAGGGGCTCCGAGGGTGACTATCAACGATGATCACGTGCGCACAGAGGTTTTTATGATGGGGGTGCAGTTTGTTCGCGAGCACCGCTGTGGGGTGGTGGATCGGTGGGCGCTGACTCTTCTATTTACCCACCCCCAGTACCTTGCTGGGTTCCTGTCCATGTGGCCCCGGGGTACGTGGGTGGAGCTATCCAGGATGGGTCGGCATAAGATGTCTCCCTATCAGGTGGCCTTCGAGTGGGATCTATGTGCGAACCCCGGGGTGATGATCCGTCAAATGACCCCCGTGGGACGTCGGGCTCTCATTAAGGTCCAGCAGCAGCGGCGGGCCACCGGCGGCGGACGCTAGAGTGGATATTTCAGTTTTTGGGACGGATAGCGGAATGATCCAGTCCACAGAGTTCTGGCTACTACGTCAGGGTCGGTCACGTGTATCAACCTCTAGGGGAACTGGTATTACTGACCTGCGGGTGAACCGAGGTCGGGACAGTACTCTTATAGTAGTATTGTTTTGCTTCCTTATCCTATCTTTGTACGGTAGGGACTACCGACCCCCGTGGGGGGGAGGAGTGTTACGTCCCGGCCCTTTTAGTCGGACGTAACAATGGAATAAATTACTAAGGCCTTGTGGCCGTTGTACTGGGTTTTATGAATACAAGTAGACCCGGCGGGGGCGAAGCCCCCAACTATTTTGGACTCCACAACTAATGGAGAAAAGCCCGGCTGCGCAGAGTCTAAATGAAATTCCCGTGGCCCGGTGCCAGACTGCCAGTGGCCCAGTGCCCGTGGCCCGGCGCGGCGCCCGTGGCCCGGTACTGGTTAGTGGCCCGGTGGCTACTGGCTAGTGCGAGTTGTGGCCCGTTGAAATTCCTTTCGTCCCTCCGTTGCTGAAATTTTTTCCCCGTGGCTAGTTGCCCGTGGCCCGTGGCTACTGGCTTCGCTGCGGTCCGGATAGGAATAATTAGTACGGTGCTCGCTGCGCTCGCTGGGCGCTTCGCGCGTACTGTATCTGCGATATCTGCGATTCTTCCGTCAACCTCCGAGTACCCCCTAATGGCTGATTTTTGTACCACGATTTTCTACCTAATTTTGCAACCAACGGTCACGAAGCTCGCTTTATATAGGGGAAAGGATTGACTATTGTGTGAATTGGACTAGTTATTTTGGTCCTAGGTTGACCTTTTAGGGGCCGGTGCCGTGGCGCCGCGCCAGTTCTGGATCTGTCTATAGTTCTAGGCGTGGATCCTGTAGTTGGGGGTCGATGTCGGCCCGGATCCTACGCGGAATGAGTGACTTGGATTGTCCAGTGGGATTTGGTGTTGTATCTGCGCCGCAACCAACCTAGGTTAAATTAGTCAGAGGACGAGAGTGTCGTCCTCTTGGTTTGATGAATGATAAGTGCGAATACGCCTACACATTGAGCCCGGGGCAATTATCCATTTGTAATTGCCGGTCTTGCTAGCCATTATAAGTGTGTACAAATCAGCTTGGTATCAAGCCGTGATGCCAGATAACTCACGACTCACGTCGTGAAGCGCAACCTACATTATGTTACCTTGAATTATTCCTAATTCCGGCAAGGAGGGTCTTTCGCTACGTAGCTCAGGCTAGCTAGGTGTGTCTGGGCTGGGACGTAACACGTGGCCGCTCTCTGCCACTGTCCTGGAGCTAAGGTGCTGCTGCTTCCTCGCCTTCAGCCCGGCCTTCTTGACCCACAACTCCTGGAACTCTAACCTCCCTTTCTACCCAATCTTTGCCTCAAGGCAAGCATCTCAGTATGCCCTGCCCTGCGATGCCCGCAAAAGGTGCACGCATCCGGGACGTCGCACTAATCTGCTTACCATCGCCACTAGTAAAATTGTGCCATGGCCGCAAAATGAGCAGCTAAACTTCAGCTGCGAAACCGTTTTCCCCAGAGTATCCTTCACCATGACTGTTTTTTTCGCTACTGATTTATGCTCTGGCCCTTTTTCTGGCATTGCTGCGAAAACACGTTTGCCCTTAGTGCAAAATCCAATGGCACACCGCCATGTAATATTGTTGTGATAAGCTTACAGTTTGTGTATTTTCTGTACCACGTTCCCAACACGGCTGGCATTTTCATCCTTGTGGCATGGTATATGCCAAACATAATAATGAATGCTAGTATATACGTGCCATGAAGCGTTTCGCGCTGCCTCACTTATGCCCCTTGATTCCTGAGAGCAAATGCTAGGTCTGTTTGAGAGGTCACTGTGTGATTCCGCCTGCTGTTAAAATGGATAGTTACCATGCTTGAGCACGCAAGTTGCTGAACGATCTATATCGTGCCGCAATGCTCATGATAAAGAGAAATTTTGCAATTCCTGAATTGGCTTGCCCGAACTATAGGGACAGCATTGAACATCCTTGAGAGACAGGTGCGTCGATCGACAGGGATCGATCGTGCGTAATCCAGCTTTCTGTGTCTGTAGTTGCAGTCACTTAGCATGTGGCATCCCTGTTGTCGGGAGCGAAGGTTTAGGAATCGCGGACATGCCACTCTTAAGTAATGGTGTTGCAGTTTGCAGGCGCGTCGTTTTTCCATGCCGATTTTTATGTTCTTATGAACAAAATTCTAATTGATGGTCTCATACACTATAGCAAAATTTATTGTGTTTGCTTTGTTATACAGCCGTCATGAACGGCACAATTTTCTTCTTATCGTGGTTGCTCCATACATCCTGGAACATTCCACCAGCTACTTGCATCGCCCATGAGCACGCAACGTGGTAGTGCCTTCACTGCCGTCTTCCACACAAGTTACCCGGCCATGCGTACCAGTTCGATCGTCCAATCGGATAGTCCCTGGAACAAGTCATGGCCGTCCCTGGCGTGGGCGCCCGGATGATGGGCGCGCTCCTCGTGATCGACCGCGTGCGGCTGCGGCGCACGTGCCGCTTCTTTCTCCCCGCGGTGGACGACTCCCTCCAGCGCTTGACGCAGCTTTTCTTCGAGGTCAGCGACAAGGGGGGCTGCCCGGCGGCTTGCACGGCCGGCCTCCCCTGGCTGCTGACCAAGTGCCCCAACCTGCAAACGCTGAGCGTGCACGCCGTACGCACGTCAAACGAGGTCGTGGCATCATTGGCGGTGGCACAGCCAAACGTTGTGTGCGCGCATCAGCCGCCGCCCTGGTGCGAGCGCAACGACCTCTCCTGCAGGTGGCAGTGGGCCGTGTTCAGCTGGGTCCCTGCGGGCCAGCCGCATGGTGTCCGTAGTGGACCTCGCCCGCAGCTGCCAGGGACTTGTCAACCTGAGCGTTGCCCATTGCTGCGACGTGACGAATACCAGATTGCAAGCCCTTGCACTATCCTGCTCCAGCCTGCAAGGGCTGGACGTGTCCGGGTGCCCCGGCGTGGGAGACGCGGGCATTGGCGCAGTGGCCCAAGGCTGCCGTGGCCTGCGCCGGCTGATGGTTTCGAACTGCCACGACGTGCATGACGGATGGTGGCCTGAGCTACCTGGCCTGCAGCTGCCCGTTGTTGGAGAAGCTGGATCTGGCAGGCACCCGCGTGACGGCGAACGTGTTTGCTGCCGCGGTGGAAAACTTCCCGTGCCTGCGCCATGTCATCAGCCCCCAGCAATTGAGCGACGACGGCATTCGCCATGCAGCTGGCGACGCACTGCTCGTTGCTGGAGCGCCTGGACGTCGGGGGTGCGTACGTGGTGACGGATGCTGGCTTTGCTCTGCTTGTGAAGCGGTTCCCCCATCTGCGCTCCCTGGACATGGGATGCTGCGACGAGCTCGTGAACGGATGCCAGGTTGAAACACATCGCGGCCGGCTGCCCGCTGCTTACCAGCGTAGATGTGTCGCGCTGCGACTGGCTCACGGATGCCGGAATTATGGCGCTGGCGGAGTGCTGCCCGGGCCTGCGCCACCTTGCCCTGACTAGCGATGTCAGCGACGCGGCCGTCTCAGCACTCGCGAGGCACTGCCCGGACTCGGAGTCACTGGACGTCAGAGGTTGCTGGCCCGTGGATGGTAGCTTGCACGATATGGCAAGCCGATGCCCCCGCCTACGGCGCCTGTTCATGGGGCCAGGGAACGGTGACGGACGTCGCCATAGAGCAGCTGGCATGCAGCCAAGGCCCCGCAACTTGAGGAGCTCATCTTGTCGTCTTCGAATGTGACGTCGGTTGGCATTAAAGCGATTGCCGCCAATTGTCATGCGCTGCGGTACTAAGCCGGCTAAGCCGTTGACATATCCAGTTGCCGCAAGGCCGGCGAGGGCCTGGTGGCGCTCGCACGGGAATGCCCGCAGCTGGAGTACCTCAGGGTGGCGACCTCTTGGACAGTGACCCCGGCGCTGGTGGCGGCGGTTGGCCGGCAATGCATGGGACTGCGAGTCTTCCAAGTGGATCCATGTAAGCATTGGGACGAAGAGGGTCGGTTTCAAAGGATTTGGGAGTGTATGTGAACTTGTTGGGACAGCCGGGGACGATCGATTTTGGGCCCCTTTGCCCACCTGCTTCACCTTGTCAAGGGGATTCGCCTTTACTGTAAAAGCAAGATTTGGAGCCGCGCCTGGCCGGTATTGGATGAAAATCATGAGAGTTTTGTGACCCTCTTTTCTCCCTCCATTACTAGTTGTCTCACTACTTAAATGAACGTAGATCGCTTAATAGTAGATATTGCATGTAGATCACTTACTAGTATATATCAAGGAGACACTTAATAGTATATGCAAACATAGATCACTTAGTAGTTGGTTTTTATGGACTTAGATCACTTATTAATAGTAGATATGAATGTTGGTATTTTGACCTGGCCTGGCCCCAAGAACATTCCTAAAAGGGTAGGGAAACATGCCATGAACTACACCCAGATGTTGCTGGCCGACCTAGTGGTCCCAGCCCAGTTTGAACACCGCATCCCCTCTCTCATCGCCCTCAGGCCCGGCAGGCAGTGATGACACTAGTCGCGCACTGGTGGTCGTCCAGCACCCTCCCGGGCTTCCTGCCTCGCCTTCAGCCTCGCCCGAGCCCAAACGCAGCTGCCCCACCGAACCTAGCTGGTCTGAGACCGACTTTGACGTTGATCAGTTATTTTCCACCTTCGACGTCCGCAGACCTGGCTATTTCGACAGGCCACACATCCGGATGCTGGAGCTCCTGTTTTATGGGTCGTATGCCTCCCTTCTTGACCTGTGCCAACGCCTCCAACGCCACAAAGGCTTCCGCAGCCAGTCTGACGGCCAGTTTCAGCTCCGCTCAGCTGACCTGTCTGGCTGGTCGCGACCGCGCCTTCAGCTTGCCGCCCTCTTTTCCATCCTTCAACGCTGTTCCGCGGACCTTTGGCAACCCGTCCCCTTGACCGAATTCGCCCTCCTCCGCCTCCTCTCACAGCATGTGACGCCCCTTGTTTGCGAAATGGAAGCTTTGGGTCGTAAGATGGCTGCTGAGCTCCCCAAAATCCCCACCGCCACCGCCACCGCCACCGCCACCCTCCTCGCCTCCACCCCCCCCCCCCCTTCGACTCCATCACCGCCCAGCTCCGCGACATCGACCAGCGTCTTAAGGACAACGCCATCGCTATCGAGGTTCTGCAGAACACCGCAGGCCTCACCGCCCAGGCGGTGAAGGACATTGCCGCCAAGCCAGCCCCGGCTGGCCTGGCCGGCGATGCTCCTCCCATCACCACCTGGGCGGACATGCTTAAGCAACACACCACCTCCACCACCTCCGCCGTCGCAGCCCAGCTCCAACGGCAGACGCTTGACCTCCGCGAGGAGGCCGAGCTCGCCAAGCGCAGCCTCAACGTCATTGTCAAGAACTTCAAGATGGAGGAAGGTGAGAATTCCGAGAAGCTTGCGCGTGCTTTTGAGAGAGAAATCCTTGATCGCATGGGCCTTACTGGTGAGATTGAGCTGGTCGCCCACCGCCTTCCCCGCGCGCGGGGTAAGGCAGGGGCGCCCCCGCTCCTTCTCACCTTTAAGACCCCGGCGGACAAGATTTCTTTTCTCAGACGCCGCAAGCGGCTCGAGAAGACTCACTTCACCCTTGATGACGACTTGACCCTGGCGCAGCAACAATGGCGACGGGAGCTATGGCCGACCTACCTCCAGCTCCGGCAGACCAAGGCGGGGCAGCCGGTGTACTGGAAGGGGGCGGCCATCTACGTCGGCCACAAGCCCTGGCAGGCGACCCCCGCGGCCCCAGCGACTCCAGACGCCCCAGCTTAGGGGAATACAGCAGTAGTAGTGTAGAATAGATAGACCGTGGCCATGTACATGTACGCCTCCTAGAGGCACTATCCCAGCTAAGCCACGCGCTTTATTTAATTATGTACATGTGTGCCTATGATGAGCCACCCTCCAGACGATGCCTAGCTTTATTTAGTTATGTTGTGCCCATGCAGGGAGTAACTCTCTGCTGAGACGCCATGCCCTAGCTTTTTTGTATAGCTATGCTGATCTTCCCCCCCATGACAGGCTCCCCCTTCGCTGGGCATAGCTTGAAGATCATGGGGATGCAAGTGCCCTGGTGCACCTAGAGCAAGGGTCCTTTACATCCCCACCCTTGCAGGAAGTAGCTTAGGATGTATGATAGGCCATATGCCCTCCCTCAAGGGCTATGTGCTACATATACTCCCAACGGAGTTATGTTACAATTCAATTCAATTCAATCCCCTCTCTCTCCCTTCTTTGGACTGCCATGCAGGACAAGACGCGGTGGCAGAAGATTGTCAAGGCTCACACGCCAGCCCCTGTGGGCAAGCCACCTCCCCCCAAGAGGAGGAGGCGTTTTGATGAGTAGTGTAGATAGGCTTTTCTAGACTAGATAGCTTAGAGTTAGGTTAGTTCAATTACGCGGCTTCCTCCACTCCACCCATCCATCATGGAATATGTGCTACATGATCTCCCAACAGAGGCATGTTATAATTTAAATTTTTTTTAATGAATGTTGCATGTGGAAGTTGCTTGAACCCAAAAGTGCTCGAGTACCTTCGAATTCCGCTTTACCATGATGATGTGAACATTCTTAACAATTGTCTCTGAATCATGCCAAAATGTCACGTCACAGAAAGAACTTGGTGTACGCTTACTGTGCAGGCCTCATTGGGATCGAGCTATCAGTGGCTTACCAAATCAGTTCATGCAATTCAACGCGCAAGCTATTTTTCCTGCATGAGAAGCACCCAAACTTATCATCACCACTTGGTGTACAGATGGGCATTATGCCCCATATGCGAATGATGTCGATGATAATGTAAAGATCTATCACCATCATCGTGCTCATGACGCTATGACAAGCAAAATGTTACATAGTTGTCTCACTTAATACAAAGCTACGTGAGATCAGTATCTCTTTTTGTCCCACAGCGTCCATACTAAGGCTTCCTAGAGATAGCCACGCGGCTCCCGTGGCCTTCGCGTCTTTCCTCTCAGACAACTACCCTAGTCCTTCCACAGCGTTGGATCGCCATGCGTCCAGGCATAGTTGTCTCACTTCATACTAAGGCCACCATACGCATGTATGGGTGACCCTGCATGACTACGGGGCGCCCCGCGCCAGTAGGGCCATCAGTGTCGGGACGCCCCACACCACGCTATAGAACGTGCCGGCCACCAGCAGGGTGCGAATGGCCACCCTCTTCACCATCTGGAGCTCGTCTAGGCGGGCCTGCATGGCCAGCGCGTGGCGGACAAGGTCCTTCCTGCGCACCAAGATGCGCCCCTGTCGCCCGCCACCGCCCAGCACAGCATTCAGCACGTGGCCGAGCCAAGGGCGCATGCAAGGAAGGGTGTGCGAGGACAAAAGCTTCAGCATGTGCAATAGTAACATATTTAGACAGGGAAACGGATCATTCCGTCACCGTAATGACAAATGCTGCAGCCTAGAAGGCTCAGCTTACGCTATGGTGATATCAATGAGACAACCAGCGCTATCATGATATGCTTCTGCCCAGCATGCGCGAACACACGGCCTATTCAAACTGTCACGTGTATAGTAATTTTCTCATGGCATCTGTCCTGCAGAAGAGACCGGCTCCCACATCATCTCATCGCCAGCAATGCCATCCAACGGGCGAGGCAGATGGTCCTTGACCCTCGACCGATGCATCTGACCACCACGATGGTCATGCCATCTCCGACACTCACGTTCCCGGCTTCCGCAGACACAGGTGACCATCCAAGAATACCATACTAGTTGCAATTGCATGATGAGCTCAACCCAGGCATGCCAAGCTACACCTCCCATGCCTCGCCAGCCAGTCGCCACACCTTGGTATGCTTGATGATCAAGACCCTAGCACCGCGGCTTACGAACAGGGGACATGCGCATCCCTTGCTGCTGGAAGCCCTTGCACCGCCACCCGCACACCACCACGTTCCCTTGGCCACACTCATCCTGCCGTCCCCAAACCCACTGCCTAGATACGGGCGTGATACTCTGCATCGGTGAAAAGGCGTTGCATCGCGAAGCCCTAGGTCATGCGCACTTGAGGACAAACCACTAGGTCATGCGCACTTGAGGACAGCCCACTAGGTCATGCGCACTTGAGAACAAACCACCAGGTCATGCGCACTTGAGGACAAACCACTAGGTCATGCGCACTTGAGGACAAACCACTAGGTCATGCGCACTTGAGGACAAACCACTAGGTCATGCGCACTTGAGGACAAACCACTAGGTCATGCGCACTTGAGGACAAACCACCAGGTCATGCGCACTTGAGGACAAACCACCAGGTCATGCGCACTTGAGGACAAACCACCAGGTCATGCGCACTTGAGAACAAACCACTAGGTCATGCGCACTTGAGGACAAACCACCAGGTCATGCGCACTTGAGAACAAACCACCAGGTCATGCGCACTTGAGGACAAACCACCAGGTCATGCGCACTTGAGGACAAACCACCAGGTCATGCGCACTTGAGGACAAACCACTAGGTCATGCGCACTTGAGGACGAACCACCAGGTCATGCGCACTTGAGGACAAACCACCAGGTCATGCGCACTTGAGGACAAACCACCAGGTCATGCGCACTTGAGGACAAACCACTAGGTCATGCGCACTTGAGGACGAACCACCAGGTCATGCGCACTTGAGGACAAACCACCAGGTCATGCGCACTTGAGGACAAACCACCAGGTCATGCGCACTTGAGGACGAACCACCAGGTCATGCGCACTTGAGGACAAACCACTAGGTCATGCGCACTTGAGGACAAACCACTAGGTCATGCGCACTTGAGGACAAACCACCAGGTCATGCGCACTTGAGGACAAACCACCAGGTCATGCGCACTTGAGGACAAACCACTAGGTCATGCGCACTTGAGGACAAATCGCTAGGTCATGCGCACTTGAGGACAGACCAAGCAGTGCTACTCACACATGCCTGCTAGCACACACTTTCCGCATGGGTACACCTGCTAGCATACCATCGCGGCAGACATCCTCTGTGTGGCCACACATTAACCCACCTGGTTGTCGATCGGTTGCTCGAAAGGGACACCCAGGGTGTTCAGCAGGTCCATCACACTCTCGCGCACCACTGGGCCGCCGCCACTTGGCACCCAGCTGTTGTGGCCGCGACCGGTAATAATCACCAGCCGGGGCTCCCCCTCACAACCCTCGTCACCCCCCCTATGCCCACCCTGCTTTCCGCCACATGAGGCCTCGGCCCCATACGTGCCACCTGGGTGGCCCGCCACGTTGCTGACATCATCGCTCGCCGCCTTGATGACATCAGCAGCCACGGCATGGGCACTAGCACTACCAGCCATGACCGCCGCCAAGCCGTGCCCCTGGCCGCCACCCTGGGCCATCATGGCCTGCTGCTGCTGGCGCACCGACTCGCCCACGCGCTCCATCAGGGAGAGGAGGGCCAGGCGGCTCTCGATCCGGCTCAGCCCATGCAGGTCCAAGTCAGCCCACAAGTCAGCCCTGACACCAGCCTGCAGGGAAAAGCACCCCCCGGCTGTTGATGGTGACATGCCGGCGGTGTTGTGAAGAATGCTAGCATTGCCCTCGCGTGCCGCGGTGTCGCGCCACATGTCGTCGGCACCCCCAAGGAACCCGGGGAACAAAAAGGCCCGCAGCCGCCGGCGAACGTCACCAAAGACCGTGGCGCCAGCATAAGCGTCTGTGTCGCGGGACCGGCTGTCGTCCGCGGCTCCATCACCATCACCCGGATGAACATTGCTTCCAGCAGCGCCGTACCTGCTTCCGCCTTTCACCACCTGCTCCCTCACCACCCCCACGCTTGTGGCTGGCCAGGGCGCCCCCGTCCCCCAGCTCCCTGCAGTTGGACCAAGGGGCTGCTCCGTCGACGGCTCTGCCCCCCGCCCACCGCCGCCCACCCTTTGGTCCTCCATCCACAAGGGGACCGCCCCGCTGGGCCCATCGCGCGCTATGTTCGCCTGCGCCCCACCCGGGGCGCCGTCGGCTGCCTGCACCCCGGTAAAAAAATATGGCGACGATGAGGAGGACGGCACCAATGATGACGTGGCGGAAACCGATGAGGAGGAGGACGGCACCAATGATGACGTGGCGGAAACCGACCAGCGCCATCGATCCCCAGAAGCATCGCCGGCAGGGGTCACAGGGCCAATTGCTTCTAGCGTTACCAGGCCAGGGGGACGCGAGCTGCCAGCTGTCGAGGTGGCTCCCAGGTTGCCCCCAGGGATGTCGCTCGCCTGAGAGGCCAGCGGTACAGGGAGCGCGTGGCGTGTGGTGGTGCTTGGGTCAGCAGGTTGGGTTGCCAAGGTCCTCTCCAGAAGCCATGCCCCACCCACAGCACGGATGTAATGCACATGCACCGAGTCCACATGGTGCAAGCCGCTTCTCCCAAAATCTCACCCCAGCAAAAAATATATATATATATACATATACACATATTTCGCAGCGCGATTTGCGGACTGGCAACTGCAGGAAAACACGCACTAAAAAGGCCTGGCAAAACAAGCTTGTAGCTTCGTCAGTAACATCCTTCGGCTGCAAGTGAACAGCACCCTGGAATCATCACAGCCACACGCAGCGGCGAAAGCCACAGCCACATCCAGCGGCATCCCATTCCATCACTTCAGTAAGTGCTGCATCAGCAACGCTGCGTCACAGCTGCCATGACGGCCACCCGGTTGGCCCTGCTCACGTGCAACATCAGCCCCGCTGGTCTACCAACGCGGGTGCACAAACACATCTCTCTCTCACACACACACACACGCACACACACCGCACACACGCGCACAGAGAGAGAGAGAGAGAGAGAGAGAGAGAGAGAGAGAGAGAGAGAGAGAAACAGAGAGAAAGAGAGAGAGAGAGAGAGAGAGAGAGAGAGAGAGAGAGAGAGAGAGAGAGAGGGAGGGAGAGAGAGAGAGAGAGAGAGAGAGAGAGAGAGAGAGAGAGAGAGAGAGAGAGAGAGGGTGCCAGTGTGCGGCATTGTGGGAGGAGGCACGCACGCAAGCACACACCAGTGCCGAATCTTTTGCCGCTGGCACCACCACCAGCGGCTGCCGCCACGGCGCGGGCAACCCCTCCGGTGCCGGCGCCAGGGACTGCAGGCGCAGCAGGCGGTGGTACGCGGGCGTGGCAGCCGCCAGCTCGCCATCGCGCTCCATGGTGGCCAGCTCCTCCACCACCGATGCCAGCATGGCCGGGCTGTCGACAAAGGCCTCCATCAGCGTGGACACGGTGCGCTCGTTTGGGGGGACGGACGCCAGGCGCATCTCCTAGTGTCCAGCGTGCGCGCGTGTGCATGCATGCAAGCAAGCAAGCAAGCGTGCACACGCACACAAACGCATACACACAGACACAAACGCACGCATAAGCACATATGCGCACACTCATGCGTTCGCTAACAACCAGGCGCCACTAGCAAACACACGCGTACACAAAAGCGCCCGCAAGCGCCACGGGCCATGCGCGGAAACGAGCCAAGAGGCATGCATGACCCAGATGGGGTGTGTCAGCCAATGAAGGGCAGGGGGAGAGCAGAGGAAGCCTGTGTGCTGGGGTTTGGGTAGGTGGGTAGGTGGGTAGGTGGGTAGGTGGGTAGGTGGGTAGGTGGGTAGGTGGGTAGGTGGGTAGGTGGGTAGGTGGGTAGGTGGGTAGGTGGGTAGGTGGGTAGGTGGGTAGGTGGGTAGGTGGGTAGGTGGGTAGGTGGGTAGGTGGGTAGGCAACGAGCCGGAGGCCGGGCTGGCTGGCGGAAGCACGCTGTGTGCCAGCAAGGCAGCAAGGCAGCCAGGCAGCAAGGCAGCAAGGCAGCGAGGCAGCGAGGCAGCAAGGCAGCCAGGCAGCCAGGCAGCCAGGCAGCCAGGCAGCCAGGCAGCCAGGCAGCCAGGCAGCCAGGCAGCCAGGCAGCCAGGCAGCCAGGCAGCCAGGCAGCCAGGCAGCCAGGCAGCCAGGCAGCCAGGCAGCCAGGCAGCCAGGCAGCCAGGCAGCCAGGCAGCGAGGCAGCGAGGCAGCGAGGCAGCGAGGCAGCGAGGCAGCCAGGCAGCCAGGCAGCCAGGCAGCCAGGCAGTGAGGCAGCGCGGCAGCGCGGCAGCCAGGCAGCAAGGCAGCGAGGCAGCGAGGCAGCGCGGCAGCCCCGCAGCCCGGCAGCCCGGCAGCCCGGCAGCCCGGCAGCCCGGCAGCCCGGCAGCAAGGCAGCCCGGCAGCCCGGCAACCCGGCAGCCCGGCAGCCCGGCAGCCCGGCAGCCCGGCAGCCCGGCAGCCCGGCAGCCCAGCAGCCCGGCAGCCCGGCAGCCCGGCAGCCCGGCAGCAAGGCAGCCCGGCAGCCCGGCAGCCCGGCAGCCCGGCAGCCCGGCAGCCCGGCAGCCCGGCAGCCCGGCAGCCCGGCAGCCCGGCAGCCCGGCAGCGAGGCAGCCGGGCAGCAAGGCAGCGAGGCAGCGAGGCAGCGAGGCAGCGAGGCAGCGCAGCAGCCGGGCAGCGAGGCAGCGAGGCAGCGAGGCAGCGAGGCAGCAAGGCAGCGAGGCAGCGAGGCAGCGAGGCAGCAAGGCAGCGAGGCAGCGAGGCAGCAAGGCAGCGAGGCAGCGAGGCAGCGAGGCAGCGAGGCAGCGAGGCAGCGAGGCAGCGAGACAGCGAGGCAGCGAGGCAGGGAGGCAGCGAGGCAGCGAGGCAGCGCGGCAGCGCGGCAGCGCGGCAACGAGGCAGCGAGGCAGCGAGGCAGCGAGGCAGCGTGGCAGCGAGGCAGCGCGGCAGCGAGGCAGCGCGGCAGCGCGGCAGCGAGGCAGCGAGGCAGCGAGGCAGCGCGGCAGCGCGGCTGCGCGGCAGCGCGGCAGCGAGGCAGCGAGGCAGCGAGGCAGCGAGGCAGCGAGGCAGCGAGGCAGCGAGGCAGCGAGGCAGCGAGGCAGCGCGGCAGCGCGGCAGCGCGGCAGCGAGGCAGCGAGGCAGCGAGGCAGCGAGGCAGCGCGGCAGCGAGGCAGCGAGGCAGCGAGGCAGCGAGGCAGCGAGGCAGCGAGGCAGCGAGGCAGCGAGGCAGCGAGGCAGCGAGGCAGCAAGGCAGCGAGGCAGCGAGGCAGCGAGGCAGCGAGGCAGCGAGGCAGCGAGGCAGCGAGGCAGCGAGGCAGCGAGGCAGCGAGGCAGCGAGGCAGCGAGGCAGCGAGGCAGCGAGGCAGCCAGGCAGCCAGGCAGCCAGGCAGCCAGGCAGCGAGGCAGCGAGGCAGCCAGGCAGCGAGGCAGCGAGGCAGCGAGGCAGCCAGGCAGCAAGGCAGCCAGGCAGCAAGGCAGCAAGGAGCCAGGTAGCGAGGCAGCGAGGCAGCGAGGCAGCAAGGCAGCAAGGCAGCACCACCAATGTGCAAACACCGGCAGGCAGGCCCCCACAGCATGGCGACACCCTACCCTAACTCCGGGCGCCCCGCACCTGCCACGCAGCGTATGCGCTGTCGATATCCCCCGCGTGGTGGAAGCTGCGAATGAGGGAGTTGAAGGTGACAGGTGTCAGCGGGACGCGGGCGCGCACCATCGCGTGGTAGGCCTCCCACACCTGTGAGGCTTGGCCACACTTGCCACACACTTGAATCTGGAAGGGGGGGGGGGGGGGGCAGAGGACACGACCTCGTAGGCAGGCTGGTTGAGTGATCCAACAATCATAGTAGTATAACGATGGTAACACTAGTACTATCAGTATTATTAAGGCCTACACAGTAACCGAGTGGGCCAGAGTCAAGCAAGTGCGGAGGCCAACGACACGCAAGGTAGGGAGGTAGAGGGCAAACAGCAGCCGTGTGGCCCATGGGGACCGGTGGCAGCTAAGCACAAACCACAGGTTATGGCCTCTCATCGAATGGAAGGTAGGGCCCAGTGCCCCTGTAGGCAGGTTTTTGGTAGGGCACACACTCTCTGCCGTCCCCCAGACCTCTGCACACATTCACTTCAACGAGGCACTCTTTGCTCCCCTTCCATCCCCTCCCATTTCCTTCCCCAACTTGTTGCCAATGTCCCGCGTCCCTGCAACCCCCCACGTGCACCGCGCCTACCCACGAATCCTCCCACCCTTGCAAAAACCAAGTCCAAGCGTTTCGCACCACAAGTAGGACAACTACTCACAACCGGAGACACACAGAAGACTCCCAGCTGGCAGTCAACTGGGTGGCTAGCGGGCAGGGGGCCCACCCAATACATGCGTGCCATGCCGTGCCACCGCCAGCCTCAATGACAGCCAGCAGGTGTGCGCAAGATCCATTCCTGTTGCTGCAAGATCCATTCCTGTTTGGTGGTTGCAGCAAGTAGCCATCGTAAACTAAAGCGCACAACACACACACACGCCCACCCACCATGGCGTGGTAGGCAAACTCGTCCGGCTCCACCCCCGCGCGTCGCATGGCGGCCACCCCCGCAAGCACGCGGCCCGCATCGCCCACCCGCGCCCACGCCGCCAGAAGCGTGTTGCGCGCTACACGGTTGGGCACCACAGGGGCAGGGGATGGGGAAGGGGAAGGGGAAGGGAGGGGGGTGGCTGCTTGCCCCGTGCTCCTGGTTGGTGAGTTCGCGGGCATGCCGGGTGGAATGGGGGGGCTGGCACCGCTTCCCCCAGCATCAACAGCTCCACCCGTTTCGCCACCTCCCACCGTGGTTGGTGCTGCTAGGGCTCCGCCACCTGCACCTCCAGCACCATTAACTGCTTCAATGCCTCCAACGGTGGCTGCCCTGCAGCTGGCATCTGTCAGCTCGTCAAAGAAGGCCTGCGCGCGGTCCGGCTGCAACCCTGGGGGCGGCCAGGAGGTTGGCCAGGTGGGTGGGAATGTGGATGGGTGGCATGTGGGGCGCGCGGCAGAGTGGTGGGGGTGAGGGGAGATCGCCAGGTGGCGAGAGGAGAGGTAAGGAGGAACAAGGGGTGATATTGTGTCATGAACATGAATGATAAACAAAATTAACAATCTCGTGAGCTCTACTTCCTACTTCTGCTTACACATTGCGTACGTTGGGTAACCGTTCCAGCACTGCACTTAGTGCGTCATCTCCCGGTGGCATGCGAAGTGTGCGCTGGCATCCGCAGAATATGGCTGGAACGACCCAGGGGCCTTAACAAGACTTCCACTTTGACATGGGGGGGGATGCGCGAGGCATGAAAAAAGCGGTTAGCATGATAGCCAATAGTTGCCCATCAGCAGTTGCTGTCAAGGGCTGTGTGAAGGAGGCGACGTTCAAAGTGACAATGGCAGTGTAAGTGATGTTGACGATGGCAGAATAAGAGATGTTGACGGTGCCAGAATAAGTGATGTTGACGATGGCAGAATAAGGGATGTTGATGCGCACATGCCAGCGTAGCTATTGCACGGGCGTTGAAGCACATCAGGACGGATATACGCAGAGGACGTCGGCAGCGCACGTGCCGCACCATCTACTCATCCCACACACCTCGCGAGAACGCGTTGACGAGGGAGGAAAGCGTATAGCTGTCGGGGGCGAGGCCGACGCGGCGCATGTCGCGGTACAGCTTGTCGCACAGCTCTAACGGGTCCTGACGAGGCGGCCGCTTCTGGCTGCCCTTCCTGTCGGATGGCGGAGGCGGCATCTCGTTGACGCGGCCGAAAAGCCGGGCCGTCGACCTGGCGCAGAGGGCGATGAGCGCGTTGTACATCCACAGCCGCGGCACGCCGCCCTGAGCGCCATACTGACGGTGAAGTTCGACCGCGATAGGGAGGTTGCCGGCGCGAACCGCGCCCCGGAACTTTTCCAAAATAGCTTGGACGACAGCCATATCAGGTTTCTCCTGATTCGACCGCGTATTCCTCCTATCCGAAACTGCAACCTCCGTGGGATGTCCCGGTGACGTTGCATTACGGGAATAGGCGCGGCTGGTGACGAAGGGCTGGAGAGAGGAGCGCTGTTGGATGCATGCGGGTAAAGATGTCTTACCAACAACAACCGCACGCCCTTTGCCACGAAATATGCATTTTTCAGCTGATATCACGGCGCGTCTCATTGGACTGGGCTCTTAGCATCCTAACTTGGTTTGCATTACATGAACCACGATAATCTTCGAGAATTGACCATGTGTCATAAAACTGCGGCTTCTTAATTTTTTTCCCGTGAAAAGATCAAATAGCTATTTCAGAAATGGACATCGCGTACTTAATACTGTCGAGTCTTCCTTGTTGGGCAATTACCTCTTTTCTTTTCTTGGAGGTTATACATGGCCGGCTTCTTATTACGGGATCACGTGCGCGACTGGCACAGACTGGCACGGTCCAGTGCACAATAAAAAAAAATAAATTATTAGGTAGTGCACTGCAGCAGCGCACGGCCCCGTTGTAGCTGCTGCCGTTGGGCACCCAAATCGTTCTCTGTACCCCCCCCCCGCCACGTTTAAGACTGGGGTCCGACCAATCCAGGGCTCACGATCTGAAATATTCTTACTACTTTAATTCGATTCTACTAAGTTCTAATGCATCATAATACAACTATACTACTAGTAGATGTCGAATCCAGAGTCTCATGATCTTAAACCTGAGAATCTTAAACGTGGGGCTGGGGGTGTAAGATACAGTCGTGTCAAGGCCACGTGACAAGGGCGTGCTTTTTGGCGGCTACAGTACTGTACCGTAACTGTACTGTTGTGATCAATTCCAATTGCAAGTCCCGCCATAGACTAGGTGCAACATCTCTTTACCAAATACAACTACCTTGCAATGAAATGCTTCCACGTTTGATACCAGGGCCGGGAGTGGTTGTGGTTGGGACCTTCATCGGCCCTGCTGGGTCAGCCAGTCATGCACGCTCGGTTACTGTGGCGCTGCCAGCAAGCCGTTCGGACCGAGGCGGACGCAGGCCGAGTGGCATGGCTGATGGCACGCCCAACGTGTGCACACTCAGCAACGCTGTACAGTAGGCACAACAAAATACAACGCTGGCCAAATCGCACATCTTACGGCTACCGCAGTCTGCTAGGCTGGTTTGTCCGGGACCAAGGAAGTGCAGAACGTTTGCGAACCTTACAGGGTAATTTTAAGTATTGAAGACTGTGACTGTGGGTGTCGCGCAGTTTTATATCGTCACGCTAGCTTGCTCTTTTGCTTCTTGTAGATATTAACGCAAGAATGCAGGCCTCGGACTTGGAAAACCTGTCTGATGAAGATAAGAAGAAGATGATGATGATGGTGGAGCAGATGCAACTTACCGACAGGTAAGCATAGAAACAAAAACAACCTTGCGTTTGTTTTTATCATGAATCCGTGTCGGCCGCGTGGATGCCGGTTCTTGGTTTTTGTCATTCGCTGTAAAATTGCCAAATTTTCTGGACATGGGCTTGTCCAGAACGTCTCGTGATGTCAATCCGATTATCAAGCTGAAATGCTGCGGTTGTGGCGGCCGGTGGCAGTCGGTGAAGTGAGTAACCCTTTTTTTCCTGGCGTCATTTCTTACGCTGTCCCGCAGCCTGAAGATGTACAACAGCCTCGTCGAGCGGTGCTTTAGCAACTGCGTCGAGGGCTTCCGGAAGAAGAACCTGGACAAGGGCGAGGAGGCATGCGTGAAGCGCTGCGCCGAGAAGTTCCTGAAGCACTCGGCCAGGGTGTCCATGCGCTTCGCCGAGCTGAACCAGCAGGCCATCGATGGCACGCCATCCACCATCGCCGATTGACCGATACGTCACCACGGACGTCACAAATAATGCACCCAAGCTTGCGGCTACCCTCGCACCTGCCCTCTATCAATACCCATTGGTCACCTTTGGGCACGGCTATGGTAGGAGGAATTCAGCCAAAGTTTGCTTGGCCCACGCTGTCAAGCTGCCTGGCATGAAAAGAGCCCCCTGGCGAGGGGGCTTCTTACAGCAAATACAGCTATAACACCTCAGGCAGCCCACGTGTGCTGTAAGGCATCCCTTGCAAATGCCTCCACTTGGTTCTTGTCACAGCAGATGCCAGTGTTACACAGGACGGCAATAGGTGGGCAATGGAGCCTGTTGCCGGCTGGAATGGGCTGCGTTAAGGGCAACTTGTCATGGGACGATACATCACCTGGGCCGATGGGGTTGTCCACACTGCAACGGCCACATGCAGTATAATACACCACAACCGTGTCTCAGATGTGTGGGCATGCCATAATCCAACACCAGGTAAATGGGTGCGAAGGACGGAGGCTGTTGCGGGCGGCTGGGCTTTGGTTTGTTGCGACCATATTGCAACTAATTAAAAATTAAAATCTCTACCGTTTTTTTTTTAGGGTTGGTCTGGGTCCAAGGCAAGGCACTTTGCGTCAACCTGTCTGTAAAGACACTTTCTTGCTGCTACTTATCTCACTTCGACGCAAGAGCCATGCAGCCGATGTGCGGGTGCGTCCCTGTACAGTCTGCGTCCCCACGATGCGTGCTTAAGCTTATCTATACCACTGAGACAACCATATTGATGAAACTTCTTGCTGTGCCCCAAACGTATAGGGCTGGAAGGTACCTAATCAACAGTTGGTACCTTGTATACAGTGTGCTTCAAACAGGGCCGAAAGGTTCAGCCACAAAAGAAGTCATGAATGAGTATTGATGAAAAAAATGAGATGCAGGCAGCATGTGCCAAAGTGCAGACAGTAGAAGCTAACATACGCTGTGAAGTACTTCTACCCACCAATCTCACGTAGTGCATCTGGCAGAATTTCCGAACTACTGGCACCAGTCTCGGGCCGGTAAAGAGTTCTTTCGCAGTTGGGTTATACGTTGGATCGCCATGCGTCCAGGAATAGTTGTGTCACTTTATAGTTTGGAATGTCTATATCAGGGAGACAACCAGCGCAGGCCAGAGATCGGGAGAACCCGGACCACGGTAGCTCGAGCCAGCCGTTAACTTTTTCGCGTTTTCGAGTCGTTCAGTATGATGAACAGGCATAGTTGGATCGCCAGGCATAGTTGTCTCACTTAATGAATGGAGATGGAAATGTGTAGCCTTGTGCATTGAAATTATGGCTGGCTTACATGAAGAGTGACTAGATGACCTAGACGGTGAGGCTGGAAACAGTTTGCTTGATCAGGGCGTGTGTATCGAGCCTGACTGGCCGGGAGTATCTAGTGGTGAGCACCATTGCTGCCATCGCTCTCCCACCATTTTTTACGAGGAAATACCCGCAAATGGAAAACCACTGAAAAGGTCTAGCTAGTCCGTCATTAATTAATTAAGTAGCTTCCATCATCATTCCGTCATCATTCCGTCATCGCGACTAGGAGAAGTGCACCACCCTTATGCTGGCATCTGCCACCCCTATAGTGACCCTATAGTGACCGCGGCCTAGGATGGGTCTCACCCTAAACCCTAAACCCTAAAACCCTAAACCACTTCTCACCACTGCTCACCAGGTTGTGACATTTAGGCTGGCATCTGTCACCACCCCGGCAGTTGTGAGGGGTTGGGTGTGACAAGGATGGCGAAAAATTGCACGTACTTACTCTTATATAAAGAACGCCCAATTTTTCGCCACCCTGCCACCCCTTGGCGCGGTCATAGGAGGTGTTTGTCAAGGTGTGACAATGATGGCGAAAAATTGCACGTACTTACTCTTAATAAAGAACGCCCAATTTTTCGCCACCCTGCCACCCCTTGGCGCGGGTCATAGGAGGTGTTTGTCAAGGTGTGAGAGTGATGGCGAAAAATTGCACGTACTTACTCTTAAGAAAAGAACGCCCAATTTTTCGCCACCCTGCCACCCCTTGGCGCGGGTCATAGGAGGTGTTTGTCAAGGTGTGAGAGTGATGGCGAAAAATTGCACGTACTTACTCTTAAGAAAAGAACGCCCAATTTTTCGCCACCTTCCCCCACTGGCCGGCGCTGAGGTGGCGTGGGTTGTTGGATGTGGCGAAAAATTGCACGTACTTACTCTTAAGAAAAGACCGCCCAATTTTTCGCCATGGCCTCGCAGGGTGAGGGAGCCGGCGAGGGCCGCGCGGCGGGGTGTGACCCGAACCGGATGGGCCTCCGATTTGCATGGGAAGCAGTTGTCGCTGGCAACGATAACTACATGCATGGCAGAAACGCGTTCCATTAAAAATATTTATTACTTATCCGCTCCCTGCAGGAAAGGAGCGATTTCATCCATCGACAGGCCAGACAACGACGTGATCGAATAATCCTTCTCATCGCCCCACCACGAGGGTTTATACCTATCAAGAAACGCGTGCATGTCCGCCTTCGAAATTTCCAAGTAACCACCGCCACGGCTGTTGCCCTTCGCCCCTTTGGCAGAAATTCCCAGAGTCGGGCTTAACAACCTGTTGACGAGCCCGCTACACTGTGCAAAAGACAAACTACCAGCCTCGCCTGCTCGCCGTTGGTATCCAAATGTTGAGCGCATGAACCAGGCCTTGTCGGCAATTTCGCTATCAATTTTATTCCCTAGTGCAATCGTCTCGTCGCGCGTCAACTTCATTGTGAGATTGGACGGATCAGCCGTCGTGATGAAGTCGATGATAGGCGTCCCTTCTAGTAGCTTGAGCGTAATGGCCAGAGACTGTGCTAGTCCAAAACGAGAATACGCCTTCAAATCAAACAAGGACTCTGACTTCTGCAGAATCAACAGATTGTCTCTGAAATGCTCCTTGGTTCCTAGTCCCGTCAACTTCGAATATTGCCGAATGCCAGCGTACGCCTTCCTCCCCATCTCCTTGTCCAGAATTTGAGGGAGCTCGTCGTCGATGAGATCATACGGAATCATGTACAACCGGTGAGCCAGTTCGTACACCGCCTTCAGACGCATTTCGTACGGTGAAAGTGGAACCGTGCCGCCGATTCTCCCCTCTAGATCCTTGTACTCCTCCTCGCTCATAAGCACCACCTCCCTGTCCTTGTCTGGATCTTCTAGTACCGGAAGCGGAGGGGCGTCGATGTCCCCCAACTCCTCCACTGCCGACACCTCCACGCCGTAGTCCTCCGTCAGTATCTTGATGAGATTTCCCTTGTAGTGGGACCTCGACACCGCGAGATCTTGCTGGTTCCGGCAGAAGAGACGGAACTTGGGGCAATTTCTGTCATAGATACGCGACTTGTCCGCGCTCCAGTCGCAGACTACGTCGGCGTTGTCGAACAGCAGCTGGATGAGCGCAGTGTCCCCCGCGATCATGTTCTCGACGATCGTACCGTAGTCCGTTGGAGGCCTGTCAAGAAGCGAAGTCGTGTCTCGATAGAAGATGACCATCTCTCCCTTGACTAAGTGGCGCACCCTGAAAATTTGCTGGAGGGTTGTCGTGTAGCTCGCGTAGTAGTCCCCGTTGATGAAGAGTCCCACCATGCTGTCGAACGTGTGCTCCGTGTAGCTGACTCCAACCGTGATCGTGGGGCTGAAGATCAAAAAGTCCAAGTCAGCCCACGCAGCATTCGCGCCAACCTCCAGATCCTCCTTGCTCGTCAGACTAGTGTAGAGACGCCCGTTCTTGCGCTTGTCGATGAAGGGTTTGAGTGCCTCATACGCCATGGCGGCCTCTTTTTTGCCAGACATTGGGCAGAAAATCCTCTCTCCGGCCTCTATCCTCCTCTCACACTCAGCGACAAAGCGGTCCACGCAGACCTTTCGCCAGTTCTTCTCTGAGGTCACGTCCACCCATCGCAGAGTCCTGTTGGTAGGGCGCCTGAAGGTGTTGCAATCCACCTCCATAGTGTCCGCCGCGCGATAGGCCGCTATGAAATCGTAGACCTTTCGAGTAACAGTAGCGTCTAGCGCGATCACGACCTTGGACGTTTCGATGAGCCTGACGAATTTTCTCAACACCTCGCGACGGTTCTCCACGTAGCGCTGTGAAAGGGCAGTGAGGGTGTTGTAAATTTCGTCCAGGATGAGGAGGTCGAACGGTTGGTCCGTGAGGCGCAAGATGCTGTTCAGGACTATCAACACCCTGTCGTCAGAAATCATCCCCTTTGAGCCGCTGAGATAGTGACGAAAATTTGGGTCACTGTACAGGAGATGGAACGCGTTGCCTTCCCATACAATTGTCCTCCCACCCTCGCCCAGAGACTTGTAGTTGCGATCCTCCTCCTTTGATAGGCTAATGTTGGCAACGATGCAGCACACGCGAATACCTGGATCCCTCCTCACCGCCTCGTTGACGAGTTCACGAATCCTCTCAGATTTACCTGTCCCGCAGTTGGACTGGACGAGGAAGGTGCTCTTATGCGGTCCCCCAAATAGCGCATCCCAGCTGAATGGCTTGATTTTTTCGGACGAATACGTGTGAGTGAACGGCACTTGGTCAGATCCCGGTTGCTGCATCACGGGAGGTGCGATCTCGATCTTGCGAGCGTCTGGCGATTTCCTGTAGCAGTCATAAAAAACTTGTCCTGACGGGTATTGGAGCGTGAATGGGCCGTTCTTCTCGTGCACCTTGTTGCATATGAGGCAGATGTGATCGTCGCATTGCTGGTACTTCACCCTCACGAGCTTGACGTCTGGAGACAACTCAATGTAGCCGCACTCGAGATAGTCACACTCCGGAGCCACCTTCTCCATCGCCGCGAGAGATGCAGAAACGTCAATGTCCTTGCCCGCCGCCTTCACCGTGCACTCGCGACGTCCGCGAACCCCTCTCCTCTTCAACGATGCCGCCCAGTCCGGGGGCGCACTCACCAATACCCCGCCCGAGACGTCGTCCGGCGAGTAGATGTTGATGAGATGGTCGAGGAAGTCACTAGACGAGCCTTCACATGTGCGCAGAATTCCCAGAGGGTCAGTGTCCCCGAATTTGTGCATCCCGACGCATCGGAAAAGACTGTCTCTCCTGTAGACTGCTTCGTCTATCACCGTGTCCATTTCACCGAAATAGTCAGCTGGGTGGCGGCAGATCTCGTCGAATTGCTCTTGACCGTTCACTTTGAACTTCAGCAGCTCGTGCGCGTCCTCGTGAACGGGAGATGACAGGTCGAAAGACGCGCGCTTGATGAAATCGGTGAGGCCGCTGTACCAAAACACTCTCGCGTCCAGGTCGGCAAGAACGAGACCGCGCACGACGATGTGGAAAGACGACTTGAACAAATCCTTCTTCATGCGAGACGCCGTGCTGACCTCGTAGCGAAAGTCCTTGGTTGCGATGTTCAGGACGACGCGGCAGTACTCGTCGTGAACACGGCGAAAGTGTCCCGGGTAATCGATGTTCGCCAGACGCTCGTCATCTGGGTCGACCTTGTCGTCAATGTCGACGTACGCCCACGACGGGTCGTCGGGTTGTATGACTTCGTCGAGCGTGCGGCGAACGGGATGAGCAGCACACTCCGCATAGATCCGCGAAAAGTCTGCGAGGTTGCCATAATGCGCGTACTCGTTGGCGTCCTTCGTGTTGATGCCACGCGCGCAAATGAAGCGATGGCCGAGAGACACCCCAGCCTCTTTTGTGGGAGCCTTCTTGTAGCGCCACTGCGTGACGACCTTGTTCATGGTCTCATGGGTGGCCTCGGGTGGTGGGTGGAGTAGAGCCAGCCACGGAATGTCAACGTCCTTTATACTCCCACGGTGCTTTCTAGAAGGTTCGACTGTGACGACACGACTCGGTTCAGACGACATGATAGTATATTAATTGTTTAGAAAAAAAAATTCAGATTATAAAATGCCAAACCCTCGAACCTCGACCCTCGAGAAAAATGTTCCCATGGAACTTTTATATTCCCTGTATAATGCATGCAGTTTAGAATACCCTTTTCGACATTCATGAAAATTTCCCACGGGAAACTATCTACTTTTTCCTCGGCCTCAGCCGACGTCCGCCAGTCTCGCCACCCTGCCTCTCGTAAACGGCTCCTGTCAGTACGTCATGGCCCATCATGTCGCCAGCCCATTTACGTTTCTTAAATGAAGCGCCCTTCAGGAAACGAGTGATGTATGCTTGTCGCGTGGCATCGATGCCTCCGTAAATCCGGTTGTAACGGGCGCTGTAGAGCTCGTGTTTGATCGGAATGCCAGGCTCTGATTCGAAAAGGAATTTCTGTCCAGCCTTAGCACGGGCATCCAACGCTTTGATGAGCTTTCCGTACTTCTTCGGGATGACGACGTCATAAACTGGCATGCTGTGCTGCGTTTTGAAATTCTGGATGTAGAATCTCCTCTCGCTCGGGATGTAGCCGTTCTCGTGCGGTCCTAGCTCAGCGACCGAGTCGACGATGCGCATCTGGTCGTGATTGTAACGCGTCGGTGGTAGATCTTCACCCGAGAGATAGATCAAGCCCATGAGCGCGGCGTCGGACGTGGGATCGGCTTCGTACTCTGCTTTGGCGATCTTCTGGAGCTGTTCGTACGTGTACCTCAGCGGCTTGTTCTCGGCACGGTCAAACCGTCTGTCCAGGTCACCAACCTTCAGCTCCTGACACGAGCAGTGTACGCGTCCGTAACGTGACTTGGGAGCCTCTTCTCGGGCGGCATCATTCGGTTCACGCCGTTGATGACCCCGAGGAGCTGCTTCTCATTCTCCCTCCAGGCGTCGTCCTTCGAGTGCTGGGTCTTGCGCTTGGGTTCTGATGTCTCGTGCACCACGCGAAGAACACGAGCTGTGTCGGCAAGGCAATCAACGGACTCGTACTGCGAGCACCCCAGTTTGTCGAGCAGGACCCGCATCCTGCCAATGTATCCCAAAGCGGTCTTGCGAGTCGCCCCGCGCTCCTTCGATGGCCTGCCACGCTCGTGCTGCTCTGGTCGCGCTTCCGCTGCGGCGACGGCCTCGTCGAAGGTCCAGTACCGCCCTCCTCCAGCTCGCGCAGGCGTTTCCTCATGGTGCGGTGGCTCCGGCGAGGGTGGAGAGGTCGCCTGCAAGCCGATTTTTTCCGCGCACTCGGGGTTATTTGCGATCCATCGGTCACTGGGATTCCAGACGCCCTTCTTGACCTTGCTTTTCGCCGAGATGCAGTTCGTCTGGTCGCGGGCGATTGCTCGCCTCTTCGCCTGGGCCCGTCGCCATTGCTCGCGACGCTCCTCTACGGTCACCGTCATCTGATGACTGAACATGAGACAATTTTTTGGCTCGAGGCTTTTTATACCCTACGGGGTGGATCCTTGGGCGCCCTCGAGGCCGTTTCGGTTCGTGTCGTTTTTCCGTTTTGGAGGGTGAGCGCCCACGTGGACGCCTGCGATCGCCCACCAAGGCGAGGATGGCCAATCGGATTTCGGGGCTCATGTCGTGACAGGTGGACGGAATCGTGTCGTGGTGGCCTGCTTCTTGAAGGATCCTGACGACACGTTCTAGAGTTTTCTGCCCCAGTCGAGAACCCGAACAATATCGGAGGAGTGCTTGGGTGTCCAACACGTACTCCTTCTCGGCGCCTGCGTATCGTTTGGTGGACGGAATATCCATAGTATATCATGTTCAGAGAAAATTATTTTATCGAGAGAAATGTATTGAAGTTTCGACGAAACATTTTTTTCGGGTCGCGCTGGTCGAAGTCGACAGCAAAGAAGTCGTGAGGATCGTCCTTGACGGCGTGGTCCCATAGCGCGAGAAACTCGTCCGGCGCCACAGCCCCGCGCTCTCTTCCGCGATCTGTCGCGCGGCTCGATGGTCCTTCGTTCTGAACAGCGCAAGAAACGATATATTCGCTCGCACTGCTCGTGGTACGCCACCGCTCGTGTACGCCTGTGTCAGGAAAATCATGCTCGTGAGGAAGTGTCTGTGTTTGAACGCGAAAGCCGCAACAGCGTTTTTGCTAGAGCTCTGATAGAGGGCACTGCCTTGCATGTCGTCTATCAGAATGAGCGACGAAGGAGGACCGTGCTCGAACCTTGTCGCAGGTTTATCCCAGTTCATTGCATCAAGGCGTAGGTACATGGAGAGGTCCATGAGTTCTGCGTTTTTTTCCCATCCACGTATTCGCGTTTGAACGTTTCCCAGACCTTGAGATCGTCCTTGTACCTCTCGTATTCGTGGAGGTCAGACTTGATATGATCTATCATCCCATCGAATGCCAGGTTAGAGTAGACTTCCATCGTCATAGCTGGTTCCGGGAGCTCCTTGTATTTTGGCTCCGTGTGGGCACTCCCTGAAATGAGGTACAGCTTGTCGAATGAGTTGTTAGCAAAGTAAGCCTTCGCCATGTTGACTGCCGATGTAGTTTTCCCAGACCGTCGAGCTCCGCAGAAGTTTGCGATGAAATGAAGACTCGGCATATTCGGTGGAGCAGGACGCTGTGGGGCGTATCGTTGCTTGATGTCTTTGTTCTCAAGTGAATGAATTCGTCGCTCTTCGATGATAGCCATTATCATTCTGAAGACATTTTAATCGTCCAGACTAGCAAGGAGAGACGCGCGGATGGCGGCCATGCGCATCTCGTATGGCGTCATCGCGACAGGTGGCGGTGGTGGAGGTGGGAGCTGTCGGGTCTTGATCGGGGATGGCGGAGAGTCCGGCTCTGTCTCCTTGGGCTTTCGACCCCGTCTTGGTTTTGGCGTGTCGGCGGGGGTTGAGGCGACAGAATCTTCAGCGAGAAGGCGTTCAATGCGCGATTTGTTACGGGCTTCTTGCAGCTCCAGTTCGACTAGCCTTTGCCGCTGAATCTCCAATTCCTTTGCAAGGACCTTACGTTTCGTTATCTCTGCCTCCTTTTCCTCGTTTCGTCTCTTCTCCCTCTCGGCTTTTGCGCGTTGCTGGTAAACTCTCATTTTGTCGCGAAGGGCTTTTTTCTGTTCATCATTCAGCGGTTGTCCCTTTCGAATTGTCTTGACCAGGTCAACCTGCTCTTCCCGCGTCTCGGCGAAGGTTTCGTCTTGGTAGCTCGTTGGGGTCTCTGAAGCCTCAGAGGCCATGTTTATATTCTAGGCAGATAATAAATGGTAGTGATTTCGACTCTCAACCGGCCCATAAACCTCGCAACCGGCTTGACGGTCGACCAAGAAACAGACGCGCGAATCGCAAGCGTTGAACAGGACATTGTAGCGTTGCAATTATCCCAGGTTCATCCATTTGACTTGCATACGATTGTTGATGGCGTGCGGGTGTGTTACCCAAGTGAGCCAACAAGTTTGCGTTTAGGCGATGATTACGACGAGGAGACGGCCGCGGACCCTATCGAGTCATTTTTTAAGCTGGTAGTGGATGGGAAATCGTGGTTTAAAGACCAAGCCATATTCGAAAACATGTACGTAAAAAGCAGCTTCATAGACATCGAGACACCGAGCAATGGGGTCATGTCATTCCATTTTGACGCTGATACGCTCCAAGACCCAGGCCATCGAATACCGACCCGCACACAGCTAGACTTTCTGTTCGACAACTTGGGTATCGGCTATACTACTCTGACAAATCCAAACGCGCCATTTGTCATGCATTATGAAGATGGAACGACGGCTTCTCATGACAATGCCTTTAGCGTCATCAATGACCAAGACGTGCGTGTTGAGTTGCCATATATCGTCAACAGCGGAGAAGTAAGCGGAATTTGCGATTTTGTCGCGAGAGACTACCAGTCCTCATTTTATGCAGCGGGGAACAACTTGGTTAACCCAGATGTCGGATACCCGTATTTCAAGGACCTGTATTTTGGATATGGCGGGACGCGATTTTCGGGTAGCCCTTTGCTAGTCGAGCAAATCTCGTTTTCCACCATGAGAGACCACAACCGCCCTGCCGCGCTAACCGGGCGTTCTTTCACAATAACCCGATCCTATGCAAAACTCTCTAGCTGGAGAATTGGCAGGATCGATGAATTGAACGCTGTCACTTGGCTAGTAGTCACCTACCCTTTTCAGACGTATGAATGCATCCCAGGGCTTTCGATAGTACAAGGCATCAAAGATTGCGTCCCTAGCGCCTACCTGAGAAAACTCCCTTTGCGATGGTACATCAACAACGTTCGACTCACGGAGGCCTCTCCGACGATTGGCGGGTTCACGCTATCTGTGAACGGAGGACTGCGTGGTGAGGATGCTCTAGTTACCAACTTGACAAGTACCGACACGGGAAAATGGCTGAGTTACGAGCTAGACCTCTTCGATGACTCTACCATTACCTCGTTTACGACTAGGAAGGCGGGGGTCATGGTAGGTGTCTCGAAACTTTCTACAACCTCTAGTGGGATACGATCAAAGAGCAAGTTTGTATCATACGCGAATCCAATGAGGATAGCAATTACAGCACTGGCGGACCCTGTCGTTGGGTGGGGGATGAACCTCGAAAACCCAGTCAGTTTCAACTTGCATATAGAGGGGGGTGTCAAGGCAACCTTGTCAGGGATTAACTATTTCACGTACACACCAACCGACCACGAAAGCGCTAATACGGACATTTATTACAGCTTCACATGCCCAAGAGACTACCCCAACCTCTCTGGGGAGAACGCGACAGTAGAAGGGACTCATGACACCCTTCGCAGTTTAGACGTCCTTTCTCGTAATATCTTCACGACTTCTCAGGCAGAGTCATCGAAGTACTACTTTGAACCGAATGACCCCACGAGCTTTTATTTGATAAAAACAGCCACGCCGGCTCCATCAAAGTGTGTCGTTTTTGCAAACGAGTTAATAGACGGTCCGTTCTGCATGTGTTTTCGCATGTATCTTGGAAGCAATGACGCTTTTGTGTCATTTGCTGAGAACACGATGAGTTTATCTGGAAAGTATCATCCGGCCGTTACGGACGGACACTCAAATTGGAGAAACGCTCAAACGACCCATTGGGCCATGCTTGGGGTCAACCTTCACCACTCCGACTATGCTCTCGACCTGTATGACAACCTCAAGGCAAGAGTGCGATACACACTCAATAGCTCGTGGAGGCAGCAGTTGAGTTACTGGGTTGCGTTTCGACGACGGTCTGACGGAATAGTCGAGAGGTATATAGCCAAGACACTCCCAACTAGGATGAGTCAGATGACAAAAATCTCAAACAGCGCCGGGATTTTCACATCCACGCCAACAGATATCATTGATCCATACGTGCCAATGCCCCTACGGCCAGTTATGCACCTGTCAGGAGAATACCACGCCATTGAAATAGCGAACATCGAAGACGATCTCACGGCTGTTGAGCTAGATTCCATCTTCACGAATAACCCCTCCGGGACCTGTACAAAGGGAGGAGATGTGATCCAACTACGACACCGGGGCACCGCGGGGCAGAACTGTTCCATCTTCGGCAAGTATTCCGTAACAAAGCCAGTGCCTGGAGCTACCAATCTATGGTTCAAGGAGCTCACATTGACGGATGAAAGCATGATTCACACAGTGGTCAAGTGCCCAACAACGTCTTATGAGGCGCAACTCGTGACGTACCCTGTCCAACTCTATGGAGTACTTCCAGCCCGTCAAGCCATTAAGAAGTTCAGCGTTGTCATGGGGTTCGACCCGACAAAAGTGAGCAATGTTGCCGGGCAGGTTACATGTGTCTTTGGAGCGGAGTGGGCAGGGGGTACAAATGTCTTCACCCCAGGGACAAACACGGTAACCATCACGTCCACCCTCGCAAACACGTTTGTACCAGTCGTTGGTGGGCTCACTCACCTTGCAACGGTCACATTTGCCACTGTGCTCAGTCCCACCCTTTCTGGACCCGGTGCTCTTGTCCTCGATACGAGCGTGTGTGGGTATTATGACAACGCATTGGTGCTAATAGGCACAACTCATGGGTTAGACGTCGCCCAGTTCACTGACATCAACGAGACGCGGAGGATATCCCACACCATCCCCGGTCTGCGGCCTCCTGTGTACGACTACTTCATCCCTCAGCTATGGCACGGTACCCCCACGGCCACGCTGTCATTCCACGACCCAGCCAACCAAAGCGAGCTCACTTTGCCAACGTCCTTGGAGCACGTGTACCTTCGCGTCAATTTCACGGGTGCCTTACCAACCATCCTCGACCTCTCTAACCCTTATCGAATGAAGGCAAAAGCAGTGGGAACCGGGCTCCCATTCCTGATATTCGCGCCTTATTGGTCCGTCGTCCCCGGGTACACAGAAGATGATGGCAAGTTCCAAATCCTGCTACATTTAAACCGGATCCCACCAACAGGCTACTCTGCCCCTATCACCCTATCCAACAACTTCTGCAAATCCCGAGCTGGGACCGCCGCAACGGCTGTGTCGAAGACGATCACGTGGACGAGCGCATAAAAATCTCTCGCATAAGTAAACATGCCACCAAGGAAAACGAAACGCGGCCGCGCTCAGGACGAAAACGCGCGCCTACCACTACGACGTCCACAAGAGTCTCCTCTAGGTCCTCCAATTCCGTCAAGAACACGATCGTAATCAACTCGCGACCACACAGAGCTCCCGCTGCCAAGGGGAAAGTAGCGGAAGCTCGCGGGTTCAGAGACGCGATTCTGTTGGCGGCCCTGTCCAACGTCGCGCAACCGGTTCGCGTCCCGATGATGCCAATCGACAACTCATTAGGAGGTGGCGTAAGCGTCGCCACACCAGCAACCGCGGCTGGCGGCGCGACGACGGCAGCTGCTACAACACCGATGAGCCGGTTGTAGTGGCGCCACCAGCAGCTCCCCAGAGCAACAGGTTCAGGGTCGGTAGAAGATTGAAGATATACCGAGGTGGTGCGAGTGGGAGGAAGGAGACGGCGGAAATGGGAACGGATCCCATGTTTGTCTTCGGTGAGACCGCGGTGCCTAGAGAGCCAGCGCCACCTTTGACATCAGATACCGGAACCGGACCTGCCCGGTTTCCGTGCACCGAGCCTGGATGCACGAGGGACTTTAAAAGCCAAGGCGGAAGGACGACTCATATCAACAGAATTCATAAAAGGCCCCAAGGCAGGACGGTGGGCGGTGAGCCAGTGGTAGTTGGCTCGGGTGGAAGAGAGAGGATGAGAGCAGCCAGGTTAGCTGCCTTGGGAATGGCTACGGGTATCCGTGCCTAAAAAATATCTGTGTGTGATAATATTACGCAATGGATCCAATTTTCACAGAGTCTGACCTGATCGAGATTTCTCAGTGGATGGTACTGTACCCTAGCATGCCACGAGAGTTCATCGAGGCCGCGTTTTTGTATTGTAGAAAGAAACCTATGACTGGGAAAGGAAAGCGCGCTCTCAAACGCGCTTTCAAGGACGCAAAAGAGGGCGAAGTGGTAGTTCTGAATAGACCCGAAATCAAATCGGAGTTGATGGTAGAGAGCTAAGCATATGAAAGACCATGTTCAGAGACGATCCTTTTGACCCTTAGAACTGCTGACAGGGCGAGGGGTGACTTGGCTGCTCCCACGTGGGACATCCCCATGGGCCTTTTGGACGACTTCCACGACGTGGGTCTCGAGTTACTCTCAGTCCCATACGAGCAAGCGCACATCACTTCGAGAAATAACAAGTTCCTTTTCACCACACAAGTAACATCAGACACCCATGAGATATTTCTCCCCCACGGCTCATACACGTGTTTGGAGAACAGGGCCAACATTGAGAACGCACTACGAGTGCACGACCCTGGGATGACGGTGACATACGATCGCGCGAAGAGCAAGTACACTTTTTCATCTCCCAATGCGTTTTCCATCCAGGTCTCTGAATACGCAGGAAGGGTACTCGGCCTTCTCCCACTAGCATACCAATCCACGACGTCTCTCACTTCGAACAGACCTGCCACAAACGGTCGGTTGAGCTCCGTGTTCGTGTACACCGACCTAGTCCGCGGGAATGTGGTATCTTCCCCCCAGGGCGCCCAGTATGGCGGGCTCCTTGCCGTCCTGCCAGTGATGTCGCAGTACCTGGAGCCCATAGTGTGGATGTCGTACCAGCCTCTGTGGCAGCATTTGAGAGAGTCGCCAACTTCCATCTCGTTGCGGTTGTTGGACGAGGATGACCAGCCGATAGACGTGTACACCGACTGGGTTGCTCAGCTAGCCTTCCGCATCTCGCCGCAGAAAGTGATCGGCTCAGAGGCCCGCAAGATATCGCGGGTCTTGAAGTACGTCGCGCTCAAGGACCCAGACGACAAATTTTCTCAGCCTATACCATATCAAAGTTGAAATGTTTGATCGAGTCTTCGGAAAGGTCGCCTCTGTCGTTCGTAAAGTCGGCCATGCTGCGGGGGATGCTATTCGAAAGGTCGGCCATGGCGCGCGCACGGCACAGGCTTTGTTGAAGACCGCGGACGCCGTTTTTGGAGGGGTGCCAGGAGAAATCGTGAGGAACACGCCGGTGCTCAGCAACATCGCGGGGTTCGCGGACGCTGGGTTGAAGGCACTCTCGAGCTTTGACAAGAGGGTCGAGGCTCACCGACAAGACAACCCATTACTAGGAGAGATCTTACGGTAAAATAATCTAAGCACATGGGTATACATCGATGGATCGCGCTATCCCCCGCTCAATGCAGCACGTCATCAAGTCCCTCGGGCAGCACATGACCCAAAGGGTGCAGCTCTCCACTACCTCCGCGGCCACTGACGTGCGTCACGGGTCGACTATCAGCGTGCGCCTGCCTACGTCCGGTTTTTGCGACTTGCACACCATCTGCATGAACTTCAAGGGATGGACGGCTACTACCGCTGGATATGCGACATTTCCGTCACACACCTCGTCTCTAATCAAGCGACTAGAAGTCTTGGTTGGAGGACAGCAAGTTGACAACATCAACGATTATAGCCAGTTGTACCATACTCTGCTCGCGTCTCATGGAGGGTCGAGCTACAACCAATCTCAGAGGCCTGCTGGATGGGCTGACAATGCCGTCGCGGCCCCTGTGGCGAATATTGCGGAAGCCGACGCTAAACCAGGGTGCATTGATCATTTTATCGGGTTTCTTAGCGGCAATCCAAGGATTGTGGACATGTCTCTCATGCCACCAATCGAGGTCAGGGTGACACTGATGGATGCCGGTGTTCTCATCCCTAGTGCAGCAGGGGCTGGCCTATCGTATACTCTCAAGGATATCTATTGGTCCATCGAAGTGTACCGATTTCAAGAAGATGTCATCGGCCAGGTCCTGTCTAGTCGGCTGGCACAAGGTGGGACTATCCCATACACGTGGAATACTTGGACTTCAACAAAGCAGTCGCTTGGTACGAGTAACGCATACTCAATGAAGGCGAGCTTATCTTCCATGAGCGCCTCGAAGCTTTTGGCAGTCCAAGTTTCTGCTGCCGCTGACGTTGCGAACGGTGCTGGTAATAATATGTTCTTCCATACTGGCGACACGCTCACTGGCTTCCAATTTGACATCAACGGGAATTACCAGACCCCAGCGTACTCTATGGGTCCTACAGAGGCATGGGTGAATCTGCTCTCGACTTTTGGCGACCAAGGGAACATTGGGGCTCCAGCCTCCATTACCGTGACTGAGGCATATTGGCCCACGCGATATTTCACTATGGCAGCACACCTTAACATGCCATCCGCTGGAGAGGGGTGGCAGTCAGGTCTCGACTTGAGGGGCACGGCCAGCGTCGTCACTCTCCGCGTCTCCAAGACAGGCGGCACGGACCTCGTCTTGTACATCTTCGCCGAGTCCGAGTCACGCATGGACATCGGCGCGGGTCGCCAGGCCGTCGTCAGCTGTAAAAATCTCCCTCTCTAGTATACTGTGTCTTCGATGGATTATCTCAAAGACCCTAGGATAGTCGCAAACCCCTTAAATAGGCAGATACTGATCTTCGATACGCCAAACCTAGCAGATGATGGCAGGGCCTCACTTTTGCCAGCAAAACAAGGGCCGGTTTGGTTGGGAAGTTTCAATATCCACTGCCACGAAACTCCAAAAAATAGTGTCATGATATTGTAGATTAGTTTGATGTCGTTTGATTATAGCATTTGCCCACTACTCACGCGGAAGAGGCGTGCCAAGAATACTGTAACCCTCACGACTGGCAGCCCAACGCCTACTGCTGTTCCAGTGACCGTGACTGCCACATTTAACAGGCCTGTAACTGGTTTTGTGTTGGGCGACATCACCGTTACCAATGGGGCGGCCTCAAACCTCCTGGGAAGTGGAAACTCTTACACGTTCGACGTCACTCCAACTATGGCCAACTTCTCAACGACTGTAAACGTGGGTGCAAACACGGTGATAGACGCATCGTGGGGGAGTGGCAACGCGGCCTCCAATACGCTTTCGTTCACGTACTCGTACGACCCAGCCGTCGACCCCGCTTTGTACGCGTGGTACGACCCGTCGGACGGCAGCACCCTGTTCAGCGACACCGCGGGGACCGCCGTCCAGAGCACCGCGGGCGGCAACGTGCTGCGGATGAACGACAAGAAGAACCGGGCCTCGGGGTATCACGTAACGCAGTCCAATTCCGCGAAGACGCCCATTCTGGACACCACCGAGCTCAACGGGAAGACGTCCCTCCGCTTCATCAACCTCCGCTCGGGACTTCTGACCTCGTCATCTACATTCTGGGGATCTATCGGGACCAAGTCGTCCGTGGTGATAGTCGCCAAACAGCTGACGACCGCTACCTACCCTGATACCAACAACCCCGGGACCACGGACATTATCAGAGGATTCATGATAGGAAGCACGATGACGGCGAGAGCGAATCGACTCAGTTACCACTCCACAGGTCCCGTCGTAGCCGTGACACAGGGTCCTGGGACAACCCAGCTATATGTCGCGATGGCATCGAGACAAAATTTTTTTGACAACCAGCAGCACGTCCTTGCGCTTTCGGTGGACACGGTATTGAACACTTTCAGAACCAGATTCGACGGGCGTACCGCAGACGCGGATGCCGGGTCAAATCCCGAAACGTTCACCGGCAATCTCGCAGTTGGTGGCGATACGACTAACGCAGTCCGCGCCTTTGATGGGTGGATCGGCGAGATCCTCATCTACAATACCGCCAAGACCTCCGCCGAGTTGGAGCTGATCCGCGGGTACCTCGTGGCCAAGTGGGGCACTCCTGCAACACCGCCCCCATAGACATAGGATGCAAGACAAGAACTAAATATCTCTTCTATATATCACAATAAAGCATGGAGTATCCCACTTTTTATCAGATTTTACTAGACAGCAACAAGGCACTCTCCTTTGACGCCACAACGAGACGAGCAGAATTTGTCATCAAGCCAGACCCGAGAGCCCCAATCATCGACGAGGACTGGCGAGGAGGTGGGCACGCAGCCTATCTAGTTAACATCCAGGGAGCAGCGGGGAAGAGTATACTTGGCGTGACCTCGCCTAACTTTCGAGGGGCCGAGAACAATTTGGATGAGCACGCAGTGCTTTTTTCAGAATTCTGCTCTGGTGGGGCTGTAGCTACGACTTACACATGCGTCAACGATCACAATTATATGAACCTGACTGATCCATATCTGTTTCGGAATGGTGGTCGTTTATCTTTAAGCCTCGTGCACCTCGACAGGGCTGCTGGTGATGATTCTTACACGGTCCCAACGGCTGTGGCGAAATTCGTTGTAATTTTGCGTTTCGAGAAAGTCCGAGGACTAGAGAAAAAAAAATGTTCCTGCCATGGCAAGTAATTTCTACGAAATATATATGGGTGGTTGCTTCGGAAAATTCACTCTCGTGGACACTCTAGAATCTTCGTTCAGGCGATTGACAAGTGACCCAGTTGATTACTCGCACGCTTACGAGTCTTTTTACCTAAATTCACGTCCCAGAACTCGCCACGTGGTAGAGGCCACCTTAGACTTGCATCGCTCCGAAATTTAGCCAAGTTCGACACTTGTACAAGTCCAGCCACCTTCGCGTCCTGTCCAGGCCGTGCCAGCAGACGTAACGGACCTTGGCACATTGTGCACAAATAGGCAAAATCACGTGCAAGTCACGCATCTCACGTTGCCAAGCTCTCTGCCGGTAGCCATGGCTTCCCGAAACGCAGGGCCTTGCGAGAAAGCGTTGGCAATGCTTGGAAAAATCCTCGATGGTCTCGAGGACGGCCAGACAAAGATATCTGACCAGCTCGCACACCTGACGCACAAGGTCTCCCTTCTTTCCGGAAACGAAGGTGCTGTTGGAGGCACCGGACCTACCTGCGAGGTCTTCAAGATTCACGACGCCGGATATGACGATGTCGACCGCAAGACGCCGAAAATTTGCGTCGAGTGGGTCTACGAGAAGAATGCGGCAAAGCCGAGGAAGGTCGAGGACCGCTGCGAGTGGATTCGCCTCGACCAAGCCGACGGGTGCGTTAAGATGGTTGACGATTTCCTCAATGGCTTCTCCAAGTCCAAGCGCCAGCCAGGCATTTCCCCCATTGCGCTCTACAAGGCATGGGAGGAGGCAAAGAAGGTTTTCGAGGACGCAAAGACCGCCACTTCCAATGGCAGGAAGAGGAGCCGCGAGGGAGCGTCAAGCTCCCACGGCCATGGCGACAAGAAGAACTCCGCCTCGTACGTGAAGAGCCTGACTGGACACTCCAAGGACAAGGAGTAGATTGTCGTCTTGTTGACGACGGCAACGAGCTTGCCATTTCGCTCTTGTCGAGCTGATAACGAATGTAAACGTGTTATATTTTTTAATGAATTCGTTTATGCAGTATAAAACGCGTCAATATATGCTGAAAACATTTTTCATTTCGTCTCGAATTGCAGTTCTAATTGCAAGTTTAAAATCCAGAGTAAATTCCTCTCATGCATCGACACAGGTCGTATGGGATTCTTGCATAGGTCGTCTGAGTTTCCAGAGGTTACAGAGAGTAATACACCATAACACTCTGCACACCCCGCCGCGCGGCCCTCGCCGGCTCCCTCACCCTGCGAGGCCATGGCGAAAAATTGGGCGGTCTTTTCTTAAGAGTAAGTACGTGCAATTTTTCGCCACATCCAACAACCCACGCCACCTCAGCGCCGGCCAGTGGGGGAAGGTGGCGAAAAATTGGGCGTTCTTTTCTTAAGAGTAAGTACGTGCAATTTTTCGCCATCATTGTCACACCTTGACAAACACCTCCTATGACCCGCGCCAAGGGGTGGCAGGGTGGCGAAAAATTGGGCGTTCTTTTCTTAAGAGTAAGTACGTGCAATTTTTCGCCATCACTCTCACACCTTGACAAACACCTCCTATGACCCGCGCCAAGGGGTGGCAGGGTGGCGAAAAATTGGGCGTTCTTTTCTTAAGAGTAAGTACGTGCAATTTTTCGCCATCATTGTCACACCTTGACAAACACCTCCTATGACCGCGCCAAGGGGTGGCAGGGTGGCGAAAAATTGGGCGTTCTTTATATAAGAGTAAGTACGTGCAATTTTTCGCCATCCTTGTCACACCCAACCCCTCACAACTGCCGGGGTGGTGACAGATGCCAGCCTAAATGTCACAACCTGGTGAGCAGTGGTGAGAAGTGGTTTAGGGTTTTAGGGTTTAGGGTTTAGGGTGAGACCCATCCTAGGCCGCGGTCACTATAGGGTCACTATAGGGGTGGCAGATGCCAGCATAAGGGTGGTGCACTTCTCCTAGTCGCGATGACGGAATGATGACGGAATGATGATGGAAGCTACTTAATTAATTAATTAATTAAAATCATAGCTCCGTGGGGAGCAGATGTAACTCATAGCTCTGAGAAAGGGGCATCTATGGGTTTGTCATACAATCAGGGCGACAACCTGCAGGTGTAGGATGTACAACTATCGCCTGCTCTGGGTGCACAAGGTGCACCTGCACCGCCATGATGGTTCATGCCTCCTAAACAAGCACAAGCACACAAGGCGGCTTGAGGAGAGGGCCTAGAAGGCCTGCATGACATATGGGGTGGAAGCTATGTCGCTAGGCTATAGCTGGTGTACACATGGCATCTCAGCAGATCGAGAGTAGCTCCCTGCTTAGTCCGTCATTACGTTAGCCATGCCATGTTTCCAAACATCCAAGAACTGCTCACGGTGCAAAGGCAAAAATCAGGAAGACATCAACTTCAAATTCATGTGCGGCACACACATTAATCACCACTCATATTCATCATCCTGAACGACTCGAACACGCGGACAAGATAACGGCAGGCTCAAGCTACCATGGTCCGGATTCTCCCGATTTCTGGCCTGCACTGGTTGTCTCCTTGACATTAATGTGCGGCGGGAACCAAAGGCCCGCGTATGCCAGAAAACATCGTGTTACTGTAGCGACGCGACGGTGTGGACAACGAATCCAGTGCCAAGCTCGGAACGGCCGCTAAGGAGATCTGGCATCACAGGCTGTTGGAGCTACGGCTGAGTTTTCGCACTAATTGAAATTCGCGTATACCGGAATGTACTATGCAATATTTGGTTAATACTATGTGCTGCCTGCCTCGACGATATAGGCTAACGTAATATGGCATATTATATGTGGACTTTTGATATGAGCTGGTTATCTAAGATTTATTAATTAATTAAACTCGTGCTCCCGTTGGGGAGTCACGGAGCATTAACCCCGATGGATGGATGGATGGATGGATGGATGGATGGGTGCAAACAATCCTACCGGTCTAATCTATCTACATCAGCTACCTACAACATCTATCTAACAGCATTACTAACTACAACATCTATCTAGACAGCATCACGCTGCCCTAGGGGAGCTGTCTGGCGTGCCTCCCGCGGGTTTGCACACGCGGGCGCTTCCCCACAGGGGGCCGGGCTCGTTGTCCTCTATGACCTGTGCCCATGCACTTGGCCTTGTCCATAATCTTCTTCCAAATCACGGAGAGGCCTAGGCCCCCCATGTCCTCTACTAGCTGTTCTTTGAAGGTGCGGGCCTTGCGGCGTCTAACATCACGGGGCCCGGCCCACGTCAGGAGGTGCCGGCCAGGCTGAGCTGGTCGCAGTCCTGCAGGGGGGCCACGTGAGGTGTCTACCTGGTTGGTGCGAGCTAGGTGCCCTACTATCTAAGATTGATATATAAGCATTCCTAGGTCCGGTTTCTCCAGCAGTCCAGCAAGATTTCAGGCATGCCCTATAATTGTCTCGATATCATATTAAGACAACTATTCCTGGACGCATGGCGATCCAACGCCGATCTCATATTCTGATCAGGCACGCCTGATCTCATATGATCGCGAGGACAAAAAACCTGGATATCGAAGAGACAACCAGCGCAGCAACCTGGATAAGCGTGACGAAAGTGAGACAACGGCTATCGACATTAAGTGGATATGGCAGCAAGTTACGGTGTTTATGCATAAGTAAGTAAGTAAGTAAGTAAGTAAGTAAGTAAGTAAGTAAATAAGTAAGTAAGTACTTGCGTGTCATGCGCATGGGCATGCCACGGAGTACTATCAAGGAGACAACCAGCGCAGGCCAGAAATCGGGAGAATCCGGACCATGGTAGCTC
Source organism: Mesostigma viride (assembly GCA_009746045.1). Classification (NCBI taxonomy): domain Eukaryota; kingdom Viridiplantae; phylum Streptophyta; class Mesostigmatophyceae; order Mesostigmatales; family Mesostigmataceae; genus Mesostigma; species Mesostigma viride. The sequence goes on along the minus strand of RPFO01000104.1, from coordinate 1,201,613 downwards.
GAGCCTGCCGTTATCTTGTCCGCGTTTTCGAGTCGTTCAGGATGATGAAGATGAATGGAGATGGAAATGTGTAGCCTTGTTGTGCATTGAAATTATGGCTGGCTTACGTGTAGAGCGACTAGATTACCTAGACGGAATTATTTTTCCTAATGAGATTAGCATAGTACTCCGTGGCATGCCTTTGCGCATGACACGCAATTAGCACTTACGTACTTTGGCTACAGTCCTGCAAGGGTGGGGTGTAAACTACGCCTGCTCTGGGTGCACAAAGTGCACCTGCACACTACTATGTATTCCAGCACCTAGGGCGCGGACATAAGGGGGAAGCTTCATGGCTAAACAATGGCTAGGGTATGGCTTCTCAGCAGAGAGTAGCTCTCTGCAATTAGGCAGAGCTTAGCTAAATTCTTAATGCATCATCCATGGGGGGTCCCACTATAGGCAGGGCTTGGCTAAATTCTTATAGCATCATCCATGGGGAGTCCGCGCACCACGGAAGCGCACCACAAAAAGCCGCGCACCACGGAAGCCGTTTCCATGTCGGTATGCCGATGCTAACTCCGAGCCAGCAACCTCCCCGCCTTCACCCTCTGCTTTAACCAAGTATACAAGCATCGGAACCCGCCTGCAACCGGACGACATTCGTGCATTTTTCACAATATCGGTCACCGACGCGGAATTCATCCTGAAAACCAGATATGACGCCGACGACACCATTCGCCACCCGGCCAAGACGGGCGCGGCTATGACAGGCGACCCCCCCGCCGAGTGGAAGAAATGGGACGCCGAGAGCGTCCGCACCGCCTGCCTCAGGGTTAACCTGCTGCCCGGAACTTTGCCGCCCGCTGGCAACCATTGCTGCCGCATCCGACGCCGCGGCCGATGCCGACACCCCCGCCACCGCAGCCGACCCCGCGGTGCTGCTTTAAGCTGCTATGTGGTATGCAGCAGTCCCTTACCTCCGAGCAAGGTGAGCTGAAGTTCATGGCTGCCGCATCTGCTGCAACCCAAGCCACCTTGCTGGAATTGAAGGCGGCCATGGCCACCACCACCCCCAAGCGGGTCACGTTCGCGGACGTGACGGGCAAGCCTCTCGACGCCATCGTATCCCAAGCGGCTATTATACGGCAGCCACTGCAGTGCTGCCACAGAACGTGGCACAGCTCAGACAACGCAATTTTGTACTCATTACTCGAGAACTTTCACGTCCACGGGCGAGCACGAGACGGCACACGCGCTTACCGAGGCACTGCGAGGGCCAGCCTTCCTGGGGGTGCTGCAGCTGCGCCACCACGTGACCATTAATTGACAGGGCCATTCGCCTGCCAGGCCAGCTGGGCCTGGTTCTGGTCACCATGGCCACCGTGAACGACAAGAAACGGGTCATTGGAGCCCGTCGCCTGCTCAATTAAGACCACCGACATCAGCATGGACGAGGACTACTACACCCCTGCACAGCTGGTGGCGAGGAGCAAGCTTTGGAATCACGTGGAGGTCGTGAAGGCAAGACAGGGGTACGCACTCGGGGGGGAAGCGTGTGCAGATGCTTCTGAAGCCGGATGGTCGCTTTGCTGCATTCTTTGACGGTGTTGAGATTAACACGTACCACGGGTGCAGATTCTCGTGTAGAGTCTCGTCCCAATTAAGCATGCTGCCCCTGCTGGTTCCAGTAGGTAGACAACCCTACTCGTCAGCTCGCAGCTAACAGGCTTCGGGGACAGCCTCTAAAAAGTCCCACCCGTTCCACCCCCATGCCTCGACCTACTCCAGTGATACATGATGGTGGTGCCGGTATTTCCGGCTAAAACGACAGCTCTCAGCAGTCAGATTCCACTACGAACTCAGATTCTGAGAATTTTCTCAAAACCCTCAATTTTCTCACCCTTTGTGAGAATTTTTTGAGAAAATTGAGAAAAATCTCAATTTTTTCCCGCAAACACTAGCAACAAAATCTCACCAGGGTGAGATTTTGGTGAGAAAAAAGGGGTTTTTGTGAGATTGGGGTGAGAAAAAACCCTAAAGTGAGAAAAAAGGTGAGAATGGGTGAGAATGGGTGAGAAAAAGTGAGAAAAATCAGAAAAATGAGAAAAATGAGAAGTTTCTCACCAAGAGTATAACACGAGAAAAATCACAAGTCAACATGGTGAGAAATTTCTCACCAAGAGTGTAACACGAGAAAAATCATGAGCTTTATTTCATTAAGTCCTTGACGTGAAAAAAAACTCAACACCACTAAGGTGCATTATGGGGTTATCATACAATATAAAACAGCACATCATTCCATAAACAGTGCTGTCATGCCCATTATATCAAAAGTCATCTTCTTCAGAACTGCTGTCCGGGGTTGCTTGCATCAACATCTTCTGATGACATAGTGTCATCCCCACTAGTGTCGCAATAGTTCACAGCTTTACGCTGCCTTCCACTGGCCCTCTTTGCCATAGGGACCTCAATTACAACGGTGGGCTGCATGGCTAGGTCCAGCATCCGTAGGAGCAGCCTCCGTGCGGTAGTTGAACCCATGTATCCTGACTTTGTGGAAAGAATCCGCGGAGCGCTTCACGCCCCCACACGCCGCTACAGCCTACAATGCCTTGCGGCACAAGCGGCGTCAGGTTTAATGATGCCCATGCAATCGCGTTGAACGTTGTGTCAGCACAGCGATCTCGCCTGCATTCAAACAAACGCACACCGATAACCCAGCAAAGAGTATTATTATTGCAAGTATTGGTTATTAAAAAAAATAGAACAGATACAACACAGGACGCTTTTACTGGCGGCAAGATCATGGCACCCGGATGGGTAAAACCAAACAAACTAGAGCTTACTAGGGCTGGCTTTGTGACAGTAAAACATGATTGGCTAATCCCAAGGCGCCTTTCAACTGGACTGAATTAAAATAACCAAAGCAGACGGCGAAAGTAGCATTTGCAAAAAACAGGGCTCACCAGTATAGGCCTCGTCGCCATTCACAGGGTCGCTGTAATCAGCCATGGGAAAGGCATCTTCTACCAGCAAATCCCTTGCCGCGTTGTGTCAGCACAGCGATCCCCCCTGCATCCAAACAAAGGCACACCGATAACCAAGAAAAGAGTATGCAAATGTGTAGCCTTGTTCATTGAAATTATGGCTGGCTTACGCAAAGAGCGACTGTAAGATGACCCGGCTATACAGTGGGGCCGGAAACAGCTTGCTTGATCAGGGCGTGTTTTTCGAGCTTCACTGGCCGGGAGTGTCTAGTGGTGAGAACCATTGCTGCGGTCGCTTTCCCACCATTTACGACGAAAAGCCCGCAAATGAAAAACCACTGAAACGGTCTTAGTAGCTAGTCAGTCATTACATTAGCCACATGCCATCATTCATGTTTCCAAACGTCCAAGAACTGCACACGGTGCAAATGCAAAAATCCGGAGGACACGACCTCATTGCTTCAGATTTGTATGCAGAAGAATAAAAAAGTAACATGCATTAAGGGCCCGCCTGCATAAAGGGCCTGAATTCTGATGCGGGCCCAACGGCAGCACCGCCTGCATAGCAGATAAGGGCCCGCAGTCTGATGCGGGCCCCACGGCACCACCGCCATAGCAGAGCTCGAAGGTCGTGGTGCGCGTGAAACGTACGTATGCCCTTTGTCGGTAGGTGCCGTTGGTGTCAAATTGGGTGCCGCCAAAATCGGGCCGACGCGTCAATAGACTGAGGCCGTCGATGAGTGCCATCATGCGGCTTGGGTTACTTCTGTTGGAGAACTTCAGGTAAGTTAACTTAATGCAAACCACTGGTCGCCCGCGTCGGAAAGCGGCCCAACGGCTCTCCCGCAACAGAAAATTACGCGGCATACTGCATAAGTCGTCGGATCGTTACGTTTCGACGGTCAAGATTTCATGATGAGGTTTGCGTTCAATTTGCCGCAGTTTGCCGCCCAGAGAAAGTAGTCGTTGGACTCGTTGCCCACGATGAAACACAATCAAGCAAGCTGTTTCCGGCCCCACCGTCTAGGTCATGTAGTCGCTCTTCACGTCAGCCAGCCATAATTTCAATGCACAAGGCTACACATTTCCATCTCCATTCATATTCATAATCCTGCACGACTCGAAAACGCGGACAAGATAACGGCAGGCTCGAGCTCCCATGGTCCGGATTCTCCCGATTTCTGGCCTGCGCTGGTTGTCTCCTTGATATTGGCACCCCTCTCCGGTAAGAGATTTTTCGCAGTTTGGCTGTTTCGAAACGTTAATTAAGTGAGATGCCTTCGGATCAGGAGACTCACACAGCCGCGAAATCATGCCAAAGGTCCTATGTTCGATCCCTTCCGGTAGCTTCTGAGCTTTCTTATTTTCTGTGTTCCGCGGAATCTCAGATTTGGGCCGCTAGCGTTTTCACGTTTGTTGCTTTCTGATCCGACGACAACGTTGTGGCTTAATTGCTCGTGTGATGACATCTGGCGCATGGCCGGTGTGATTCATGTGTATGGGCTGCTTTGCCATAAGAGTGAGTGTTGGGTCATAAATCGTGTTCTACACATTTGCTGCATGATTGGACCGTTAGGTGCTGGTGAGCTCTTCCTTGTAGAATGGTGATGTCTATGTCAAGGATCTGATATCTTTTTTTTCTCTTGCATATTGTGTCGCGGTTTGCTTGGATTCATGCAGGCACCACGAGAATGAAATGGGAGCGGTCAGCATGATGCCCTAGCAAGCGACCAGATTTGTTAACCAGCTGTCATCGTATTTGATGAAAGGCAATGACGGATGTGTCATAAAGCCATAACAGTGTTGTATAGATGATTCATTAAATGATCAATGGTTACAATTCCAGAATTTCGCCGCTGAGTAGCTAGTATGATTTAATGGGTTCTTGACGGCTATAAACATTTATTATTTTAACATTATAATGAAAAGATTTTGATTGTTCGTGCTGTTTTGAACAGTGCGGTTGTTACTGGCACTGCGTGCATGTGGCTGCCACCATATTGCATTATGGGTGTGTTTCTCAGCGCTGTGTTTTCTCACTTTTCTCACGTCCTGTTTTTCTCACTTTTCTCACGTCCTGTTTTATCTCACGTTTCTCACGTTTCTCACCTCCTGTTTTTCTCACGTTTCTCACCTCCTGTTTTTTGAGATTTTTCTCACGTTTTTTTCCTTTTCTCACCTTTTTGGGGCAACTCTCACCCGGGTGAGAAACGTGTTTTCTCACCCATTCTCACCCCATTTTCTCACCTTTCTCACCCATTCTCACCCATTTCTCACCCTTTTTCTCACCTTTCTCACCCTTTTTCTCACCATTTCTCACCCATTCTCAAAGCCGAGTTCCTAGTGTCGCAGTACATGACGCATGCTAGATTATCTACACCTCTGCGTTGCGCAATCATCCCCGAATACCCAGAGCAGGCGGCAGGCTCGCATCCTTCGCCTGCAGGACAAGCTCCATGCGATGAAAAGCACTATTCCATCCATCTCCCTCCCCTCCGTTCCATCCCCACCCCCATCTTCTGCTGCATCCACCCCCATCTCCCCTCCTCGTTCTCCCCTGTTGGGCCAGCAGGCATCCTTGGCCCTCAACGTACGCACATTGCTAGCAGATAGCGACCATAGCTAGTAACCGGGTGGAGGAGCTTGTTGCCTTTTGCACAATTGCACACCGTGTGTCTATTCTAGGCGTCACTGCAGGAGCATCGTCGCACGGGGCCTCCCGTCCTGGCACGGTGCTCACTGATCGCCTGGCAGACGGTTGGCGTTTTTACTTTGCTGGCAGTGGGACGCCAGGCCAAGGTGGTGTTGGCCTTTTGTGTTGGCAGCTGCAAGCGGCCAGCCTCTGACAGCACGCTTGAGTTTCTAACCCCACGCCTTATGGTGGCACATTTGAACACCTCAGTTGAGGGGCGCTGGGGCGGTCTAAGCACCACCTCACGGTTGGGGTGGGTTATACGCACCCCATAGTGGTCTACCCCAGTTGGAATGCCAGAAGTTCTTCGAGAACTTGCATAGCCTTGAGGGGGCCTGGCACCCCGGCCCGCCACTTCTTGGTTAATTGCTGCTCGACGCCAACGCCACGCTCCCCGTGGGCACTGCTGGCAGTCGCTTTGCTGCCGGCACGGCTGCTAACGACAACACCTCCTTGTTTTCTGCCTTTTTGCGGGATAGCGGGATGGTTGCTGTCAACTGCCACTTCCAACGCGGTCCCTCACAGGACTTGGTCACTTTTCGGGGCCCTAACGACCATCACTGAGGCCCGTCTGCATGACTACGTGGTGGTACGGCAGCCCAGGTGCACTTCGGTTCTCAGGATACTCGAGTGTTCGACCCACCCACGGTGTGCTCTGACCACCATGCAGTTGGTGCGTGCGGCCATTCGGCTCCGGTTCCACGTACGCCCCCAAGCGCTGCGCCCAATAAAGTGGCCCGTCCTGAATGGTCTGCGCTACGCCCGATCCATGGGGATCCTGAGGACTGGACGGACGCCGAGCACGAGCGGAACCGGTGCCGACAGGCGTACCTGGCGGCCTGGACGCCCAGGCGGACGTCGACGTGCTGGCCGCGGGGCCCAGGGTGCTCCTAACGCTGCCATTTTTGCGGGCTTTGCGGCCCGCGCCCCGTTGCTGGCGGTCCGGCACCTGCCGGTCATGCCCCGTCGACGCCCCGGCCCGCTCTACCACCAGGACCCCAAGGTCTTGGCCGCGGCATCGCCTCAAGCGTAACTGGGACCCCGCAGCCTGCTGAAACCGGTGCTCAAGGCCGCCTTTGTGGAGGCCTACGCACGTGCTCATGACACAAAAAGGCCCAGTGCATCGCGGATGTAAATGAAGGCCTGCCAAGCTCGCAACCAGGGCAAGGACATGTGGTACCACCTTAACCGGCTCGGCGGCCGGCGGCAGCGCACCCCGGTGGAGCACACATGGGACATACGGCGTGGCGCGCCGGTCAGCCTTGACCGCTGGTTGGCCCACAATGTTTCCTTGACACGTGGGGCTCACGCCCCCCCCCCGCCGCTTCACCCCGAGACGGCCGCCCGTCTCGGTGTTGCGGGAAACCCCGCGCCGCCTGCGCCCCCCTCCTCGGCCGCGGGTTACCAAGTCCCCGCCTAGTGTCTAATCACCAAGAAAATGTCCTCAAATGAGGACATTTTTAAGCATGGATACCATTTGTAATAACTAACACATGTCAACACATCCATGGGTACGGTATGGAACCATGTTCATTTATGATATGTTCAAGAGTTGCAATGCTTAACATCCATGAAATATGCTCATTGTATAATTGTTTACGATTTATGAATGCAGGGGGGTCGCTACGCGAGTGACCAAATAGCACTCAAGTCAACAATATGCCAAGAAAGAAGGCATGGCCAGGTCATGGCTGGCCCTGAACATGCACCCAGGGTGCCCACAACATGTCTATGTTACACCCTCGCAGTCCTAGACCCTGCAGCCGGCCAGGGTGGGGGGACAAAATGTAACTGGCAACCAGGGACCATGGTGCAGGCCATACAGCAGGTGTAAAGCTAGCTCAGTCCAACGAGTGAAATATGAAGCAAATACTCGCCAAGGTTAGGTCCATGATCGTTGGTAGAGGCTCGGCTGCCACCACGGTGCTAAACCATGATGCTGAACCCTTACGTTATATATGAAACATATACTGCAAAGAGGCACAAGTTGTAACACAAGCACAATGTAAACATGACAAGCTCAAGTTTCCAAGCCTGTCTTGATCACTTGGACATGAGTTGAAGCATTAGAAACATATGGGCAACATACCAGCAAGCCTTGAAAAACTTCTCAGCAACAAGGCAGTATATGTGTTGAATCAAACTACCACATCGCAATTAAGCACAGCGACTTTCTAGTCGCTGCTGTTTTGATAACGCAAGGCCGTTTACCTTTTCAGTGACGCAGCGGGAAAAGAAAGTACTGCCCAGCAAACTTCCGTTATTCCCCGGACATAAACGTAATCAAAACCACGAAGTTGGGCATTGAAAGCAACCGGAATGATCACGTCTGCGAGAGTTATAGGTTACAATCCGCTTAACACGCTTACTTAGAACGATGCGGTTGAGAATGACAGTCGGAACCTTGCTCTTGACGTGCGCCCAGGCCGCCAGCTGCGCGGGCCAGCTCAAGAAATATATATTAAAGGACGGTGACGCGTGGGAAGCACCCAGCCTTGCGGCAAAAGAAAAATATGGCTCGCGCTCGCCCTGGTTTTCGCCAGGCGCGACTGCGACATCACGACGAAAAAATAGAGACTCTTTGACGCATGCAACTGCCCAGGTCCCTCTTCTCCCCATGTCGCCCATAAGCCCAGAAGCGTACCATAACCCATACTCGCGATATCCGCAGCGCCTGGGCGGAAAAAGAAATTGTAAAACCGAACTGCGAACTGACCTATCATGCGATCTACGTAGCTCTCAGATTTTCTTCAACAATGCCAAAATCCGTTCATGAACAAAATTTTCGACATATACAAAGCACCTGCACGTGAAGAATAGCATCTTCGAAATCACTAGATGACGATCTAAAATGCTGTCTTCGTCCGGGGCAAAATAATGCCCTATAACATTCAGGCAAGCCTCGGAACTGGCACGACCCCATAGCCGCCACTCGACAAAACACTCGATTGCATTGCGATGTTCTTGCTATTGTAGGTACTTTTCGTCGCCTCATATTTTCCAGGTACGGTCGACCCCTGTCGACCCCAGGGGCTTGGCGCGCTCAGTACCTATCCCAGTTTCGCGCCAAAACCCACCAAGTGACCCTAGGACCAAATTTGGCGCCAAAACCGCGCCTCTGACCCCCCCCGTCTCAAACGAGGACTATGTCCTCAAATGAGGACATTTGGTTTTTGGACACTAGGGAAGGAGGGGCTGCCTTGCCACCAACGACGTCGTCCACCCCTTCACTTTGGAGGAATTGGGCGTCGCCCTTGCTCCCCTGTGGTACGACGCGGCAGTCGGTGCCGACCACCTTTCGGCTGAGCTGCTGAAGACCCGCCTGACCTGGCGGTGCGGGAGCTTCTGCTGGCGTTCTGCAACCGTGTCCTGCTCTCTGCATGATGAGGGCTCCGCCTGCTGAGTGCCCCGCCGCGGCCCCGGCTGCTAGACGGGACGGCCGAGGTCCTGTTTCGTGATCGCTTCAAACTGCTGGGGAGCATGCTCCTATACACCGCCGACGATGTGGACATCCGCATTGGCCTGGCCTGGGCTAGGCTTCGTTCGCTCAAAACCTAAGTGGCACTCGAAGGACCTGGGCGAGCACCGCAAGTGTATGCTCTTCAATTAAGGTCCTAGTCCTCACGGTGAGTACATATGGCGCCGAGGCATGGACAGGACACTCTGGCCGCCAAGCTGGACTTGCTCACACCAGTCAGGTAGACACCGCCCTTAGTCTGGCCGGCCCCCAGCGGCTTGGCCAACCAGGGCGGCATATCCTGACATGGCCTGGCCCCAAGGACATTCAAAGCTGCAGGGTAAACCTGCCATGAACTACACACAGATGTTGCTGGCCGACGTAGTGGTCCTAGCTCAGTTGAACACCGCATTCACTCCCTCTCTCTTGCTTGGACTGCTATGCAGAACAAGAAGAGGTGGCAAAAGATTGTCCAGGCTCACACCCCAGCGGCCCCTGTGGGCAAGCCTCCTCCCCCCAAGCGGAAGGGGCGCTTTGCTGAGTAGAGTAGTTAAAGGTTTTCTAGACTAGATCAGCTTAGAGTTAGCTTAGTTCGGTTCCGCGGCTTCGCCCACCTCCATCCATCCAGCAAGGAATATGTGCTACATGATCTCCCAACGGAGTCATGTTATAAAGTAATTTAATTTAATTTAATTTAATGGGGAGTCCCATTATAGGCGCACATGCGCGTATTTGTGAGTCACGTGCTAGGCTAAGCCTGACTAATCTACACTACTGTTATACATTCCCTAGCCGACTGGGTTTGCTGGGGTGGCAGGGGGCGCGTGCAAGGGCTTGTGGTCGACGTGGATGACCGCCCCCCTCCAGTATACCGGTTTCCCCCCGGCGCTCTGATGGCGCTGGAGGTAGGTCGGCCATAGCCCCCGTCGCCGCTGTTGCTGTGCCAGGGTCAAGTCGTCGTCCAGCGTGTAGGAAGTCCCCGAGAGCTTCTGGCGGCATGAAACAACAGCTTATCCGCCATGTACTTAATGGTTCGAGGAGCACGGGGGCCAGGCCAGCCTTATCCCGCGCGCCGGGAAGGCGGACAGCGGACATCCGCAGCTCACCAGTGAGTTGCATTAAATTAAAATGTCACGCTTAAACGCTATGGCAAGAGACTTCGAGTTCTCACCTGCCGGGTGGTCGAAGTGCTTGACGATGACATTGTGGCTGCGCTGGGTGAGGTCGGCCTCATCGCGGAGGTCGAGCGTTTGTTGCTTGAGCTGTGCAGCGATCAAAGGTGGAGGCGGTGGAGGTGGTGTGGTGCTTAAGCAGGTCCGCCCGGGTGTGGGTGGGAGGAGCATCGCTGGCCGGGCCAGCGGATGCCGGCTGGGCGTATAGTTGTCACTAGAGGGGGATAGCTGTCCTCTACGGTCATGGCAGACATCGAGGCGGTAGACGTGTAGCGGCTATCCTCAGGGGCAATAACCTCCACCCGCGGACCTCAAATCTGGCTAGCAATGGGACGTGGAGCCCATGGAGAGAAAACAGGTATCGCAGATGGCAGCCCATTTCTCCTTGTCTATCACGCAAGGGCGCGGAGTCGATCTGCCAACTATCTTTACACGTCATCTGCCTCCATATTACAGACAAACCAGGGGGCTCCCCGGGCGTGAGCCCGCCCCGTTGCGGGTAGCACATATGTCCATGCCTAGCATATTGTGAAAAGTCCATGGAGGACGGCCAGGGCGGCGCGCGCGCAGCCTGGGGCATGCCACGTGAGGACAAAACGCCCGGGCTGTGCGGGCTTGGTGCCAGCTAGTCTGTCTGATCTGTGTCTACCTGATCTGTGCGGGCCAGGTGCCCAGCTAGGCCCAGGCGCCCGTGCCTAAGAATGAGGGAAACATATGGTAAATCACCGTACAAATCCTCATTGCTAATGTGCAACCCAAAGGGAGGGCGTGCACTTACCGCACCGTTAATCCTGTTATTGCTCCAACAGTGGCCCCGCCACGTGCCCACTTAGGTCGCTACTGGCCACAAACTGGGACTTGAAAGACACAGCCATTTTGGCACCACGCAGTATTTTATAAATGACGGATGTGCGCTTTATTCATGATATTCGTGCTGGCTGATACCAGCCAAGGCACCCTCCATACCCATGGCGCCACTGGGATTTAGAAAGCAACCATGTTGTGGTCCGTTGCGTACCGTGCTGCATCCCCACTACCGCTTGCTACAGAAGCCATCAACCCATCAACTGGCCTACATGGCCTCAATCAGCAAACTACGGCCCACCCTGCGGCCTCAAACAAGCTATTCTTATGGATGCCTCAGATCTCGTCGTCCAGGCTCTCATCCACATCGTCGACGTCCTCGTCCTCATCCTCCTCATCCACATCCTCGTCCTCCTCGTAGTAGTCCTCATCAAGCTCCTCGTCATCGAGCTCCTGCCACACGCGATCACACCAGAGGGCAGCATAGTACCACCAGAGAGCAGCAGGACCGACCGACAGGCAACAGAAACCATCACCACGAAGCACAACACGCATTTTTGAAGAAAAAGATGGCACATATGTGAGCATGTGTTCAGATGCGGTGATAAGACACGCGAAGGAATTCGCCATGTCTCATTGATACTACGAAAGGAAGCAGTACAAAAGCATCGTTGATGTTCATCGTACTCAAATGCTCCCTGGCCACACTAAGCTACCTAAGGTCATACTGGCCATATCTTAGCTGGACTGGTTGCTCTCCATCATTCAACAGCTGAGGGTGCTACCCCACCGTGTATGCTATGAGAGTATGTCCAAAACTCTTAGACAACCACCGCATGAACACCCCCTACAACATAGACCTGGGGGTCACGTACAGTCAGCAGCGCATGCAGCCATGCGGCGCAGCAACTAGTGCAAACCACAGCTTCATTTCCGCACTTTCTACAGCCTGTGCCCCCCGTAGCATCAGGATTCCCCTTGCGTGGCTACCTTCTGCCTGACGTCCTGCATCTGATTTAGGCAGTCCTCCAACCGTACCTCGCCAGGCAGTCACTCTACTATACAGGGTATCACCACATCACCATCCTCCAGATAACATCACCATCCTCTAGATAACCCTACACTCTCCCCCTCGCCATGCGGTCACTGTACCTCGCCATGCGGTCACTGTACCTCGCCAAGCGGTCACTGTACCATATGCGGCTGATACTGACAGTACATCCGCCCTACCTCCCCATCATCGTCCTCCAGGTCACCCTATACGCTATAGCGCACCACGCGGTCACTATACCGTACTACATCCGCCCTACCTCCCCATCATTTTCCTCCAGGTCACCCTATACGCTATAGCACACCACGCGGTCACTATACTGTACTATATCCACCCTACCTCCACATCATCGTCCTCCAGGTCGTCGTCGTCAGCCACCACGCGCGCACGGGTCTTTGGCCGCGCCATGAGCGCGCCCTCGCTGTCGGCCCCCGCGTGTACGGTGGAGGAGGTCACGTCGCCATCGCCCTCCTCCAGCATCTCCATCTCCGCCGCGTCGTACACGCGCTTCATCATCTGCGCCTCGTACGCCTGAGCATGTGAAAAGGTGGTGATGGGTGGTGGTGATGGGTGGTGGTGATGGGTGGTGGCGATGAGTGGGGGGATGGGTGGGGGGGATGGGTGGGAGTGATGGGTGGTGGTGATGGGTAGGGGTGATGGGTGGTGGTGATGGGTGGTGGTGATGGGTGGTGGTGATGGGTGGTGGTGATGGGTGGTGGTGATGGGTGGTGGTGATGGGTGGTGGCGATGGGTGGGGGGGATGGGTGGGGGTGATGGGTGGGGGTGATGGGTGGGGGTGGGGTGGGGGTGATGGGTGGGGGTGATGGGTCGGGGTGATGGGTGGGGGTGATGGGTGGGGGGGATGGGTGGGGGTGATGGGTGGTGATTAGTAGCAGTGGGGGGGGGAGGGGGGAGTTGGGAGGTCCAGGGTTGAGAGCCCACGGCTATCAGAACTAGGTCGAGGGGAGGCCCTGACATCTCCAACAAACAAAGCAGACCTGTGCACGGCTTAAAGGCCCCCCATCCCACGGGGTGTGGTGGGTGGGGTAGAACGCACACACTGCCAGCCATGCAGAAGAAGACAGATTATGCGAGGCCCATGCTATGTGGACCCGTGTACCTGCCACCGCCTACCACATGCAGTTCCCTGCAGGGTGCGAGACCGCCTGCTTGGCCAGGGTTGGAATAGACACGCCAGTAGAACCCCCACCGCAACACCGCCATGCATACCATAAAGTGACAATACAGTGACCAGCAGGTGGGACACCGGTCATGCTGGCTAAGAGGTTCACTTCCCCTAGTCCTGCCTGCCTTTTGCCAGCGCACTTTACTCCAGCCTGCAGTCAGCTCCCAGCTCTGAATAGGTACGGAACATACGGTCCCCTATCATGAGTGCAAGAGCGGCCCACCTGCGAATGGGTGCTACTCAAATGTGATGGGATGTCCTTCAGCTCCAGTGCACTTCCCCCACTCCCCTACCTTCAGCTCCAACCCTTAAAAAGGTGCTAAAAATGGTGCTAAATGAAAGGCTAAAAATAGGGTTACCTTGAGCTCTAGAGCGGCCGAGTCCTCCGCCTGCTTGGCACCGCCCAGAGTGTCCTGCCGTCCCAACAGGTGGGCACCCCATGGAGGAAGAGGGGGACGAACGAGGGGGACGAACGAGGGGGACGAACGAGGGGGAAGAAAGAGGGGGAAGAAAGAGGTTAGCAAAGAAGACCAGTCTGCCGCTGGTGTGCGCGCACACCCAAAGGGGAAGGGGGGATGGTCGCAATCAGGGTCACGTGTTATGGACAGCAAGTGTGGGAGTGGTGCATGGAGCAGACGTCATCAGGCCGCCTTCTGGGACAGCGGAAGCAGTGCGTGTGGGCCATGGCGCACCCGTTTTCTCCCACAGACTCCCAAAATCCCCAGGTGAGGGAACCGACACCCCCCCGTGGGGCCTCCTGTGGGGCAACCCAAGCCCACGAGCAACCGGGCACTCCGAGCTGCCCTGAAACAGAAGGTGCCCCTGCTTCACCTCCATCGCACGGCAGCGCGCCAGCATTTGGTTACCAGGGCAGCGCGCCAGCATTATGTTTACTCGGCAGCGTGCCAGCATTATGTTTATGTTTACTTGGCAGCGCGCCAGCGTTGCGTTTATTTTGCAGCGCGCCAGAGCAGCACGCAGGTAAGCGGGTGCCCCTGCGTGGTACCCTGCACGGTGCTCTGGCAGCGGCGACAGGGCGTTCACAACATTGTGAGGCAGATGAGCTGCCAGATGCTGATGGCTGCGCGCACGCATGCCTGCGATGGGCAAGCAGACTGCACTGCGCGCTATTGTGCTATGGCGCGCCCATGCGCGCACGCGTGCAGTTGTGCCCGTGTGTGCCTGTGTCCGTGGGCGCCGCTTGTGGGCACTTGTCTGCATGGGTGCGCGCCCCGCCCCCACCTTGTCCTCCATGTCCAGGTCGCCGTCGTCCGCGAGGGACCCCATGGAGTCGTAGTTGCGCGGCGCCGACGCCTTCTCGACGCGCCCAACCTCCTTCTGCAGGCGCGAGGAGTGTCGCCGGGGGTTAGGGGGGAACGAGAACGAGGGGGCAGCCAGTAGGCTTGTTGAGAGACCATGCAACCATGATCATGGCCTCCTACTGTCACGATAGCCTCCCATCGCAACGCTAGTCTCCACTCGTAGCCTCATACTGGCATGTTTCATCAGCAAGAAAATAACGGCCCCTCTCCACCAGTCCCCCGCACCCCCCCCATACAGGCCAAGTTAAGAATCCCCCCAGCCAGGCACAGCAGAGGCACCCACACCACGAGCACCAACCTGCGCACTCATGCTGCCAGGTGGCCATGTGACGTACCGCGACGGCGTTGACGCTCTCCCCCTTGCGGATGATGATGGGCATGTCGTTGCTGTAGTCCTCCAAACTGGTCCAGGGAGGCACAGCAAGGCAGGCCAGGACGTGTGGTGCAAGCATAAGCGTATGTGTTGGGCGTGCATGCCCAAAGCCCCACCATCCAACCACGTACGTATCTATAATGACGGGCACGCGACCTGACGGGGGGGTGACCTGACAGGGGGGGGTGCACACGCAGCACAGGGGTGGGACACCCCACTTGTAGCGTGCAACACGCAGTGGGAAAGAAGACGCAAAAAGGTCATGCGGTGCAACAAGCATGCCTACCTGGGGCCAAGAACAAAAGATCCTTCCCCCCCCTCCCCGTGCCCTTCTACTCCCGCCCACCTCCTGAACAAATTGTGTTGAAACCCCTCCAGACACAAGCTGTGGTCAATAGCAGGCGGGTACGCACTGATGCCCTCCTGCAGAACCGACTAGAACATACAAGTGCACGACAACACACACGTACACAAGGACATACTTGAACACTGCACACGCATAGGCACAGGAT
>RPFO01000104.1:831075-1181075 GCA_009746045.1 Mesostigma viride | reverse complement strand
AGGCGAGGCGAGGCGAGGCGAGGCGAGGCGAGGCGAGGCGAGGCGAGGCGAGGCGAGGCGAGGCGAGGCGAGGCGAGGCGAGGCGAGGCGAGGCGAGGCGAGGCGAGGCGAGGCGAGGCGAGGCCATACCAGGCGAGGCGAGGCCATACGAGGCGAGGCGAGGCGAGATGAGGCGAGGCGAGGCCGTACGAGGCGAGATGAGGCGAGGCGAGGCCATACGAGGCGAGATGAGGCGAGGCGAGGCCATACGAGGCGAGATGAGGCGAGGCGAGGCGAGGCGAGGCGAGGCGAGGCGAGGCGAGGCGAGGCGAGGCGAGGCGAGGCGAGGCGAGGCGAGGCGAGGCGAGGCGAGGCGAGGCGAGGCGAGGCGAGGCGAGGCGAGGCGAGGCGAGGCGAGGCGAGGCGAGGCGAGGCGAGGCGAGGCGAGGCGAGGCGAGGCGAGGCGAGGCGAGGCGAGGCGAGGCGAGGCGAGGCGAGATGAGCTGACGGCTTGGGGTGACAAGATGAGACGAACGGAGCCGAGGCAAGGCGAGGCGAGGGAAGAGGAAGGCTCGGGTTCGCCAGGCACACCGAATCAACGTTACCTGGCAGGGGTGGTACCGTGGGGGAGATTGCTTGACAATGAATGAGTGCCGCGTGTGGTCTTACCACTAGAAGGCACAATCGACAAAGTGGCCGCCTGGCACAGCTATAGCAGGCAGGGCACAAGCAGGCGAGGGCGGGAGCCCGCAGCCAAAGCAAGTAGGGGCAAGGCACGTAGATGCAGAGCGCAGATGGCAGGGTGCGGCCGCAAGCAATGGGGATGAGGGCGAGGGGAACAGGGGACACGAGGGAGTGGCGAAGTACAGTTAACAACAGGGAGGTGCAGCAAGGAACAGGAGGGAGGGAGGAAGGGAGGGGGTGCATAGCTTCATCAAGGTGTGCAATTCCAGCTGAATGCCCGCGTGCCTGCCTGCTTGCCTGCCTGCCTGACGCCAACATTTTTTCGGTCCACTATGCCAGTAGCAATTGTGGTTTTAGAGATGACATCCTCACACTCACCCTGCCATCCAAGTCCGACCTTCGGGCAGTAGGGTCCCCATACGGCGCCTGACGCAGGCAGATGTGGCAGACCAAGGAGGGACACGACCGTAAAGGCAGCAGGAATGGAAAACGGCATCAGATGCTAAGGATAGCTGCTTGTAACTAGGTCGTTTCACGCAAAATTATACATATGAATACGCAGCAGGAGCTCCAGTCAACACGAGCGTGCCGGGCATTAATCTCCATGCGACCCCTTACCCCAACCTGCCTCACTACCGTGCACCGCGACAGCCGACAATTGCACTTCCTACGCTGGTAGTGCTATGAACAGTGGAAATGCTAAGAAAAATTTCGCATTTCAGAAACTTGAATAAGATACGCTGCTGAAACTATGCTCCTGCCTCCACTTACTCGGCAGAGTTTTGTTAGCTAAGACGACGAGTGCCCCTGCGAATGCGGTAAAAAATCCCTAGTTGCAGATAACATGTTGAATTTAGTGAAAGAAGATTATAACTCACCCTCTCCGCCCATTTCACCGGGTCCACTCTTCCGTCATTTAAGCTAGCTGACGCCGAGATTGAAATATTTTTCCTCGATAGTCGCTTCTCTGGCCTAAATTTCGCCCAATTGCTGAAGCGAGGCGCTGAAGCCAAACCAACACCATTTCCCCTACAAGATACTCTTTGGCATTGTCTGATCCCACTTAATGAGGCGATTTCAATGCTTCCCCTGGTGGAAAGAGCCGCCGCACATGAAGCAAAACAAGTGCTGGCCTCCATAGCTGCGGGCGCGGCTTCCCCAAGCGGCTACGCACGTCCCGGTAATTTGAGCTCGAAGTGCGTAAGTGCAACAAGCCCGAGGTGACGGCCGCTAGCGGCATCGAACAAATGTAACGGCGTGGCGCGCGCCAGTAGAACGTGGTACCAGGTTATTGGATAATAAGTACTGAAAATTTATTATTTTATTAAAGATCTGTAAAAAGCTCTTAAAAATAATGCAATATGCTTGCAATATGTACGTATTGGCCGGCAATGCGGTGCTTACTTGTCCGTTGGTCTTTCACTGGCCAGACTGGCTTCGAGTTCCGTCCCTGTCACGGTCACAGGCGACAGCTCAGCTGCAGCGATTAGGTAATTCACTCACGACCGTCAAGACCCACGATTTTCATGGCGGAGCGTGCCATAACTTACGTGGGCGCAAACAAACTAGGCCGGTGGTCATACTTTCCAGGAACTGCATCTCGTTCATTAATTTTAAATGGCCGTGTGTATCCTGGTTTGAATTCCTGTTTGTACTTTGAAAACCCACGAACGAGGATCTCTGTGACCACGAGGCGGCCTCGAACAGGCACTGCATTTTTTAAAAAAGGCACTGCACGGCAGTTGTGTGGAATGAATTGCTCCAAACATTCACCCGTTGCCGTTCCCCGCGTCATTCGGTGATAATGGGCTCTCCTGCACTCACGACTCCCGGGCTTGGCGGAGCGTGATGGGAGCTCCCAGTAAGGAGTTCAGCTGGTATGACACCTATTCGGCAACCAATTACACAGCTCGTGCAACTATGTAATTCCACATATTTACGTTCAAAATATGCCGCACTGCCATAACCTATGCAATGGCCGCGAGAAAACATGCCACGAACATTCGATGTCGCCATCCGGACGCGAGGAATCGCACAGCCTTGGGAGGCTGGACACCCTGCCAATCCAAGCGCCGAGAAGTTGACTGAGAAACGAAAGCACTCGAAACTGCGCCCTTTGCAAGCTGTGGCAAAAATGGGCGGAAACCGTCGAGTAAATACATCCCGCCCCCAGGTGGACACCAGCAGGTACGTTCGCCACGCCAAGATGCCGGCTGCCTACATGCTGCCAGAAGGCAAGGTATACGGTGATACCTGCTTGCATCACAATGCACATCGTGCGTTACACCCGGCAATGGTGCGTGGCACACGCCGGTATGCCAGCGGGTCGGATAGGGTTCCTTATAAAGAATTCGTCGACTTATATCAGTTGCTGTAGGTAAACACTGTCTACACCATGCTTAAACGTACATACAGTATTTTAATGAATCACAGAATCGTTTTCCCCGTGAGGAAAATGTGAAGGTGTCAATCGGACGTATCCTTCCCACGGCATGGGCTTGACTGATGTGAGGGTGTGACACCCTCAGGACCTACACTTCCCCGCTGCCATGCAACCCTAGATAACGGGCTGTCCTGGCCAAGCGATTTCACGATCATGGCGTAACGGTGGCCATGGTGGACTATTGCCATGATCATAACAGAGCCGCAATCGGCTATGGCCATGGTCACAGCATTAGCCGTGGTGGACTACTGGTGTGTGTGTGTGTGGGGGGGGGGGGGGGGGGGGGATGAAGGTGGGGGGCCTATATAGTATCGTGCGTGCCTGCGTTGGCTCTTCCCTCGCGCTGCCACCTGGACACCGTACGCTGCACGCGGATCCAGTGCGGCACAACTGCTTATGTGTGCCTTAGGTGGCCTTCGTGTGCGCAAGCAACAATGTAACCGTGGCTCAGCAGCCTGGCGCCGCGCGCCGTTGCCACCCGTGGTGTCTGACATGGTGTGCCGCAAGGGCTTGTGGCAGCAACGACGTACAGGCCGCCCTTTTCTTTCCCAGCTGTAGCGGCCACGTTTGTTTGATCGCCAGGTGTGCTGGTACTGCCCCGTAGGCATGGAATAGTATTGATTTCAATCGCAGATGAGTGCTGTCACATGTCACACGGGACTGGCCTTTTACCGCCTACATCTGAAGCTACCGGCTTGCCCGCCCATCCTCTCGCTCCATGCGCTGCCTGCCCACCTGAGCAACCGCAATGTTTTGGCACCCGCGACGGCACCCCCTATCATCCCTGCGCCAGCGGCTGTGCCTTTTTCAGCCCCTCGGCTGGTGGCCCGAACCGCGACCGCCTGCACCTTGTGCTGGCGCTGGTCACCCTTGTGTCCTGCGGCGTGCTTGTGTGGTCCAACCGCGAGGAGGTGGTGGACCGCATCTGTCGCAGCGACGTGTACGCGTGGGTGATGGACCATGCGGTGCAGCCGTGTGAGGACGCGGGGCGGGGGGAGGAGTACGACCTGCTGCGCATGCCGCCCATGCTGCCGTGCATGCCACAGGTAGGCACTCTCTGACTTGGCTGCGCACTGCCTGGGGCTACTGTCCCGCCACCTGTGCATGCCCTTAGCCCACTGCGTAGCTATGCCTCTCATCCTGTATCTGTGGGTGTGACTGTTGCTGAGGTAGCCTTGCCCTTGCTGTAACCGCTGGCAAGGGTTGCATTGTTTCCCCATTGAGTCCCCGAGTCAGGTAATAGCAGGTCACGCCCACTGGATGATTGCGCTGGTCGTCTCCTTGGTATTGAGTACATGGGAGTTGGCCATGGCTGTGCTCATCCATGAGCCACGGCATGCCAGGAAGCGCCGGTGGCTCGCCGTACGCCCGACATGGCGTGGGCCTGCGCACGCATGTGTATGTGGCCGCCTGCTGCCACCCAACCCTCACATCGTCACACATGTTCGTTGTTGGCCTCCCCACCCCTTGGCCTCGCCACCCCTTGGCCTCCTTGCCATACTGCGTACCTCCTCCCCAGCGTGCCGGCGGCAGCAGCCGCAATGCCTACGGCTACGTGGGTGCCCTCATCTCCCGAGCAGGCGGGCGGAGGCCTGCCAGCACAACCCTCTCATCCGGCCATGCCGGGCCCTCACTGGGTGGGGCGTGGCCAGGCGTGCCCAGGGCACCCTGGCAGGCGGGGGTGCACCGTCACCTGGCAACCAGGGACGCAGCCAGCAGCAGCAGCAAAGATGAGCTGTTGTTGCATCAGGGAGCTGAGGATGTCATGCCTGTCACGGGTATGCCACCGCCATCAGCGCAGGGCGAGGGGCGTGGCGGCGACAGCAGCAGGCCAAGTGCGGGCGCAACGCGTCGCCGTTTGCTCAGCGAGCAGGCAGGGGCGGACGATGGGGAGTGGGACACGTCGTGGGTGCCCCCAGCCAGGTGCGCTGCTGGTCCCTGGGTGCTTGCAGGGCGTTTAGCCTGTGCACGTGGAGAGCATCATCTTGCGCATACCGTGCTCGTGAGTGCATAGGATGCCTATTTGGTAATGGCAGGCTAGAGGTCTAGCAGGTAGTATGGCTGGCACGTTCCAGGCTCATGTCCATTGGGAGTCCGTGTCTACACCAGCGTTGGGCGTAAAAGGGTTTACGTTACGTGAATGTAATTACGTTGACGTAGTTACGTGTGTTTTACGTTACGCTTTACATGGCGAACATGGGCATGTAATGCCTTGTCCTTTACGTTGCCTTTCTACGTCATTTTACGCGTAAATACGCAACGTAAATTTGACGTAACGTAAACCCGTGTGGGAATGTCGGCAGATGGTTGCAAGTGAAGGGGCTCTAGTTGAGTTGAGTTGAGTTTTTTCCTGCGCAGGTGGTCCGACAGGGTTATTAATAGTGGATCCATAGGCTGGTCTCGGGGCTCTAGTGAGCTCTTCTAGGCCTAATGGCGCCGCGTCGGCGCGGCGCCAGGTGGTGCATGGACAGCAGAGTCTAGTTGGCCATGGA
Source organism: Mesostigma viride (assembly GCA_009746045.1). Taxonomy (NCBI): domain Eukaryota; kingdom Viridiplantae; phylum Streptophyta; class Mesostigmatophyceae; order Mesostigmatales; family Mesostigmataceae; genus Mesostigma; species Mesostigma viride. Next base: position 1,175,477 of record RPFO01000104.1, on the reverse strand, counting down.
AATGGTGGAAAATCATGAGCTTTTGTGCGGTTTTGCGTTTTTACGTTACGTTACGTCTTTACGTTACGCACGTAAACCTAAACGTCGATTTTACGTTTTACGTCACCCTTTTTTCCATTTTACGTGTTTATGTTACGTCAACTCCCTGACCCCCTTTACGCCCAACCCTGGTCTACACTCACTGAATCAGCATGCGGGCACATCGTCGTGTGGTTGCGCGACACACCATGCTTACGAAATAGTATGTTGCTTCGCCTGTGAGTGAAAGAGAGCTGTGTTTAAAGGCCAAGTTGCCATTTTGTTTCCAATGAAGTGACGGCACATGGCAGTACCGGGCATGCCACAGGCATGCACGTGTGCAAGCAAACAACATATGCTGGCAGTGCATCCCTCTGATTGCATGCACCCTTCCTCTTCCCTCCTGTGTTTGGATAGTTCCTGTGGTCAGAAGTACTTTGCTGCTTGACTTAGATAAAGCAGCCTTTGGGGGCAGTTTGTGTGCGGAATGCCTGTCCCCCGGCTCGCCCGCCTGCCTGCCACCCAAGATGGGGGGGACCTGTGCGATGCTTGCCCTCAGCACGGGCCTGTGGCCATGTGTCTGCGCTGGTACTTGTTGTACTACAATCGCACGCCTGCCAAGCACCTGACATCCGGCACGAACGTACTGGGTACTGTGGTGGCTGAGGCATGCCCTGGCCTGCCGCCCCTCCCGTGAGGTCAAAGTGCACCAATGTTTGCTCCAAGCCCAGCCTAATGTGCTGCCCCCAAAGTAGATAAGGCATCACCACAGTACCTGGTAGCGCATGGTCATGCAGCCATGCATGTTCTGGAGGCCTTACCCGTTCCGTGCACCCACAAGGATTCCTCGCCCTTCCCATCGCACAGCCGTCAAAGCGGCCCGTCGCGGACTCTTCACTATCCTCTGCATGCTGGCATGATGCCATGTGCCAACCTTTCTCGTTTACGGCCACGCGCGGTTCCCCCTCGCTGTCCTACCCCCCGCCCTCCCCCCCGGCAGCCCCCCCCGCATCTTCATTGTCGAATCGGCGCTGGAGTGGGGCGTGGAGGCGGTGCCTGGCAAGCAGTGCGGCGAGCGAGACTTCCACCTCCACCTGGCGCGCAACGTGACGGGCACGCTGGTGGCAGACGCCAGCGAGGCCGACCTCTTCTTCGTACCCTTTTACGCCTCCTGCCGCCCGCGCCAGCAGCTGGGGGGGCGGCGTGTGCGCGGCCGCTTCTTCCAGGCGCTGGTGGAGGGTCTGGCCGACACCTTCCCCCCCTGGCGCCGCTTCCAGGGGGCTGACTTCTTCTTCTACAGCCACAGGTGGGGGCCCTTTGACGTGACCCACGTGGTGGCATGACCTGCGCGTGGTGGCATCAGTGGATGGTGGCATGCGGCGTGGTGGCAGTGAGGCATGCAGCAGGTGGTGGAGGCATGCAGCAGGTGGTGTATGCGGCCGTGCGTCTGGTGGCTGAGTTATAGCCTTTGCATGGGGATGTGTGGATTAGCATAGTGGCCGCGTTGATCAGCATGGCGTGGTGCCATTCTTTGCCATCTACCATCTGCCGCCTCAGAGAGATCCGTTTGCCGGGCTGAGTAGTGCTAGATCATGCTGTTGGTCGTGTTCTAAGCTTCCAAGTCAGTCAATGCAGAACAAGATGGTGCTCACCCTGCCATGCCCCTGGCTTCTTGCTCAGGTGGGCAGAGACCGTGCCCTGTGTGTGCCCACCACGCAACCACCCATTACCTGCCCCTCTGTGCTGCTCACCACCTGCTCACTCAACTTCGTCGCGCCCAATGCCCACCCACACGCCTGCTTCTCCCTCTCGGCCCATCCTCTGCGCCACCCGCATTGCACCCCGTGGCAGGCACTGGACTGAGTTCACTGCGTTTGGCCTGCCCATGCGCCAGTTGCTGACGCGCGTCAACGCCATGTTCCTGCTGCCAGAGGTCACCAACCTGGCCGCAGGCGAGCTGCGCATGGGGCCCTGGTGGCTCGCCGTGCGCCAGATCATCGTGCCGCAACCCGTCACGGTGGGCGGGGTGGTGGACCTGGGGGGCGGGGGGGGGTTCCTTAAGGCATTGCCTGGGGAGGGCCGGGCCAGCCATGTCAAGGGGAACAGGGAGGATGAGGACCAGGGTGTTGGCCAGGGTGCCAACAGCTTTGATGGTGACGATGACAGCGGCAACTACGGCAGCGGGGCGGGTGAAGGGGCCACCGAGGAGGGAGGCGATGGGGTGACAGATGACAGCACAAGGGGGAGGAGGCGGGGGCTGCGTGTCCTGGGCCATGAGGGGTATCGACGGCCAAGCCATGGGGGGGAGGGGGAGGGGGAGAGAGGCCGGCAAGGGCTGCAGGCGCGGGGCGGTGGGCAGGAGGGGCATGGGGTGTCCCTTGGCGGCCCCCCCCGGCCCTTTGTGTTTGCGTTTGTGGGGGGCGTGATGAACGACGAGCGCCGGGCCATCTCTGCCTCCCTCTCGCGCCGCAACGATTCGTTCCTGCGCGCGTGGTGCCGCGCACGACGCACCAACGCAGCCCGCACAGAGCTGCTCACGTCCGTGTACGTGCTCGCGCTGTCATTGCCTTTCTCCCCATTTCTTGTGCCTCCCCCCCCCCAATCTTCTTTTCCCCCCCAGCACTTGTCCCTCCCCATCCTTGTCCCTCCCCATCCCCTCCCCATCCGTGTCCCTCCCCATCCTTGTCCCCTCCCCATCCTTGTCCCCTCCCATTCCTTGTCCCCTCCCCATCCTTGTCCCCTCCCCATCCTTGTCCCTCCCCATCCTTGTCCCCTCCCCATCCTTGTCCCCTCCCCATCCTTGTCCCCTCCCCATCCTTGTCCCTCCCCATCCTTGTCCCCTCCCCATCCTTGTCCCCTCCCCATCCTTGTCCCTCCCCATCCTTGTCCCCTCCCCATCCTTGTCCCTCCCCATCCTTGTCCCCTCCCCATCCTTGTCCCTCCCCATCCTTGTCCCCTCCCCATCCTTGTCCCTCCCCATCCTCGTCCCTCCCCATCCTTGTCCCTCCCCATTTCCTCCCCATCCTTGTCCCCTCCCCATCCTTGTCCCCTCCCCATCCTCGTCCCCTCCCCATCCTTGTCCCCTCCCCATCCTTGTCCCTCCCCATCCTTGTCCCCTCCCCATCCTTGTCCCTCCCCATCCTTGTCCCTCCCCATCCTTGTCCCCTCCCCATCCTTGTCCCCTCCCCATCCTTGTCCCCTCCCCATCCTTGTCCCTCCCCATCCTTGTCCCCTCCCCATCCTTGTCCCCTCCCCATCCTTGTCCCCTCCCCATCCTTGTCCCCTCCCCATCCTTGTCCCCTCCCCATCCTTGTCCCCTCCCCATCCTTGTCCCCTCCCCATCCTTGTCCCCTCCCCATCCTTGTCCCTCCCCATCCTTGTCCCCTCCCCATCCTTGTCCCCTCCCCATCCTTGTCCCCTCCCCATCCTTGTCCCCTCCCCATCCTTGTCCCCTCCCCATCCTTGTCCCCTCCCCATCCTTGTCCCCTCCCCATCCTTGTCCCTCCCCATCCCCTCCCCATCCTTGTCCCTCCCCATCCTTGTCCCCTCCCCATCCTTGTCCCCTCCCATCCTTGTCCCCTCCCGATCCTTGTCCCCTCCCCATCCTTGTCCCCTCCCCATCCTTGTCCCCTCCCCATCCTTGTCCCCTCCCCATCCTTGTCCCCTCCCCATCCTTGTCCCTCCCCATCCTTGTCCCCTCCGCATCCCCTCCCCATCCTTGTCCCCTCCCCATCCTTGTCCCCTCCCCATCCTTGTCCCCTCCCCATCCTTGTCCCTCCCCATCCTTGTCCCCTCCCCATCCTTGTCCCCTCCCCATCCTTGTCCCCTCCCCATCCTTGTCCCCTCCCCATCCTTGTCCCCTCCCCATCCTTGTCCCCTCCCCATCCTTGTCCCTCCCCATCCCTTCCCCATCCTTGTCCCTCGCCATCCTTGTCCCCTCCCCATCCTTGTCCCCTCCCCATCCTTGTCCCTCCCCATCCTTGTCCCCTCCCCATCCTTGTCCCCTCCCCATCCTTGTCCCCTCCCCATCCTTGTCCCTCCCCATCCTTGTCCCTCCCCATCCTTGTCCCCTCCCCATCCTTGTCCCTCCCCATTTCCTCCCCATCCTTGTCCCTCCCCATCCTTGTCCCCTCCCCATCCGTGTCCCTCCCCATCCTTGTCCCCTCCCCATCCTTGTCCCCTCCCCATCCTTGTCCCCTCCCCATCCTTGTCCCCTCCCCATGGTTCTATGGAATAAAGGGAGGTCTTTGTGGGTGGTTTAACCATTCAGGTGCCTTGATGGCGCCTCCCAAACCGGGTAGCCTTACCGGCTCACTGTCCTTGCATTGCACAGGGCTCATTTTTTTTTAATCTGGGGCATTCATATTTATTAGTAAACTTCCAATTTTCCCCTGTCCTCTTTTGTGCTGTCCTTTCTGTCCCCTGCCAGGGTTTTGCAGTGCCTTGGCCAGCCAGTGTCGCGCGTCCTTTCTTCGCACGCTTGCTGACAACCAAATCGATGATCTACCATCCTCCTGTTCCACCTGGTCCCCCTGCTGGCACTGGCATCCCCTCCACCCCTATCCTTTCGGACCAAACCCCCCACCCTCCTCCATCCCTGGCAGCTACTCGTCTGCAGACTTTTGCATCCTGGCGCGCGGTGACTCCCGGTCCGACAGCCGCCTGTTTGACGCGCTGCGCTCCGGCTGCATCCCCGTGCTCACTGACCGCTTGCGGCTGCTGCCCTTTGCCTCGGCGGTGGACTACGGCGCCGCCGTAGTGTGGGTGTCCTCCCCCACACATGCCGACACCATGTCCGCGGACCTGGACCGCCTGGCGGCCATGCCGCGCGAGGAGGTGGCGCGGCGGCGCTTGGCGGCGGTCCGCATCGCGCAGGCGGTCGCGATGGAGGACTGCGGCTACGCGGGGGGGCTCCACCTGGCGATGGATGAGCTGGCAATGCGCTGGCAGCTGCTGCGTGGCGTGCTCATGCAGCCGGGTCTGCGGCAGGGCTTTCCCCTGGGTGAATGACTTGCAGCTCTATGGCCTGATTGGGTGAAGAAGCGTGCACATGCTACTTTATTATTGTGTAAGGCCCTAATGGAAGTGGTGAATAGAGGCAAGCTGGTGTTCCGTTCTGTTATTTGTGGGTATTCAAAAGTGTGGCTGATGGTATCGTTGTTGAATGGTTGCATCAACAAAGGGTAAAGCAATTATGAGCACTTGCTCCATGACTAGCTGTAGGTCTTCATCAGAACTGATTAAGTGATTAATTAAGGGGACGTGGCGCGCCGAATATTTTCCGCGCCAAAAAATTCGCGGTACCGTCCGTACGGTGTATAATGTGTGCCCGGACCGCTCACCCCTCGCGGAAGTGGCCATGGCGGCATGCCTTTATGCAATATTAATCGATATGGCACGTAAACAGCTACAAAAAATGCTTGAATTTCGCAGAAGATTAGTTGATGACCTCATTTCATGGCGGAAAGTTTACGGTTTGCAATATCGCTAATTTCTCGAACGGCTACGGGCGCGGGGGTCCAGGATATAATTTCTCTTGCGGATCATGAAATTTAATGCAGGTTTACGGCAGCTATTGTGAGGCAACGTCGGCTCTAAAGAGCGATTATGAAGCTAACTTAATGGTGCTGTCGAGTTTGTGCCGAAGCTTCCCGGTTTCTTTTACATTTCCGGCATTCAAGGTAAGAACCTACGCAGGCCTGCGCATGTCGCCTTCGACGTATTCACGGAAGGCGCACCTTCCTTGTTCGCCTGATCAACGGATGATGTCTTTTATTGTACGAGCTTGCGTGCCAGTTTAAGCATGAAACATTTCCACGCAGGCAGGTGCATTAACGTCGGCCTTTCGCCTTTTTTTCGGGCAGTTTCCCTGCAGGAAGCGCTCCATTTCTTTCGGTTGCATCGTCAGATTCCTAGCAATTTCGTACAATTTCGTGTATTCTGATCAGACACTCCGCAAAGGTGAAAACCTTTGCGTTCAGTGCCAGGCCGCGGAAAACGCGGAAAACGCGATCTGCAAATGAATCCGACCGGAATCGAACTGGGGACCTCTCGCACCAATTTTGCTGACTATAGGACGGACGTCTCCGGATACCATGGCATCGCCAACTTACACCTACAGTCATCCGCAAAAGTTCTCCTGTCCGGGGAGTGATGCAAGCCTTTCGGATTTGGTACTAGATAAATCACTCGAGATCTGTGTGTAGGAGTACTACACACGTGTCGTGTAGTTTGTGGCTGGCATGCTAAAAGCGCCGAGGTCAAGTTGTTGGTAATGTGTTGACATTTGTTTTCCATAATCCTTTGGACGTGAGCTTGCTCAGACGCTTTGTTATGTGCCGGATCTGACACGCCTGTTTTAGTAACGACATCCGGCATGTGCCTAGAGGCTAACAAGCTGGCATCAGCTTCTTAGCAAATTGCCATATTGGAAAGGAAGGTGAGAGTGGTTCTTTTGCTGGCCATACTGCATGAGTGGCATTGCATTAGATAGGTGTTTCCATTGCTTTCCTTGAGCTATAACCATGAAGACTTCCCTGCTATGTGTGCAGCAAGGCAATCTGGATAGGATGTGAATGCTTGGCAGACAACATGTATGATTTGCTGCCAAGTTTGCAGGCTGCAGTTGCCTCTATTGCTTGGGCAGTCTTTCTAAGGTTTTTACACGTATACTTGCTGAGTTCCTGGCATAAATTTACATGGTAACCTCGGGCTGAGCTTAGTGTATGCTATCTTGGTGCGTGTATGCCTAGCGATGGTGTTGCTATGCGCACGCTGGCAAGGCTGGCCATGCTGAGGGCAGGGGAGGGCAGATGAGGTGCCTAGCCTTTTCTTATGTTGTGTGATCGAGTTGGGCATGTTTTTTGGCTTCTTGGATGGAAAACATGATGTCAAGGTGGCCTTATACACAGAAAAACCTCATTTAGCGTATGTTCAGGTTTTAGCACGCAAAACCTTATAACTTGAGCTAGACTTGTCGGAATGACCTGGGACTTGAACCACTGCTGTCCCCCTGTTAGCCGGATTTTCGCTTGATTTTCTGGCCTTATCTGAAGTGTTTATGATATGTTTATTCCCAATGTCCGGTAAAAAAAGACCTGTTTTGCGGGAAAATTAATAACTGTTCAAGGTTTTGCCATTTCCATGATGTAAATAGCTCAGCAAGCTACACACTCAGGGAACTACAAATGGTTGATTTTTGGTTGCCAACAAATGTGTGCATTGGCTGGGGCATACCCAGCCCTAATTAGCGTCTTTTTCTATTTATAGCGCAATATTGGCGTATACTTGGGGGTAGTACCCCCAACAAGTGCATGGACAACTCACAAGAGATGTTATTTAGTGCCCGCAATCATATTTCAGCATTGTGCAAATGAATTTCAAGTGTTATTACCATAGTTCAATTTTGGGAGTTTTGGGGTGCCACCTCCCCTTAATTAAGCTCGTGCTCCCGTTGGGGAGTCACGGAGCATATACCCGGATGGATGGGTGGGTGGGTGGGTGGGTGGGTGGGTGGGTGGGTGGGTGGGTGGGTGGGTGGGTGGGTGGGTGGGTGGGTGGGTGGGTGGGTGGGTGGGTGGGTGGGTGGGTGGGTGGGTGGTGGATGGATGGATGGATGGATGGATGGATGGATGGATGGATGGATGGATGGATGGATGGATGGATGGATGGATGGATGGATGGATGGATGGATGGATGGATGGATGGATGGATGGATGGATGGATGCATGGATGCATGGATGCATGGATGGGTGGATGGGTGGATGGGTGGGTGGGTGGGTGGGTGGGTGGGGGTGGGTGGGTGGGTGGGTGGGTGGGTGGGTGGGTGGGTGGGTGGGTGGGTGGGTGGGTGGGTGGGTGGGTGGGTGGGTGGGTGGGTGGGTGGGTGGGTGTGGTGGGTGGGTGGGTGGGTGGGTGGGTGGGTGGGTGGGTGGGTGGGTGGGTGGGTGGGTGGGTGGGTGGGTGGATCGATGGATGGATGGATGGATGGATGGATGGATGGATGGATGGATGGATGGATGGATGGATGGATGGATGGATGGATGGATGGATGGATGGATGGATGGATGGATGGATGGATGGATGGATGGATGGAGGCACACTTAACACAATCCTACCGGTTCTATTCTATCTATATGGAGCCTATACTAACTAATCTGAGGCATGTCATGGAACAAGCTAGGATTGCCCTAGCGTTCCCTCCTGGCATTCTTCCCATACATGCGTACACGCTTCTTCCCCACAGTGGAAGGCTCATTGTCCTGTACTACCTGGGCCCACTTGGCATTGTCCTGCATCTTTTTCCAAATCACGGAGACTCAGGCTTAGGCCTATGTCCTCTACGACTTGCTCTTTGAATGCACGTTGTTTATCTTACGTTTTGCATATGGAGTGAGACAACTATGTCGCGCGCCGTTCCGATTCGCACGAGTATTGGCTTTACGCGGGGCCGCCACGCGGCCGGCCCGGGGGACGAGGCGAGGCAGCTAGGCATTGCGCGTGTGCGAGTTGTTACGCCTTTGGCATTTGGGCCTTACGGGAGCAACGCATGCGCCGTAGCGCGACGCGCAGCACTGGGAGTTGACAGCGGTACTGACATGCGTCACCAGGAGGTCAGTGCCAACGCTAGCAAGCAGCACGCACTGGCTGCTGGACTACAACACGGACCAAGCTAGGCTGCCAGCCTGGCAATCATGCGGATCGTAGGCTGAACATGCACGTGCACGCAAGCTGGCGCGTGATTGATCTCGAGAACTGTCCGCTGCAGGTAGATAATGTCGTGCAATATTGGCATTGATATTCGGCAGGCTGGCAAGCCGCTTTTGTGAATGCGACGAGGCAGCTTTTCTTGTCAGGGCCAGCTAGTTGTCGTACATGCTTGGTGATATAGTTGTTTGGCAAGCTCAGGGGTCCCCAAGCCGACACTGGAGGGATCTGCGACAAGGGCATTTTGTCGTCTGGGATTTCTGGCCTACCCAGGTTGTCTAGTTGATTTTGTCGTCTAAAGAGAAAGTGATAGATGATATGTTTCATATGCGGAACAGGGAGTCGTTGCAGACAACGACTTTGGATTTTGTGTGCTTTTAGGTCTTGGTGCTGACCAAAGACGAGTGCCACGGAGTAGCTTTGGTGTAATTGAAGCAGTATGGACAACAAAGCGGTTGTCATCAGGATCAGATACTGAGCGTGGCTACGAGGTAAGGCTGATGCAAGATATTGCGTAAGTGAGAGGCATTCATTGGGATAAGTGTGTCTTTCCACCAGGGCGTTGGATGTAGCTCTGTGCGGATCTTTGAACTCTGTCTTGGTTATGGTGGTGCGTGGCAAGTGTGGCCAGCCCTCCTTTCTTTCATCGAGCCCAGCTATTGCTGAAACAGAGCTGCCAAGTTAGGTAGAGTATTGGTAATAAAACGTTCATTTCATTTGCAACAAAGAACCCAGTGTGAAGCATAACCTAGTCTATGTGACAGCCACATCGATGCGGTCACCGCCATCCTCGCCCGAAACAGCAATGCTGCCACTAGTTCTAGAGACACCCACAACTAAGATGTCGCTGCCATTGCCGCCTGATGCAGCAACATCGCCATCAGCGGTATAGACATCCACACCGACGAAGTCGTTGCCATCGCCGCCTGATGCAGCAATATCGCCAGTAGTGTCAAAGACTTCCACACCGACGAAGTCGCTGCCATCGCCGCCTGATGCAGCAATATCGCCAGTAGTGTCAAAGACACCCACATAGACGTGGTCGCTGCCATCGCTGCCTGATGCAGCAAAATCGCCATCAGTGGTATGGACACCCAGACTGACGTGGTCGCTGCCATCGCCGCCTGATACAGCAACATCGCCATCAGCGGTATTGACAAACACACTTAAGTCGTCGTCGCCATTCTCGCCTGATACAGCAACATCGCCTCCAGTGTTACCGACATCCACACCGACGTAGTCGCTGCCATTGCCACCTGATATACAGATATCCCGCCATCTCTAGCGTCAAAGACATCCATATAGATGTAGTCGCTGCCATTGCCGCCTGATACAGCAATATGGCCATTACCTATATTGTTGACAACCTCCACATCGACGACGTAGTCGCTGCCATCGCCGCCTGATACAGCAACATCGCCAAACATGCGGTACGTATCTACAAACACGTTGTCGTCGCCATTATCGCCTGATACGTCCATGTTGCCGCTATACACAACTGATGCATATATGCCGGTCGCTGCCATCGCCGCCTGATACAGCCACGCTATTACCATGAATGTCAAAGATCTCTACTTCGATGTTGCCGTTGCCGTTCTCGCCTGACACGTCAATGCTATTAAAAGACTCCAAGCCAGAATATTCCATATTGTCGTCGCCGTCCGTGCCTGTGCGTGTGGGAGTAAAAGGGCCCACAGCATACATACCACAATGAATGTTGACACGATGGGCCAGCCTCAGCATTCCAACATGCCACACGACACGCCAAGGGCGAAGCCAGCCTGATTTGACTTGTGTGGCCCGCTCACAAAAACCATCACCATGAACGAGCCAGAAGGATTGCAGCCAGTTCTACGTGCATAGACTCGCGAGCCAGAAGAATTGCAGCCAGTTCTACGTGCATAGACTCGCGGGGAGGGCCAGCAACACCACATGGCATGCCCAGCTGGCCAATGGCCCCCTTCACTAACATACAGGCAGAACCCACCCGTTCATGATGCATTCACAACATTTGGGTTGATGCAGGATGGGGGGATTGATGCAGGAATGGGAGGGATACAGGGTCGACCATGGTGGAAAGGGATCTGCATGGGCGGGTTCCCAGCTGCGCAGTGGGTGCATTGGTGGGCATGGGTGTCGTGGGTGTGCGTGTGCACGTGTGTGTAGATATGCATTTAGGCAGGCATGCACAGCAGTGACCAGTTCCTAGGTAACGTATCAAGTGGTGCACATGATCGACGTGATTGGCGGACTATTAGTATGGTGCGAGGCCAGTAAGTTTTAGAGGGGACGTCGGAGCAAGGGTCGGCAAGGTGACCGCAGTTAGAGCATTAAGAGGCACATGTATGAGCTAACATGCACAGATAAAACAACAAACAAATGGGGATGCGGAAAAGGACAATGGAGATGTGAGGTTCCAACATGCCGACATCATTGGCCTCTACACAAAATATGAGAGCAGTAACTCCTTTCCAGTCCCGGCCATGCAACAACTGAAGCTGCCCCAGGCACAAAGTTAGATACTCATCATCCACACTTTACTCAGTGGCATAATGGCAACAATGAAAGTGCCCTCGACCGGTGCCGGGGTGCCGGGTGGGGTTGGGACTTGGGGGGTACTATGTGGGGTTGATGTTTGTTAGCTAAGTTGCACGGTGGCCAGGCCTAGCTACTGATAAATCTGGGGTACAATTGTATGCATGGACCTAGAAATGTTATACCAAATGATGCCGCTCACCACTCGTCCATGACAATAAGGAACAACATGTACCATTAATTATTATGAACTTTGCATTAGCAGGCCGGGAATCGCTTAATATGCAGGTTGCATCGGCCGATGCAACGGAGGCTGCTCATGGATGCAACTAGGGCACTCAGTGGAGAATTAGACACTATATACACTGTGACACAAGGCAATCATCTTCATGCGCTTTTATACGAAGCTTCAATGCTGGCAGCTGTACACGCTAGTGCGCACAGCCTGGAGATAGAGAGACTCAGGGCTAGTACATAATAATTCTGTGTGCACACCTCACGCAAAGTCAGACTGTATGGAAAATGGGAATAATATCAAGGAGACAACCAGCGCAGGCCAGAAATCGGGAGAATCCGGACCATGGTAGCTCGAGCCTGCCGTTATCTTGTCCGCGTGTTCGAGTCGTTCAGGATGATGAAGATGAATGGTGATGGAAATGTGTATCCTTGTGCATTGAAATTATGGCTGGCTTACGTGTAGAGCGACTAGATGACCTAGACGGTGGGGCCGGAAACAGCATGCTTGATCAGGGCGTGTGTTTCGAGCCTAACTGGCCGGGAGTGTCTAGTGGTGAGCACCATTGCTGCGATCGCTCTCCCACCATTTACGAGGAAATACCCGCAAATGGAAAACCACTGAAAAGGTAGCTAGTCAGTCATCACGTTAGCCATGCCATGATTCCAAACGTCCAAGAACTGCACACTGTGCAAAGGCAAAAAGCCGGAGGACAGCACTTTCAAATGTGCGGCGGGAACCAAAAGCCCGCGGATGCCAGAAAACATCGTGTTGCTGCAGCGACGCGACGATGTGGACAACGAATCCAGTGCCAAGCTCGGAACGGCCGCAAAGGAGATCTGGCATCACAGGGTCCAGATGTGCGGAGATACTATGCGATCCAGCCGGTCCACGACCTGTTTGTAGAGCTTGTGCCAAGGGGCAGCACCGAACAGATGTGGGTGACGTTGCAAAAAACATCGGACTTGACGGAGCATAATGTCTCGGTCATAGTCTTTGACCAATAAACGATGCAAGAGTTCAACAAGAGTCGTGATGAAATCGACACGATAAGAACAAAGACGGGAAAAACGATGTAACTGAGAAAGAACAACACCATATTTTGCTGTGTGGGAAAGGAGACTGTGAATATCGGGGTAACGAATAAAAGGAATTTGCTGGTATTTAGGATCCTTGCGCTTATCATAGGGAATAATATGGTTGAAGGTTGGGCATGGTTGTGCGACGCCAAGTACATACACCCCCCGCATTGTTAATTTTAATTCGGTTCAGCCGAAAGGCCGGCCTTCATTCAGTATAAGTCAATATTGTTTCATTGGTTGGAAGTAATTCTGGGCCCATCCAATCAAATTATTTATTAGATAGTTAGTTAGGTTGATTAACGAACAACCGTTGAACTGGCTGCGCAATTCAATAATTCTTTGTTTGTTTGGTATAACCTAGTCGGCTGCACTGCTGTTACCGCCAGTGAAAGCACATTTGTCGCGAAAGATAAAATATGTCTTTTTTTTTTTACCGCGAAAGAAGCGCTTTTGGGCAGTCAAAGAATATATTGTCGTCAGAAAGCAACAAACGTGAAAACGCTAGCTTCCCAAATCTGAGATTCCGCGAAACACAGAAAGTAAGAAAGCCTAGAAGCTACCGGCAAGGAATCGAACATAGGACCTTTGGTATGATTTCGCGGCTGTGTGAGTCTCCTGATACGAAGGCAGCTCACTTAGCGTTTCAAAACAGCCCAACCGCGAAAAACCTCTTTACCGGAGAGGGGTGCCAATATGTCCGATATTGCTGAATCTATATAAGATGACTCACCACTAGACCTAAGTGCGCAGGAGTATTACGCACGGACCTACGCGATATTCTAGTATCGCCGAAGTAGGCAGGTTGAGTTAACGTTTTTATAAACGCAATGTATAGGATATGGTTGCAATGCAGCAATGTGTGAATGTGGTTGGAACGGAGCTTTGTTAAAATTGGATATTGTTACAGCGCTCACACACTTGAGGCTTGTACACGAGTTTGCCAAGTCAAGGCAACACACGTGAGGCGGGCTCGCAAGAGATGCCCAATTGGCACTGGCCTATTCTTTATATACTTGCGCACTGTGCTTGCTAGTCCTGAGCAGCCTAGGAGGCCTGCTCAGTAATAACACTCCCGGTACAGTATTCACTACCTGTACAGCGCCCAGTTCCTATACAGTAGGTCTGCCATACAGGTACAGTGACCACAGAGCACAGTCCACAGTGACTATTGCATCTGCACCTAGAAGTCCAGGACTAAGCCTGCGGTACCAACAGACCACAGGTTAAGGTTCCTATTTCCTGCGTACGACGTATTAATCCAATACCGTCGTAGGTTCAGCACCTAATTCCTGTCAGCCCAGGAATTACTGTCGACCCCGTATGTCGTCGGCAAATATTCACGTCCGACTTAGAAGAACAGCCGGCTCGCGCTCGCGCGCGACCGGGAAGTCGGAACGCCATAACTTTCTTGATACTTGTCGGAATGACCTCGTTCCGGTGCCGCTGGAATCGCAGAGATATGCCGAATCAGGATCATGCCAATGCGCTTGGCGTTAACTCCAATCCTTTCTTTTCTTGAGCTGTAGCAGCTCACACAAGTCTACATACAAACACACACAATGGGTACTGGATATCCTCCCCGACTACAAGTCACAACCCGCTGGGCATGACAGTCAGCTTGGATTCCTTATTATATGTACATAGCACCCATACTGGTTCAGGAGCACAAACAAATTACAATGAGTCCCTATCCCTTCACGGGAGGCTCGTTGTGTTACCCATGTACAAGAGGTTGGCCAACTGTGGCAGCCCATAGGTGTTCAGCTAAGAACTTGAGAAGTATGTACAACCTTCAGGACCTTAGGCGAAACCCCACAGATCACCCACAACAGCTCATCAGAAAACATTGCTGACCCCCAGACGGGAGTCGGCGCCGGTCTGCTGCCCCTTATCGAACCAGACACAACATCTACGCGAAGCACATGCAAACACAAGCTCCTATACTCATTCCAACCGTGGAAAATCAGGGGACCTGTCGCCACCTCACCAGCATGGTGGATGGGTCAGCCAGTCCGTGAAACTCCGCCTTAAGACGGCACCAGGGAATCGAACCCCGCCCACAAACCACAGATCTGGGGAAAACTCAGACTGAGATGAAAACCCCAGATAGACATCTCTCCATCAGAGACAATGTCAGACATTCCCACACCAGAGACATGTCTCACCCCTCAAGGTGTGCTCAGGATTATGTACAATCAAGCTCCCAGCCTGATATCCAGAGACTTAAGCACCCAGCTCTCAGCTTTTAGACAGATAGACCGACTTGACAGTCAGCATTCATGATGAGCTTCCTCAGTACATTGTACTGGGCTGGGGCCTTGTGTGGCAGCTTGTGTCAAGGGTATATTTTACCCTATGTGCCCAACTACCTGTTTATATTTAATTCTGGCCGTCATGTTGTAAACGGAGGACTAATTAGGGTTGCGTCATTATTAATCGCACCCGCCTACCGTATTTCAGGCCGATAATTAAATAGGTTAGGAAGGGCTCGCCGTGATAATTACGGCACAGTTTATAGCACTAGAAATAGTGCCGTACAGCGAAAGTTATTGTATGCCGAAGTTGTACTATTTCCGGCACAAGACTTAACGCACTGTAGGTGCCGACAGTACCATCCTCGGCCCACTATTCCGTGTTGGATATTTCTACCGACACGAGTTACTAGATGCCCCGTACTTAATGCGCTGGCATGTTAGCAAGACTTCTAGAATGTACGACTCTGAAGTTAAGTCGTTAAGTTATTGTCTTGCGCATAGCCGCCACCTTTGGTGGATATAGGCACGATGTTTGTGCTCGATGCCTTCACCTTACCTGTCCTAGCTGTCAGCTATGGACGATAATGGTCCCCACCCGGGAACCGCACCATGGCTTTGGCGGTCAAACGGTGGCAGTCCGTAACCTAAATATGAAATGAATAAATCGTCTATCAATTGTCTCAAGCAGTCTTGACGACCAAGGAATCAACCAAATTTCTGACACAAAGCCATTACACAAATTCACCCTATGGACGTCAATTAGCGAGACCCGCCTGAAAATGGCGAGAGACGTAATGTATTTTCATGCATTATTATGGTCCGGAGGTTCGCGGCGTTGCTGTCGTCAAGCCGCATTGTAGTTCCAGGAACTGGCCCAGTGCCGCGGCCTGATCAACCGCAGGCCTTATATTTCCAGATTCCAGGAAATTTTCCCAGATTCCAGAGTGTGGCCGCGGCACTCATGCCAAATGCTGCTGAAGCTAGAGCCATACACGAGCTCAAGTTCAAATCGCGGCGGAGGCGAAATCGCAGCCCTCTTTGTGAAATTTCATTTTTTGCTGGGTGATCATGTCGGCCAGGCGCGGTATCCGCCTGCATTCTATGACTCCAATTTTTGTGAAGGCCGAGAAGCCAAGTGCGCAGGAGCCCAGCTGCCGAGAAGCCAAGTGCCGCAGAGCCGAGAAGCCAAGTGCGCAGGAGCCCAGAGCCGAGAAGCCAGTGCCATCCACGAGTTAAGGAAATCGGGATTTTTTTTTGTTCCGGTTCATGTCATCGGGTTCTGATGCTAAGACCTGTATTCAAAAGCACACATTCGGGTTTTTGTTGCTAATCCCCATGTCCAAAAGCACAAGTGTTAACCTCGCCTAAGCTCCAGTTTTTGTTGCAATGGTTCACCATGGAATGTTATCCCAAGTAAGGGGGGCTATACACCCTACCTAAGCTAAAGGGAAAGTTACAACCATTGGATTATACCATAGTACTGGCTAGTTGAGCAAGGGGGGTGTCAAGGGTATATTTTACCCTATGTGCCCAACTACCTGTTTATATTTAATTCTGGCCGTCATGTTGTAAACGGAGGACTAATTAGGGTTGCGTCATTATTAATCGCACCCGCCTACCGTATTTCAGGCCGATAATTAAATAGGTTAGGAAGGGCTCGCCGTGATAATTACGGCACAGTTTATAGCACTAGAAATAGTGCCGTACAGCGAAAGTTATTGTATGCCGAAGTTGTACTATTTCCGGCACAAGACTTAACGCACTGTAGGTGCCGACAGTACCATCCTCGGCCCACTATTCCGTGTTGGATATTTCTACCGACACGAGTTACTAGATGCCCCGTACTTAATGCGCTGGCATGTTAGCAAGACTTCTAGAATGTACGACTCTGAAGTTAAGTCGTTAAGTTATTGTCTTGCGCATAGCCGCCACCTTTGGTGGATATAGGCACGATGTTTGTGCTCGATGCCTTCACCTTACCTGTCCTAGCTGTCAGCTATGGACGATAATGGTCCCCACCCGGGAACCGCACCATGGCTTTGGCGGTCAAACGGTGGCAGTCCGTAACCTAAATATGAAATGAATAAATCGTCTATCAATTGTCTCAAGCAGTCTTGACGACCAAGGAATCAACCAAATTTCTGACAGCTTGGTCAATGCATCAGCAGGGTTCTCCTCGCCAGGGATATGCTTCAAGTCAACCAAATTGGCCAACTCCTTCAGCAACAAATAATCCAGGTCCCGGCTTCTGGCCGACTGCTTGTGAACAAACTGGACCATACCCATGCTGTCTGTTAGCAACAACGTCTCCATCTGCAAGGTCCAAGGGGTAACTGAAGCCAGCTCCAGCATTAACTCCTTTATGTACAAGCTGGACTGGATCCCCTCGCATATGGCCCTGCATTCTGCCACATCTGAACTGATACAGACCCTCTTCTGCAGACTGTCTGCTGTACCAGCTGAACAAACTTGCCCTGCTCTGATAAAAAGCAAACAGAGCAGCAGATCTCCCCCTGACCTTGGTAACCTGGCGAGCATCCATGGAACTGTCAACAAAGATCTCCAAGGTGATAGGCTGGGCAAAGTCAATCCCAGACAAAATCAGATCAGGGGTACTCTCCACCAATCGGGCTATGACTCGAGGCTTCTCATCCTCAAGCACCTCATCAGGCATTCTGCTATGGACCATCAAAGACGGACCACAGATGCTGGCAAACCAGGCCCACATGCCTCTCAACTCAGGTCCTGCAGCCTGGGTGATCTTCTCTGGCAAGGCCTTCACAATGGTCTGTTTATAATCTCCTCCAGCCTGAAGCCTGATACTCCACTCCCCATCCCTCCTGAACAGGGTAGCCTGCATTCCACAGAACACTACAGGCTTGTTGGGCTCCTGCCACAGCTCCTTGCCCAGTGAAAACTTGCCACTGATGACAGGAATAAACTTCTTCAGCCAGGTCGTGGGGGCTAGCAAATGCAGATCATCTCCATGCAAACTAGCATACACTGGCAGACCCTCCCATTGGGCCAGCAGCAAACAGGGATCAACTGAAGACACTCTCAAGCCACACTCACTGATCAGAGCTTCCTGCAGCGTGAGTCTCCAGATGATTGGGCTCGACCTGAGTCCTTCCAGGCCCTTCAGAATAACCAGGAATTGTTGATGCAGCTCCAGCTTCCAGATGGCAGGCACCTCAACACAGTAAGGCTCATCCTGCTTCCATACCCTCCTGGCCACTTCTGGATCAGATTTTTAAAATGCCCTCTTGAAGTCCAGCAGCACTGATGACATAGCTGCTCCCCTGTTCAGCAACCCCACGTAGAGACATAGCAAAATTCTCCATGTGTCGTGTAACATCCCTGGCGTGTACAGCTCCTCTCCTGGCAGACTCCCCGTGCCGTGATACTCATTCAGGACAGGCCTGACATGGGGCACTGATACCTCATCCACAACCTTCCTCTTCAGCACAAATCTCAAAGCAAGCTTCCTTGATACTGTCTGTCTGTTGGTGCAGCACACTCAAACTGCAACCACTCCTCCAATGCCTTGGAGAAGGCGAGCTTCCAAGCCTCAAACAAAGTAGGCGAGCTCATCTCTTGGACTAGCTGGTCATATGTCAAAGGAGAGTGTGCAGCAAGGCTCCTGTGAGTTATGCCAATACTGCTGGGGTGCAACACAGCTGGAATCACCAAACTGGCTGCTGGGGGCACCTCCCCTTCATCCCATTTTACACCCTTGACCGGCTTGGCCCTGCACCTGACTGGAAATGTTGTCCTGAAATTTTCTAGGGGAATCATCCCCCAGCCATCTCTTCTCAGAGCTGTAGCTCTGATAGAAATCCCAGGATTGCCCAGAAAATTCTGACCCAAAATCACAGGGCCATCATAGTCCTCTAGGACAAGGAAGGTCACATCCACACCCATGACAGGGGCAGTAACCTCTCCCAACACCCTTAGATGCGTCCTACCACTGAAATCAGACACCCAGGGGCAACTTGGTTCTCCGACCAGCAGTTCTCCTGTATGCTGAGGTCCCATGACAGAAACCTGTGCATTGGTATCTATCTCCATGGCAGCTACCTCAGGTTCATCCAACTGGACAAGCTTGGACACCTTAGGCTCCTTCTTGGCTCTTTGCAAAGCCTGTACAATATCTGATAGACGCACACCCCTAGGCCTGGTGTCGGGCCGTTCCGGAGGTGCAGCCTGTCCGCCTGCTTGCCCAACCACCGTATGTGAAGGTACCCCAGGGGCCGGGCCAGGGTCACCCTGAGGGCTCGATACAGCTGTAGCACCCTGATCAGGAAGCTCCACGTCACCCCCGCCTTGTACACCAACGGGCACCTGGAAGAGGTCTCCTTGATTACCTCCCCGGGGACGGATCTTTGACCAGGACAGACGGTGCACTGCTTGGGAGCCATCAATGGCCACCCAGCACTTATGGCCAGCGGCTTCTACTCGGGTCACCACCCCATCATGCCAGCTGCCACGTTTCCCTGGAAAGCTTGGTTCCTTCCACACAACAACCTGTTGTCCAACGTTAGGTTCTAGGACACTCCAGCCCTTGTCTTTCTGCCTCAGCTTGAGGAACTTGGCCTCTAGCTTCTCCTTCCATGCCTGCTCAGCATCAGCTGGCAGCATCCTGGTATGCAGCATAAGAGGATTGATGGCAATGTCACCAAAGAACATGGGAGTCCTGAGGTTCAGCCTATCCTCCACAGAACGTAGCCATGCAGATGTCACAATGGCAGATGACGTCCTTGGAATCCTCTCCACCAGCAGCACAGTCTTGATCTCTTGGATGGCTCTCTCCACCACCCCTTGCTGGCCGTGGCTCTCCCTGGGTGTAATCAGCAACTCTGGAAACTCTGGCAGGTTCTCACAGCACTCAAACTGAATGTCACACTGCAACAACTCCAACCCAGGGTACCTGCTCCTTGTCAACTTCAGAGCAGCAATGTAGGCTTCTCCATGTCAGGCAGGATCTCTAGGGTCTTGTACTTGGTATATCTGTCCACTGCCACCAGCAGCTTCAAACCCCTGATTCTCTGAATATCTACCTGCACATGGCCTGGCTGCAAAATAGGAGTCCTGGCATGAGACTGCTTGGGCTTTCTAGCAACTAGCCTGCACTTGCAAGCTTGAGCAACCTGTTGGCAGATGGAGTACAACTCACTTCCTCCCAGCCGTCTAGCAACTTGCAAAGACTGAGCTGCATGGCCAAACATGGTATGCAACCTTGAGGCAATGTCATACAAGAGAGAAAATCTTTTATTGTCATTATTAGCACTCAAGGTATGTACAGATCCCTTATGTACAGGAGGCACCAGGGTCGTGCCTGTCAGACTGTCTCCAGCCCTATCCTCATCCTGACCATCCTGTGCCAGTCCTGCACGGTCAGAATGCTTCTGAGATCCACCTGGGTCCACATCACCAGGTCCTACCTCAGGCTCAGCACCGCCATGGCGGGCACGTTGGCGAGTAACCACTGCAGCTACAGCTGGCATACTCTCTGTGGTAACCAAGCTTGCCCCATCGTGTCCAATAGGCTCTGTCACTAGAGCATGGGGCTGCCCCTCACTGCCGTCACTAGCAGCTACATTACACACCCCTGGGGGCACCCTCCAGGGTTCAGGGATGTGTGCAGGCTCAAGTCAATGATCAGCAGCCTTGCCCTTGCCCTTATCCTGGGATGGACCAGCCTTCTCCTTGCTGCCACCCTGAGCTGGCTTGCTCTGACCTTCCTGCCTCAGGTACGAGGGACACTCATTCCTGAAGTGACCCTTCCCTTGGCAGAAATAACATTCCACCTGACTGATGTCCCGTGAGGTCCCACTGCTGGGCCCAGCCTTGGGAGGACCACCCACCCTCTTGAAGTCAAACTGGGACTGTGGATGTCCCGACTTCGGCGGTGTCCCCCGTCCAGCCCTTCTGTCACGCCCCCTCCTGGACCTTCCTCGACCCCTTGAAGAGGTCTCAGGCCCTCTCGAGGACGCTGGGCCCCCGTGGCCCGATCCCCTCATGGACTTAACTGCAGGTTCAGCTGCCTCCTCGTCCCCTTGACGTGGGCGCTTACCACCTACGTACTTGCCGCTGAAACACTCATACAACTGGTCCGTCATGGCTGCCCAGCCATGGACCTGTCGCATGTGGATGGTCACATTATCCATGGTGACCGGATCCAGCTGCAGCGACTTGAGAAAGTCGCCCATGGCCATCCGATCTGCAACGAAGAACCCTTTGGCCATGGCGTCCTCCCTCAGCTTGACGAAGTCTTCAAAGGCGTGGACCACTAGCTGCCCCTTGATGGGCTTGTAGTCCAGGTACTCTTGCTTCAGGTGAGAACCATCTATGGTCCTCTTGTCACTCAGGAACACCCTGAGTCGCGTCATAAACGCAGCCCAGGTGTCCCCCGCTGTGTGTCGCTCCCGGACAAACTTGAACAGCCGCCTCGCCGACTGCCTTATGTAGGCACTAGACGCCAGGATGCGAAGCTTGTCACCGGTGTAGATGTCCGTGTACAAGTTCATGTCCTCTAACATCCTCTCCGCGTCCCGGGGCTGCCAATTGTCCTTGATGGACTGAAACTGGCTTAGCACCGCGTACCCCTCAGCCACGGTCGGCCGCCTAGGTGCTGCTTGATCTGCAGCTGGCGCGTTCTGACCGCCCTGGGATCCTTGGCTCTGATCATCTGCCAGCGCAGCCTGGTCTCCCAGCGCCTGGCCGTCACCGCGTCCATCGCGTCCATCGCGTCCATCGCGTCCATCCATCCCAGCGCCGCGCTGCTCGTAGCCCATACCGCGCCCTCGTTGGTCAATAGCACCTTCACTCATGATGGCCCCTGTTCAGATCTGCTACAGCCAGCCAAGTGGCTAAGCAGCAATTAAAGCAATATAAGTTCATGTCCCACGTAGCTCCCACAAAAACCAGCATCTTCATTAAAACAATAAGTGGAAGCATACATGTGACACTAATTGACATGCCCGGAGGCACGCCGTTCAAGGCCCTTCATGAAGTACGTTGCCCTAGAGGCAACCAAGACACGGGTGGGTGGGTGGGGAGCAAAGAAAGAGGCCGACAAAACCAGCCAGAGCGGCTTTTAGTCGCAAAACCTCCCTTATCCCTAGCTAACTGACGTCATTAAACCCTTATGTTTAGTGGATGCTAGTAAGACGCTAACCGTACAGACCGGGGGTAGAATATCCCGAATCTGCACGGCTAGTATTAAATAATGCGTAGGTTGTTCTTTTCAGGGGCACTGCACCTCACGCCCCGTTCCGCCCGGGTATAATCAACCCAAGCGCGGAACGCACATTTTATTTAATTCATTTTTCAACCATGCACTATATTGCATCTACTAATCACAAAAGCTCTAGCCAAACAGCTACGAGTAAACACTACGACCTATAAGCCGCTCATCCAGCGGCCTCTTGTTCCCGCATTCACGTATAGAAGAAACTCCGTTCAAAGAACCCCGATTCATGTCCCACGTAGCTCCCACAAAAACCAGCATCTTCATTAAAACAATAAGTGGAAGCATACATGTGACACTAATTGACATGCCCGGAGGCACGCCGTTCAAGGCCCTTCATGAAGTACGTTGCCCAATCACCCCCGCCCTGGCTTTCCCTTGAAGCCGCACTCCACCTTGCTCGTTGTCACAAGTGACCGCCCTGCCGCAAAACGGGAGCCCCCCCACATCGGGAGGCGTGTGCCCGGCGGCTGTGGATGCATGGCCAGGCCCAAAAAGGCCCAGCGCATTTGCACTGCGATTGCGCACGGCCAGCCTATCATGACCCCTCTCGGGGCCCCGAGTCGGTACCGCTATGGCCGTCTCCCCATAGACCCGGGGTGCTTCGAGAAAAAACGTGGACCTAGCCCAGGCCCCGCCAGCCCGGATGCCCGAGGCCACAGCCCCAGGCACCTGGCTGAACGAGAGTCCGTTCAGCCAAGACCGCATTCCCCCCGAGGTTTCTATGCGTGGGGAAAAAATTTCTAGCTTAGGCGCTTTTCCCATCGCCGTCCCCAGCCCCAACCACCCCCCCCTCGGCGGAAGGCAATTGCAAAGTTTGCTGGCCAGCAGCAATTTCCGAAGAAAAAGCCGCAGGCCGCGGACCGAGACACGGGTCGCCAGTGCCAGCCATCCGGCTCCAACCCGGGGTGCAAGCATCCCCAGGTACGGAGCACCAGCTCGCGCACTGGGCCGACCAAGCGACAGTTGAGCACCTGTCACGGCATCCGGCCCACCAAAGACCCCAAGCTGGGGAAAAGGTGCGGACCGGAGGTAATCATTTTCTTTTCTTTTAGTTAACCGAGCGAGGAACTACGCCTGGCCGGTTAACAACTGGAAGTCTCACCACTGGCCAAGTGGCCAGTGCAACCAGTGCTTTTGGGATTTTGCTCCGCAGCACCCATAGCTGCGGCTGCCGCCGCAACGACAACGAGCAAAGAAAGAGGCCGACAAAACCAGCCAGAGCGGCTTTTAGTCGCAAAACCTCCCTTATCCCTAGCTAACTGACGTCATTAAACCCTTATGTTTAGTGGATGCTAGTAAGACGCTAACCGTACAGACCGGGGGTAGAATATCCCGAATCTGCACGGCTAGTATTAAATAATGCGTAGGTTGTTCTTTTCAGGGGCACTGCACCTCACGCCCCGTTCCGCCCGGGTATAATCAACCCAAGCGCGGAACGCACATTTTATTTAATTCATTTTTCAACCATGCACTATATTGCATCTACTAATCACAAAAGCTCTAGCCAAACAGCTACGAGTAAACACTACGACCTATAAGCCGCTCATCCAGCGGCCTCTTGTTCCCGCATTCACGTATAGAAGAAACTCCGTTCAAAGAACCCCGACTACTGAACAAGAAAGGAAATTGACAAGTGTTACCACTCAGTCAAGACCACCACGGTCACCCGCGGGCGCTTCCTGGTTCTCCTTGTCGCTGTCACTGTCGCTGTCGCTCACAACGATAAGCTCTGGCACCCTGCTACCCGCTGCGCCGTCGTCGGCCCGCTGTCGGCCCGCGATGACAGCGTCGTCACCGTTAGTGTAGTAGACAGGTGACAACCCGTCGTTAACGCCCCGCGGATTGTATCTTGGCACCTCGTGGTCGCCAAGCTCCTCGTCGCCTAGACCAGCGACCCCCACAGCTCCCACCTCAAGGTCACTGTCGTAACCAAGAGGGGCGAACTCTTCCCAACGCGTCACACGAACGCGAAGAGGTTGGGGCAGTTCCTGAAAAGGAACTCTCCCTCGCTCCGGAATCCTGCCGACTCGTGCCGCACGCTGACCTCCGGTGATGGCTTCCGCAGCCGCCTCGACCTCTGCCAGCCGCCTGTAGCGCTCCGCCCCGCGTCGCTCACGTCGAACTGGTCCCGCTGCAATACCCTCGTCGCCGATTACGCCTGCGAACGTACGTTGTACACCCGCACCCGCTGCTGCCTGCACGAACTGGTGTCGCACCGCACCAGCTGGCTCCGCAGCTTCTCCTCGCCTGGCCGCCAACTCTGCACGCACCCGCTCAACTAAGGCGGTAATCACAGTCTGGATCCCGACCAAACCGTGCAGTTCTTGCTCGATGTCGTCGACGCTCCGGTGCTCCGGAATGACGATGGTTCGGACGTGCTGCAGAATGCGCTCCCAATCCTCGACCTGGTCGTCGACGAATTGCACAAAGTTGCGATTAACAGGTGGACGATCTGAAAGCAATAAAGATAAATCTCGAACCACACGACGCAATTCAGGCGAAATGGAACCACCAGCAGACTGCCGAGGAAACCGGAAATTCTGCTGCCGTTGTTCTTCCTGCACCATTCGACACCTGACGAGCTTCTCGCGTCGTCAACGCTGCACGCAGCAAACAGCAACGACCCTCCTGGCCGTTCCGTCGAGACTGCTTGTAATTTGAGTTAACGTTTTTATAAACGCAATGTATAGGATATGGTTGCAATGCAGCAATGTGTGAATGTGGTTGGAACGGAGCTTTGTTAAAATTGGATAATGTTACAGCGCTCACACACTTGAGGCTTGTACACGAGTTTGCCAAGTCAAGGCAACACACGTGAGGCGGGCTCGCAAGAGATGCCCAATTGGCACTGGCCTATTCTTTATATACTTGCGCACTGTGCTTGCTAGTCCTGAGCAGCCTAGGAGGCCTGCTCAGTAATAACACTCCCGGTACAGTATTCACTACCTGTACAGCGCCCAGTTCCTATACAGTAGGTCTGCCATACAGGTACAGTGACCACAGAGCACAGTCCACAGTGACCATTGCATCTGCACCTAGAAGTCCAGGACTAAGCCTGCGGTACCAACAGACCACAGGTTAAGGTTCCTATTTCCTGCGTACGACGTATTAATCCAATACCGTCGTAGGTTCAGCACCTAATTCCTGTCAGCCCAGGAATTACTGTCGACCCCATATGTCGTCGGCAAATATTCACGTCCGACTTAGAAGAACAGCCGGCTCGCGCTCGCGCGCGACCGGGAAGTCGGAACGCCATAACTTTCTTGATACTTGTCGGAATGACCTCGTTCCGGTGCCGCTGGAATCGTAGAGATATGCCAAATCAGGATCACGCCAATGCGCTTGGCGTTAACTGGTTGACCACGGCTGGAATCTGGTTGTAGTGTGACGTACAAACCTAGAGGACGTAGCCGAAACTAACTAATATCAACCGATCTTACATTGTCGTCAGAAAGCAACAAAAGTGAAAACAAACGTCAAAGAATATATATTTTAAAAATATAATTACTTACAGCAGAGTGAAATCACTCAAACCAAAGCAAACGCCCAGCTATAAACCTATATACAGAGCCATGTCAAAGCTCTATACTACGATAAGACCAATGGAAACGCCTAACGGGAGGAACCTAATAGCCCTGCTGCACCGCAAAATCAGCCCGCGTACGGCGGAGCATGATGTCCGCCATGGCCCGAGTCAGCGCCACCGACAAGCGCTGACGCCAATATGACGTCCAGGTCCGCGCCGACCATGGGGCCCGCTGGCCCTCCAGGTCCAGCCGGTCCTCCCGGAGCCGGCAACACTCCTTGAAGAAGGCGGAGGTCAGGGGCCCCATGGCCCCAAACTCCTCCAGGACAAAGGGCACCACACGATGGTGCCCGACGTCGCCGTAGGCCAGGAGCTTGGCCCGCTCCGCCCGGTCCGCCGTGTAACCTGCCGTGAGGGAGGCCCCAGCCACGTGGCTAAGAGCCAAGGGCCGCGCCACCGAAACGTCAATAAGCAGATGCCGGCCACCCCCCTCAAAGTCCAGCACCACGATGTCAGGCCGGTGGTTGGGGGAATAGAAGGCAGCGCCATCCGCATCCTCGGACCGGATGTTCGCGTGGGGGAAAACCGACCGAATCATGGCGAGCACCACCGTCAGGAGGACAGTGTGCAAATACAAATACCAATTCTGATTCTGTTGGCCCCCCATGCAGGCAAGGTAGTGAGTCCCCGTGGGATCCAGCGGCTGCCCACAGCTACCACAAGGCCGCCCGGCCGGAACAAGAGGCTGCGGGGCAAATAGCTGGTGCCGGAGCGCCACCGAGTAGTGGCTGGGAGCCAAGGCGAATGGGGGGGCCATGGGAAGAGCACGAAGGTACGCCGAGCCCACACTCCGCAAGGAAAGCGAGAACAGCCACGCACGTCCCTGGGCGTTGAGGTCCGCGAAAAGAGCAATCCAATCAGCCGTGTGCAGAATACCCGCGTAGGTTTTCTGGTGTTTATCGATGACGCGAGCAGGGAATGCGGCGGGAGATTGAACGGAGGCGACCGAGGGAGTGCCGCGAGGGAGGTGGCGCTGTACCCAAAGAATATATATTTACGCTTTCTGTGTTTGTTTGGCTATAGAAAAACGACAGGGGAGTACACTCAGGAATTGATAATTTAAAATCTTTTCTTTTATTTATCGTTTGCATGTGGTCGCGATGGTCGCCCAGCCTCACAATTCTTTGGTAAAATTAACAATGCGAGGGGTGACTGAAGAAAAGGCTATCAGATCGAGTGATCATGCTTCACATCAAGGAGTTATGACGGGCAGGCACGCAAAGGTGTGCTACAGGTCAATGATATATCACACCAGGATTCTTCATGTAAAACGAACCTTGTATAGTGATCGCCATCCCAGGCTGCTGCAGTAGGAACAAAGCAAACAAGAAGGTGGGCCGGGATGATGTCGTGTTAGTACGAATCATGCTATGTCTATCCCCTTATATATGCCCCCCATGCCCCCTAGCTGCTTCGACCGCCCCTATCCCTTCTTTGCATCTGCATGGATCACCTGGTGGGGGGCGAAGGCTCGAAGCCCTCCTAGCTCCCCCCCCCCCCCAGGCCGGTTGAAGCCCCCGTACGGCGCATGTTAGCAGGGGGCAGAACCATCAGAACCCAGCTTGGAAAGGGGGGGGGGGGGGGCTCCCCCTATAACAGGGGGTTGGGTGGACGACCCCTGAATGGCTGAATCCCTGATGATTCCCCCCTCTCCGCAGGGACCAGCGGTTGAGAATAGTCGGGGGTGTCTTCCCCGCCTTCCTTCCCCCCTCTCCCCCCCCCCCCCCCCCAAACAACAAAAATGCACACGCGCTCCGGCATTGTCGCAAACGGCTAGTTCTTATTCTTTACACAATTATGATACTCCCGGCCCCGTTCCCCCCCCCCCCCCCTGACCCCAAGTGCATTGGCCGCTTGCGAGTTGCGGGGCCTCTTCACAACAAGCTATTCATTGCCAGTCATGGTGGTAATTGATATGGTTGACATGTTGTAACACAGCTAATTATCCAAGGCTGATATACAACTAAATCAATGAACACACACAATCCTGCTGTAGGGAAACAAGGATCCGAGCATCTTGTGATTTCAATTCCTGAATATGCTACACAGAAGATCAGAAGGGGCGAGGGACTCCCACGTCCGGCCTTCTGTTATGCCCGAAGGCAAACCTCAGGCGCATCATAAAAACTACTCACTAAGAGTGTCGATCGCCTGGCATTTATAGTCTGGGTGCTAAACTACCCAAGTGTACGTGGGAGTACTTAGTTAGCTCTAGTACAGCTAGTGGTGCGTCAATGACGGAACTGGTAGTCAGCAGCGGTATGTATATGAAGGCTGATATGATCAATGAGCCATCCATGGAATATCTGATGAACGGAGCGCGCGCGGCCGGGTGACCAGCCGGGTTGATGCTGCTAACTTGGCTGTTCAGCAATCGAGAAAGAAGTGTAATATTTACATATATATATTAAAAAATAAAATTGCTTTCAGCGGAGTAAAGGCACCCACGTAAAAATAAACAAAGCCAACGCTAACAAGAGATACCACTTAACATATATATACTCCATATATATGTCTGTCTGTCCCGCGCCAGCATGTTTGCGGCCGTCATGGAGTCCTTCGAGGACTTGTACGCTTGGACAGCCGTGTGCTACGGCCAGCCCGGCCAACTGGTTCACATCATGGAGGACGGCACTCGCGGCGGCCTGCTGTCGCGGTCGGGCACCCAGCAAGGGGACCCCCTGGGACCCCTGTACTTTGCCGCCCCCCTCCAGGGTTGCCTCCAAGCGGTCCATGCTGCCCACCCGGCAGTCGCTATTCAGGCCTACTTGGATGATATCTACCTTCTGGGCCCTGTGCCGGACACCACCGCGGCTCTGCTGGCACTGCAGACCGCGGTGGCCGACATCAACCTCCAGTTGACCCTGGCCAAGTGCGCGGTGTACTCGCCCCAAGGTGATTGCTCCGGCTTTCCGCCCCAGCTCTTGGGCCGGGACGAGCGCCTCCATGGGTTGGATGTCCTCGGCGTTCCGGTTGGCGACCCCGCGTTTGTCATCGATGCTCTGCGGGCCGCCCTCGAGGCACGCACTGAGGTACTGCCCTTGATTGCGCGCCTTCATGATTCGCAGACCAAGGGTCTGCTTCTGTGGTTTTGCGCTCACCCTCGCGTCGTTCACTGGCTCCGGGGCGCTCTTCCGGCTCAGGTCCGGCTGGCCGCCGAGGGCCACGACGAACGCATCCAGTCGGCCTTGGCGCAGCTGGTCCCGGGCCCCGACCTCCCGCCACATGCTATTCGCATTGCCTCCCTGCCTGCACGGATGGGTGGCTGCGGTCTGACTCGTGCCGCCCGGCTGGCCCCAGCAGCATTTTTGGGCTCCGTCGCTCAGTCGTGGGCGGAAAGCTGCCGGCTCCTGCCCCTTTTGGCAACGGCAGCGCCTGACCTCCTGGACCCCAGCAGCCCTTTGCCCTTCGTCACCGCCATCCAGGAGGCCTATGCTGAGATCCAGCAGGCCTGTTCTCCCGTCCGTGCCGCTCAGGCGGTACAGCGCCACCTCCCTCGCGGCACTCCCTCGGTCGCCTCCGTTCAATCTCCCGCCGCATTCCCTGCTCGCGTCATCGATAAACACCAGAAAACCTACGCGGGTATTCTGCACACGGCTGATTGGATTGCTCTTTTCGGGGACCTCAACGCCCAGGGACGTGCGTGGCTGTTCTCGCTTTCCTTGCGGAGTGTGGGCTCGGCGTACCTTCGTGCTCTTCCCATGGCCCCCCCATTCGCCTTGGCTCCCAGCCACTACTCGGTGGCGCTCCGGCACCAGCTATTTGCCCCGCAGCCTCTTGTTCCGGCCGGGCGGCCTTGTGGTAGCTGTGGGCAGCCGCTGGATCCCACGGGGACTCACTACCTTGCCTGCATGGGGGGCCAACAGAATCAGAATTGGTATTTGTATTTGCACACTGTCCTCCTGACGGTGGTGCTCGCCATGATTCGGTCGGTTTTCCCCCACGCGAACATCCGGTCCGAGGATGCGGATGGCGCTGCCTTCTATTCCCCCAACCACCGGCCTGACATCGTGGTGCTGGACTTTGAGGGGGGTGGCCGGCATCTGCTTATTGACGTTTCGGTGGCGCGGCCCTTGGCTCTTAGCCACGTGGCTGGGGCCTCCCTCACGGCAGGTTACACGGCGGACCGGGCGGAGCGGGCCAAGCTCCTGGCCTACGGCGACGTCGGGCACCATCGTGTGGTGCCCTTTGTCCTGGAGGAGTTTGGGGCCATGGGGCCCCTGACCTCCGCCTTCTTCAAGGAGTGTTGCCGGCTCCGGGAGGACCGGCTGGACCTGGAGGGCCAGCGGGCCCCATGGTCGGCGCGGACCTGGACGTCATATTGGCGTCAGCGCTTGTCGGTGGCGCTGACTCGGGCCATGGCTGACATCATGCTCCGCCGTACGCGGGCTGATTTTGCGGTGCAGCAGGGCTATTAGGTTCCTCCCGTTAGGCGTTTCCATTGGTCTTATCGTAGTATAGAGCTTTGACATGGCTCTGTATATAGGTTTATAGCTGGGCGTTTGCTTTGGTTTGAGTGATTTCACTCTGCTGTAAGTAATTATATTTTTAATATATATATTCATTGATATTTTTAATATATATATACTCCATGCGCTTGGCCACCCTCCCCTGCCGCATGGGCGGGTGTGGGCTCACCCGCGCCGCCCGCCTCGCCCCCGCCGCCTTCCTTGGCTCTGTTGCTCAGGCCTGGGCGGAGATCCGCCGGTTGGTCCCCAGCGCCGTCAGCGCCATTCCCGACTTGGTCACCCCATCCCCCTTCCCCTTTGTGCAGGCTGTGCAGGATTCTTACCTCGGGATCCAGCAGGCTTGCGACCTCGTCCGCCCCGCTCAGGCCGTCCACCGTCGCCTGCCCCGGGGCACGCCCGGCGTGTCCACTGTCGTCAGTCCTAGTGTCTTCCCTGCCTGCGTTCATGAAAAACAGCAAAAGACCTACGCGGGTATACTACACTGTGCCGACTGGATGGGTCTGCATGCGAGCTTGAACGATCAGGGGAAGGCTTGGCTTCACTCCGTTTCCCTTGAGGGGAGCGTGGGGTCCGCATTCCTGCGCGCCCTCCCCATGAGCCCTTTGTTCACACTGGTTCCGGCCCTTTACGCCATCGCTCTCCGCCACCAGCTCTTTGCCCCGCAACCTCTCATCACGGCGGGTGCGTCCTGCGGCAGCTGCGGGCTTGCTCTGGATACTACTGGGACGCACTACATCGCGTGCATGGGTGGCCAGCAGAACCCCAGGTTGGAAAATACGTGTGCGGGGTATAATACGTGGACTTAAAATACGCGTATTATACGTGGGGGGTATAAAATACGCGGTGGTAAAATGCGCGACAGTTTTTGTGGTCCAATTGTCAGTCACCCAATTAGCACGCTCCTTGATGATGGTCATGCAGTTATTACAACTGAAATTTGGTGTATATGCTTATTTATTAACATCTTCCATTTATGCCCTGCAATCCTATCTGATTATGATTTGTTAAATGCAGGGGGGAGCATGCTGCAACGGGAATAGTAAGGATTCAATTAATTAATTGATTGTAAGGAAAGCCATCCACTATATAATGCATGAGAGGACATAAGACACAACTTCCGAGAAGGAGGGGTGACGTGCCCTCCTTTGTACTGGATCATGCCGGCCACCATCTGCTTGAAAGAGGCGCTCTCAGCCGCATTGAAGCAATGCCGTTCTCGATAAAAAATTCGGCAGCCAGCAGCTGGACACCTTTCTCGTCGACGGGAACCAGCCATTTGGTGATGCTCAGCTGGCCTTTGCTGGGAACCGACGACAAGTCAGCCGGCGCAGCTGCCCCTCCCATCTCCGCCATTGCCCTGTTCAAATTGTGCTGCTTCTTGGCGTCTGACTGCTGCGACTTGTTGTTATACATCCTGAGAAACCTGCTCCGGATATTCGGTGGAATTTTGTCGCAGGGTAACATCCCTTCCCCTGCGATTCCGGCAAAGTGTGCATGGACTCGGAATACGCTGATTGCCCCCGCCCCGTATGAGAACTTCTTGTTGCAAAATGAGCAGAACTTATTCGACACAAACTGCGTTTTGTTACTAACAGCATCTGTGACTGCTTCTTTCTTCTCGAGAACGAAATCCCATTCAGGCCCTTTCTTCTTCATGGCTGCAAATCGAAAATGGCTGCACACTGTCGCACAGTCGCACTGGCCTCGTCGTCGCTATATTGCATTACACCGTCAGTAGCACAGCTGGCATTTGCTGGCACACTGTTATTTATGCGTTATGTACCTAGTCCTAGCTGTCTCCTACCGGCCAAACATTTTGCAAGGCTTGCGCTTTATG
Source organism: Mesostigma viride (assembly GCA_009746045.1). Taxonomy (NCBI): domain Eukaryota; kingdom Viridiplantae; phylum Streptophyta; class Mesostigmatophyceae; order Mesostigmatales; family Mesostigmataceae; genus Mesostigma; species Mesostigma viride. Next base: position 1,143,502 of record RPFO01000104.1, on the reverse strand, counting down.
AAAAGAACTGTACGCATCTACTTCTAGTAGTAAAAATCTCAAATGTGCAGTGAGCGCGCCGCGCCCAGAACCTGGGCACCGCGCCAGTGCCCGCTGCCCGCTGGTACCCCCGAAAAATTCTAAGTCCAAACCGCGTGGTCAGACGTAAAATACGCGTAAAATACGTCGAGGCCCATAATATGCTTTATCCCGCATTTTATCGCAAAAGTGCGGCGTACAGACCAACCCGGGTAGAACCAGAACTGGTTCCTCTATCTCCATACCGCTCTCCTCCGGGTGGTGTGTGCCATGGTTCGGTCGGTCTTTCCCCACTCCACCATCAAGTGCGAGGATGCGGATGGGGCCGCCCTCTACTCACCCAACCACCGCCCCGACATTACCGTGCTTGACTACGACGGGCAGGGTTGCCACCTGCTCATCGATGTCTCCGTGGCTCGGCCGCTTTCCGGTCGCCACATCCTCCGGGCGGCTGTGGATGCCGGCGCTGCTGCCGCTGTGGCTGAGCGCGACAAGTTTGCCTCCTACGGCAATGTGGGGCCCCACCGGGTCATCCCCTTTGTCCTTGAGGAGTTCGGGGCCATGGGCCCCAAGACAGCGGAGTTTTTCCACGAGTGCTGCCAGCGCCGTGAAGACCGCCTCGACCTCGAGGGTCAGACCGCCCCGTGGTCGGCCCGCACGTGGTCCTCGTATTGGCGGCAGCGCCTGTCACTCGCCCTCACTCGCACCGTGGCTGATGTGTTATTCCGCCGCACCCGGGCCGACTTTGTCGCGACCCATGCGGTCTAGATCCCTTCCAGGCCTGCATGGTGGGCCGGCAGCGCTGTTGCTGCGTGTAGTTTTGTGATGTATAGTTAGTTGTACCTTGTGCCGCTGGCGTGATCCTTGGATGTCTGTGTCAGATTACTATTAATTTCTTCAGGGTTATTCTCCCAGTTATCGGGTTTTTCCTTATGTTGCATGCCTATCTCACCTCGGTAATCTATCATTCTCAATGAATATATATTAAAAATATAATTACTTACAGCAGAGTGAAATCACTCAAACCAAAGCAAACGCCCAGCTATAAACCTATATACAGAGCCATGTCAAAACTCTATACTACGATAAGACCAATGGAAACGCCTAACGGGAGGAACCTAATAGCCCTGCTGCACCGCAAAATCAGCCCGCGTACGGCGGAGCATGATGTCAGCCATGGCCCGAGTCAGCGCCACCGACAAGCGCTGACGCCAATATGACGTCCAGGTCCGCGCCGACCATGGGGCCCGCTGGCCCTCCAGGTCCAGCCGGTCCTCCCGGAGCCGGCAACACTCCTTGAAGAAGGCGGAGGTCAGGGGCCCCATGGCCCCAAACTCCTCCAGGACAAAGGGCACCACACGATGGTGCCCGACGTCGCCGTAGGCCAGGAGCTTGGCCCGCTCCGCCCGGTCCGCCGTGTAACCTGCCGTGAGGGAGGCCCCAGCCACGTGGCTAAGAGCCAAGGGCCGCGCCACCGAAACGTCAATAAGCAGATGCCGGCCACCCCCCTCAAAGTCCAGCACCACGATGTCAGGCCGGTGGTTGGGGGAATAGAAGGCAGCGCCATCCGCATCCTCGGACCGGATGTTCGCGTGGGGGAAAACCGACCGAATCATGGCGAGCACCACCGTCAGGAGGACAGTGTGCAAATACAAATACCAATTCTGATTCTGTTGGCCCCCCATGCAGGCAAGGTAGTGAGTCCCCGTGGGATCCAGCGGCTGCCCACAGCTACCACAAGGCCGCCCGGCCGGAACAAGAGGCTGCGGGGCAAATAGCTGGTGCCGGAGCGCCACCGAGTAGTGGCTGGGAGCCAAGGCGAATGGGGGGGCCATGGGAAGAGCACGAAGGTACGCCGAGCCCACACTCCGCAAGGAAAGCGAGAACAGCCACGCACGTCCCTGGGCGTTGAGGTCCGCGAAAAGAGCAATCCAATCAGCCGTGTGCAGAATACCCGCGTAGGTTTTCTGGTGTTTATCGATGACGCGAGCAGGGAATGCGGCGGGAGATTGAACGGAGGCGACCGAGGGAGTGCCGCGAGGGAGGTGGCGCTGTACCGCCTGAGCGGCACGGACGGGAGAACAGGCCTGCTGGATCTCAGCATAGGCCTCCTGGATGGCGGTGACGAAGGGCAAAGGGCTGCTGGGGTCCAGGAGGTCAGGCGCTGCCGTTGCCAAAAGGGGCAGGAGCCGGCAGCTTTCCGCCCACGACTGAGCGACGGAGCCCAAAAATGCTGCTGGGGCCAGCCGGGCGGCACGAGTCAGACCGCAGCCACCCATCCGTGCAGGCAGGGAGGCAATGCGAATAGCATGTGGCGGGAGGTCGGGGCCCGGGACCAGCTGCGCCAAGGCCGACTGGATGCGTTCGTCGTGGCCCTCGGCGGCCAGCCGGACCTGAGCCGGAAGAGCGCCCCGGAGCCAGTGAACGACGCGAGGGTGAGCGCAAAACCACAGAAGCAGACCCTTGGTCTGCGAATCATGAAGGCGCGCAATCAAGGGCAGTACCTCAGTGCGTGCCTCGAGGGCGGCCCGCAGAGCATCGATGACAAACGCGGGGTCGCCAACCGGAACGCCGAGGACATCCAACCCATGGAGGCGCTCGTCCCGGCCCAAGAGCTGGGGCGGAAAGCCGGAGCAATCACCTTGGGGCGAGTACACCGCGCACTTGGCCAGGGTCAACTGGAGGTTGATGTCGGCCACCGCGGTCTGCAGTGCCAGCAGAGCCGCGGTGGTGTCCGGCACAGGGCCCAGAAGGTAGATATCATCCAAGTAGGCCTGAATAGCGACCGCCGGGTGGGCAGCATGGACCGCTTGGAGGCAACCCTGGAGGGGGGCGGCAAAGTACAGGGGTCCCAGGGGGTCCCCTTGCTGGGTGCCCGACCGCGACAGCAGGCCGCCGCGAGTGCCGTCCTCCATGATGTGAACCAGTTGGCCGGGCTGGCCGTAGCACACGGCTGTCCAAGCGTACAAGTCCTCGAAGGACTCCATGACGGCCGCAAACATGCTGGCGCGGGACAGACTGTTGAACGCGTTGTGGCAGTCGACCTTGACGACAGCGTGGGTGGGGTGGGCCTCGAGGTAGGCCTGCACCGAATGGATGAGGATATCCGCCCCGCCTGGAGTCGTCACCCCCAGCTGGGCCGCCACCGAGGTCTCACCCGCTGCGAGGGGCGGGCAGAAAAAGGCACGGAGCTCGGGCGCCTTTTGGCGGCAGATCACTTTGCCCACGAGCTTGCGGAGCACCTCACCGCAGGCGATCGGGCGCACCTTGCCCTCGGGGGGGGCAAGACACCCTTGAGCAGAGCGAGGAGGCGAGCGCCCGCTAACCACTCGCGCGCAGCGGGAGGAACGCGACCAGCCGCCAGGTCAATGAGGGTGTCAAAGAGAATGTCCTCGCCCCCATGCCCCACCAGGACCTCCAAGTGCTCGTAGCGCCAGCCCGACGGCCCGGTAGAGGAAGCCCGCGGGACCGCACGCATCACCTCCAGGAAGCAGTCGCGGTCCAGCCGGAGGGGGGCCGGCAGGGGGTCCGGCACGGGCAGCTGGAATCCGGGCTCCGCAGGGTGAAGAGCCTCCAAGGCCGCCAGGGTAGCCGCATTGGCGGGGGCCAGCTTGGCCATTTCCAAGCGGGTCATGGCCCGGCTGAGCTGCCCCTCGCGGACGAGGCGGATGACGTCGGCGGCCACCCGCTCGAAGTTGACCTCCCCCGACAGCCGGGCCGTGCGCGGGGGCGGCACGCCAAACAGCCCCTCCCAGTCCCCCTGCAGAAAGCGTCGGCAACGGGCAATAACCGCACCCTGGAGGCCGCGCACACCACGCCCGAGAGGGGTGAGGAGCAGGCGGGGGGTCACCATGTGCAGTTTAAAGCCCAGCGGGTCGTCCGGAGCGGCGTGCATGCGCCGGAGAGAAACGATTGCACATTGCGCGAAAAGGCTACGCGCGCGGTGGGGGAGGTCGGTCAGGGTAGACGTCGGGTTGATGGCGCATGCATCCCAGGGAACCGTGTCAAGCCAACGCCAACTGGCCGAGTAGTCGGGCGGCGGGGGCTGGGAGCCGGTGGGAGCCGAGGCGGGAGGGGGGGAGGGGGCCGGGACTGCTGGCCGGTTGAGGGGCCGTTGAGCAACACAGGCGCGCGCGTGCTGAGCGCGCCCGTGAATGGAGTACACCCGCTGGCAGTGAGCTTCCGGGCACCGGTAACAGCTCATGGCCTGCAGATCCGCCGCGCCGAGATCGGGGTGCACAGCGCGAAGGTGCTGGCAGAGGAGGTTACGGTTGTGGAACACACCAGCACACGGGGACCCCGTGGGAAGCAGCACGGCACACCGGTGAAGGCCGTCGGCGGGCGCTGAGTGGCGGGGAGCGGCGCCAGCAAAGGCAGGACGTGGGGCCTGCGGCGTCTCCCCAGCCGGGCCGGCAGGCGCGCGCACCACGACCCGACCAGCGCCCGGCATGCCCGCCGGGGCCACGGAGGAGGCAGTGCCCACCGGGGAGACCCCCAGCGGAGGGGGATCGAGAACGCCGGCGCCCCTCCCAGGGGGACTCGCCAGCGCGCCCGCGACCACCCCAGGCCCCGGCAACGAGGCCGGGGGCGGCGGCCGAGGGGTCGGGGAGGCAGCTGGCCCCGGGGCCCGGTGGGGACCCGGCAGGGGACCCAGCGAGACCGGGGGCGGGCCGAGAGGAAGCGCAGTCCCAGGGGGCGGCACAACAGCCCGGCACAACGGGCAGCGCGGCACGGAGTGGAGCAAGCTGCGCGCGATGCACGCTTGATGGAATGTGTGGCCGCACGCGGGCAGGCGACACAAGCCATCCCCCGGCCGGAAGGGCTCAAGGCAGATGGCACAGGAGCCCGACTCGGGGTCGTCCCCCTCCAGAAGGGACCGGACATGAGGGGGGGCGGGTCCCAGCCGGCCTCCCAGCAACCCGGGAGAGCAGCAATCTGGGCGCGCGAGAGGATGCCGACCGGTTGGTCAGCCGCGGGGTGCCATTCGTGCGGGATGCCTGCCAACTCCAGGATGTCGTGGAGGAAGGCAGAAACAGGCGTCCCCGCGGTTAGGGGCTGGGCGCGCCCGGCCGAGTCCACCAAGATGGCCTGGCCGCCCTGAACCGCGATGGGGGCCCCGAACTCCACACGCAGCATGGCGGCCTGCGCCAGGCTGAGGGAGGTGATGAGAAAGCCCCCACTGGCAACCGGGCCGGGAGGCGGGGCCTGGGCGTCCAAGAAGAGGCGAAGCTGCCGCGGGGACATGAGGCCCAGGTCGGCGCCGCCCGCGAGGTAGGCCGCCCGCACCGAGACCTGTGCGTCTCGAGCCACCGCCGTGACGAACTCGACCACCTCCTGACCCACCCGCTCGTCCAGGGAAAGCAGCTCTTCCTGCCGGGCGGCCGGGAGATGCCACGGCAGCCGGCAGCCGGCGTGATATCCTTCCAAGACATACCCCCAAAGAGTCGAGGCCGTCACCGGGGGGCGGCGGAAAGAAATGTCGCCCGCACCGCGCAACTAGGGCCAGGAAGGCCGGGGGCCTAGGGAGCGAGGGGAAGGCGGCCTGGAACCCGACCGCGTCCAGCAACAAAGGGCAGTACGCCCAAGAAAAGGTGGCGCGGCCCACCACGCCGACAATGTGCGAGGGCGGCCACGAGGTGAACGCGTGGGCCCGGGGGCCGCCGTCCCACGCGGCAAGGACGGGGGTGGCGGCTGGGTGGCCAACCGCGGCCGGGGGAAGGGAGGCCAGAGCGTCGGGGAGCGAGGGGCCGGGGGCGGGCGCCGGGGTCGCCAGGCCCGCCGGGGGTCGGCCGGGCCCAGCCCAGGCGACAGCGCCGCGCCCCCGTCGGCGGGGCCAGGCGACGGGTGGGGCCCCGGGGCCGAGGGCGCCAGGGCCCGAGCAACGGCGGCCCCATCGGGCAGGCCACGGCCCGCCCCGAGGGCCTCGGCAGGGGGGCACACGGGGCAGGGGGCCGGAGCACCCAGCGGGGAGGGCAGCCCGGGGGCCCGCCGGGGGGGACAGCGCGGGCACGTCCAGGAGCCCGGCGGGACCCGGTAGAGCCGGGGAGTAAGACACTGCAAGTGCCACCCGGAATTGCAAGCATCACAAACTAACATGTGGTGCCCGCGGTGCCCGCTCCGGCAGACCTCGCAGACCAAGGAGGGGGAGACCGGGGCGCCCGAGCCCCCCGCAGCCGGGTCGCCCACCTCCGCAAGAAGGGCCGCAAGCCGAGAGGACCGCCGAGGCGCCAACCGGGGAGCGGGGGAGCCGTTGGGCGAAGGGGGTCGTGGGTCGTCCATGAACAATCAGGGCAGGCGTGGCAGCCACCGAGGGGGGGGGCGGGGGGTGTGGGGGGCGGAGCCCCCCACGCGGGGGGTTTGGGGGGCGGCAGCCCCCCAACGCGCTCGCGGTACCGCCTGCCGTCCGGCACTTTGAAGCCCGCCGGTGCTATAATTCCTATCGTCCACGCATGTTTTCCCCTGCCTCAAACCGCACGTTGCATTTAAATCTGGAGCCCAAAATTCACTGAAAACGTGTGCCAGCCGGTAGCAAACTGGGCCAAGCTGCCACGGAATGGTGGTACCGCCTGCCGTCCGGCACTTTGAAGCCCGCCGGTGCTATAATTCCTATCGTCCACGCATGTTTTCCCCTGCCTCAAACCGCACGTTGCATTTAAATCTGGAGCCCAAAATTCACTGAAAACGTGTGCCAGCCGGTAGCAAACTGGGCCAAGCTGCCACGGAATGGTGGTACCGCCTGCCGTCCGGCACTTTGAAGCCCGCCGGTGCTATAATTCCTATCGTCCACGCATGTTTTCCCCTGCCTCAAACCGCACGTTGCATTTAAATCTGGAGCCCAAAATTCACTGAAAACGTGTGCCAGCCGGTAGCAAACTGGGCCAAGCTGCCACGGAATGGTGGTACCGCCTGCCGTCCGGCACTTTGAAGCCCGCCGGTGCTATAATTCCTATCGTCCACGCATGTTTTCCCCTGCCTCAAACCGCACGTTGCATTTAAATCTGGAGCCCAAAATTCACTGAAAACGTGTGCCAGCCGGTAGCAAACTGGGCCAAGCTGCCACGGAATGGTGGTACCGCCTGCCGTCCGGCACTTTGAAGCCCGCCGGTGCTATAATTCCTATCGTCCACGCATGTTTTCCCCTGCCTCAAACCGCACGTTGCATTTAAATCTGGAGCCCAAAATTCACTGAAAACGTGTGCCAGCCGGTAGCAAACTGGGCCAAGCTGCCACGGAATGGTGGTACCGCCTGCCGTCCGGCACTTTGAAGCCCGCCGGTGCTATAATTCCTATCGTCCACGCATGTTTTCCCCTGCCTCAAACCGCACGTTGCATTTAAATCTGGAGCCCAAAATTCACTGAAAACGTGTGCCAGCCGGTAGCAAACTGGGCCAAGCTGCCACGGAATGGTGGTACCGCCTGCCGTCCGGCACTTTGAAGCCCGCCGGTGCTATAATTCCTATCGTCCACGCATGTTTTCCCCTGCCTCAAACCGCACGTTGCATTTAAATCTGGAGCCCAAAATTCACTGAAAACGTGTGCCAGCCGGTAGCAAACTGGGCCAAGCTGCCACGGAATGGTGGTACCGCCTGCCGTCCGGCACTTTGAAGCCCGCCGGTGCTATAATTCCTATCGTCCACGCATGTTTTCCCCTGCCTCAAACCGCACGTTGCATTTAAATCTGGAGCCCAAAATTCACTGAAAACGTGTGCCAGCCGGTAGCAAACTGGGCCAAGCTGCCACGGAATGGTGGTACCGCCTGCCGTCCGGCACTTTGAAGCCCGCCGGTGCTATAATTCCTATCGTCCACGCATGTTTTCCCCTGCCTCAAACCGCACGTTGCATTTAAATCTGGAGCCCAAAATTCACTGAAAACGTGTGCCAGCCGGTAGCAAACTGGGCCAAGCTGCCACGGAATGGTGGTACCGCCTGCCGTCCGGCACTTTGAAGCCCGCCGGTGCTATAATTCCTATCGTCCACGCATGTTTTCCCCTGCCTCAAACCGCACGTTGCATTTAAATCTGGAGCCCAAAATTCACTGAAAACGTGTGCCAGCCGGTAGCAAACTGGGCCAAGCTGCCACGGAATGGTGGTACCGCCTGCCGTCCGGCACTTTGAAGCCCGCCGGTGCTATAATTCCTATCGTCCACGCATGTTTTCCCCTGCCTCAAACCGCACGTTGCATTTAAATCTGGAGCCCAAAATTCACTGAAAACGTGTGCCAGCCGGTAGCAAACTGGGCCAAGCTGCCACGGAATGGTGGTACCGCCTGCCGTCCGGCACTTTGAAGCCCGCCGGTGCTATAATTCCTATCGTCCACGCATGTTTTCCCCTGCCTCAAACCGCACGTTGCATTTAAATCTGGAGCCCAAAATTCACTGAAAACGTGTGCCAGCCGGTAGCAAACTGGGCCAAGCTGCCACGGAATGGTGGTACCGCCTGCCGTCCGGCACTTTGAAGCCCGCCGGTGCTATAATTCCTATCGTCCACGCATGTTTTCCCCTGCCTCAAACCGCACGTTGCATTTAAATCTGGAGCCCAAAATTCACTGAAAACGTGTGCCAGCCGGTAGCAAACTGGGCCAAGCTGCCACGGAATGGTGGTACCGCCTGCCGTCCGGCACTTTGAAGCCCGCCGGTGCTATAATTCCTATCGTCCACGCATGTTTTCCCCTGCCTCAAACCGCACGTTGCATTTAAATCTGGAGCCCAAAATTCACTGAAAACGTGTGCCAGCCGGTAGCAAACTGGGCCAAGCTGCCACGGAATGGTGGTACCGCCTGCCGTCCGGCACTTTGAAGCCCGCCGGTGCTATAATTCCTATCGTCCACGCATGTTTTCCCCTGCCTCAAACCGCACGTTGCATTTAAATCTGGAGCCCAAAATTCACTGAAAACGTGTGCCAGCCGGTAGCAAACTGGGCCAAGCTGCCACGGAATGGTGGTACCGCCTGCCGTCCGGCACTTTGAAGCCCGCCGGTGCTATAATTCCTATCGTCCACGCATGTTTTCCCCTGCCTCAAACCGCACGTTGCATTTAAATCTGGAGCCCAAAATTCACTGAAAACGTGTGCCAGCCGGTAGCAAACTGGGCCAAGCTGCCACGGAATGGTGGTACCGCCTGCCGTCCGGCACTTTGAAGCCCGCCGGTGCTATAATTCCTATCGTCCACGCATGTTTTCCCCTGCCTCAAACCGCACGTTGCATTTAAATCTGGAGCCCAAAATTCACTGAAAACGTGTGCCAGCCGGTAGCAAACTGGGCCAAGCTGCCACGGAATGGTGGTACCGCCTGCCGTCCGGCACTTTGAAGCCCGCCGGTGCTATAATTCCTATCGTCCACGCATGTTTTCCCCTGCCTCAAACCGCACGTTGCATTTAAATCTGGAGCCCAAAATTCACTGAAAACGTGTGCCAGCCGGTAGCAAACTGGGCCAAGCTGCCACGGAATGGTGGTACCGCCTGCCGTCCGGCACTTTGAAGCCCGCCGGTGCTATAATTCCTATCGTCCACGCATGTTTTCCCCTGCCTCAAACCGCACGTTGCATTTAAATCTGGAGCCCAAAATTCACTGAAAACGTGTGCCAGCCGGTAGCAAACTGGGCCAAGCTGCCACGGAATGGTGGTACCGCCTGCCGTCCGGCACTTTGAAGCCCGCCGGTGCTATAATTCCTATCGTCCACGCATGTTTTCCCCTGCCTCAAACCGCACGTTGCATTTAAATCTGGAGCCCAAAATTCACTGAAAACGTGTGCCAGCCGGTAGCAAACTGGGCCAAGCTGCCACGGAATGGTGGTACCGCCTGCCGTCCGGCACTTTGAAGCCCGCCGGTGCTATAATTCCTATCGTCCACGCATGTTTTCCCCTGCCTCAAACCGCACGTTGCATTTAAATCTGGAGCCCAAAATTCACTGAAAACGTGTGCCAGCCGGTAGCAAACTGGGCCAAGCTGCCACGGAATGGTGGTACCGCCTGCCGTCCGGCACTTTGAAGCCCGCCGGTGCTATAATTCCTATCGTCCACGCATGTTTTCCCCTGCCTCAAACCGCACGTTGCATTTAAATCTGGAGCCCAAAATTCACTGAAAACGTGTGCCAGCCGGTAGCAAACTGGGCCAAGCTGCCACGGAATGGTGGTACCGCCTGCCGTCCGGCACTTTGAAGCCCGCCGGTGCTATAATTCCTATCGTCCACGCATGTTTTCCCCTGCCTCAAACCGCACGTTGCATTTAAATCTGGAGCCCAAAATTCACTGAAAACGTGTGCCAGCCGGTAGCAAACTGGGCCAAGCTGCCACGGAATGGTGGTACCGCCTGCCGTCCGGCACTTTGAAGCCCGCCGGTGCTATAATTCCTATCGTCCACGCATGTTTTCCCCTGCCTCAAACCGCACGTTGCATTTAAATCTGGAGCCCAAAATTCACTGAAAACGTGTGCCAGCCGGTAGCAAACTGGGCCAAGCTGCCACGGAATGGTGGTACCGCCTGCCGTCCGGCACTTTGAAGCCCGCCGGTGCTATAATTCCTATCGTCCACGCATGTTTTCCCCTGCCTCAAACCGCACGTTGCATTTAAATCTGGAGCCCAAAATTCACTGAAAACGTGTGCCAGCCGGTAGCAAACTGGGCCAAGCTGCCACGGAATGGTGGTACCGCCTGCCGTCCGGCACTTTGAAGCCCGCCGGTGCTATAATTCCTATCGTCCACGCATGTTTTCCCCTGCCTCAAACCGCACGCTGCATTTAAATCTGGAGCCCAAAATTCACTGAAAACGTGTGCCAGCCGGTAGCAAACTGAGCCAAGCTGCCACGGAATGGTGGTACCGCCTGCCGTCCGGCACTTTGAAGCCCGCCGGTGCTATAATTCCTATCGTCCACGCATGCCCTACTAATATGGTCCATGAAGATCTAGAAGTATCGTAATGTAAAAAGGTTTTATAACATGCATGATCCCCCTTTACCATCTCTTCGCTTTCAATCCGGCATTATATCATAAATGCCGAATTACTGCACGATCGACAGAAGCTGTGCTGACGTTGTTACAGAAGCTGTGAAAACGTGGCTACTATATGTGATCTGAATACTGAAACAGTGGGTACCGAAATTAAAACAAAGGCGGGAAGCTAAAGCCCCTAATATATCATATCAATATCACTGTCGGATCACTAGCGCGGCACGAGAGAGCCCGGTAAAAAAAAAAAAATGGATCCTCAATGATGTCGTCAGCAAGCTTACCACGACCAATATGCCTTGGAGGATAGCCAAGTACGCAATAGTCAGGAAGGTCGATGAGCACACCCCGGCCATCTTTCCCCGCAATATTGCCCGGATGCTGCCTCGCAGCTGGGTGGTTCCCTTTTGGCGCCAACTAGTTCCCACGTTTTCTCGCGGAAATGTGGGGGGTTGAGAGGCCCTAGCAGACGATGGCGTGCCCTGGCACTTGGCAATCGCGCAGTCGCGTTGTTGTTGTTGTTGTTGTTGATGATGATGATGTTGACCTCAGCCCCCGCAGTGCCCCCGCCCTCTGAGAATTTGAGAATTGAGAACCAAAAGCCAGTTTTACACCGATGTTGTTGTTGTTGTTGTTGTTGTTGTTGTTGTTTTCGTTGTTGTTGTTGTTGTTGCTGTTGTTCTTGTTCTTGTTGTTACCCACGCCTCCTTGTTTTCGGTGTTTTCCCCCAAGGTTCACCTTCGCTGTTGTTTTGTTGCCACGCCGCCTATGGGCAGCAGAGATAAGGAAACGACTTTTCAGCGTCAGCCTCTGTCCAGTGTCCAGCGGTTCGTTTACAGCCGGCTGTGGGAAAAGTGCCCGGCGCGGGTGTTCACATCAGCTACATATGACGCTATTGGCGAGAAACCGGTCCACCGCAGCAGAAAGGTACCTTTTGGCGAATTAATTGTAATTAATTTTTTGCCCAGAATGTACGGTATCGGATTCCGACCTACTTCGACCCCTATCTTCCATTTTGGACCAAGGTTCGGCTTTTCGGGGTAAATGGGTATTTTTATTAACCGGTCCACCTTAGCAGAAAGGTACCTTTTGGCGAATTAGTTGTAATTAATTTTTTGCCCAGAATGTACGGTATCGGATTCCGACCGATTTCGACCCCTATCTTCCATTTTGGACCAAGGTTCGGCTTTTCCGGGTATATGCAAGGTATATGGGTATTTTTATTAAGGGGACGTGACACCCCCGAATTTTTTGGCGCCAAAAAATTCGCGCCGGAACCGAAGGTCACAAATTTCACGTGCACGGTGCGCGCATCCCTCGCAGAAGAGGCCATGGCGACTGCGTTCAGGCGAAACTACCACACTAGGGCAGGCGAAATGCGAAAAATTTACTCGAATCTAAAAGGCGATGAGTTTATGATGTTAGTTTGTGGCGGAAATAAGCTGGTTTACAATATCGCTGTTGTTTTTATATGCCGTCGGCATGGGGGGGCGGGTAATCTGATTTTTTTGGTCGCGTGGAATGAAATAGAATTCATGATAGCGGCTGTAAAATCGCAGTTTTGGGGGTTGTTCTGACCGTGAAGCAGGCATTAACCCTTCAATTGTGTCAACTGGAACCGCCAGAACGGACTGAGTTTGGGTATCTTTGTGCGCCTGGCAGTAACTAGCCAAATAACTTTTTCTGGCCCACCCTTGGAACCAAGCATGCTTCTATATCAAATAATGTTTAGGAAATTTGGTTGGTCACATATCCATGCCCTACACCTGCTATAAATAGCACCCCCCTCAGGGGGGTACGGTGCACACGGGGTTCGAGACACATATAATGCATTATGAACCATTTATTCAAATCTGTTGGCCCTGGCAGTTAGTCTCCATGCTTTGCTGTAGACTAAGTCTCAAAGGCATTGTGAATACAACGTATGAATAAGCCTTGTAAACCTACGTTGGTATGTGAATATAAATACCACGTGGGCTATGCAGATAGGAATGCTAGTCGAGTCGCATACGTTTCCCTAGATAGGTACTTTGGGTACTGGGGTACGTGACAGATGTCAGTACCCAGTATACGTAGTGTCCTGTCATTGGACGGTACTAGAGTATCCTAGATAGGGACCGTACTGCATTGTGCATTGATCTGTGATCGCACGATGCAGTGACTAGACTGCTACCTGTCATCGTGCGGCCTCGGGCCAACGGTCTGCACCCAACGGTCACTGGCGGCGCAGCCAGTGAGAGGAACGTTGATAAAGGGTAAACCTATTTTCTAATGAACCAAGCAATTCATTGCTCTCAGCACTCTGTGTTCTCAAGCATTGTACCAAGTCGGTCGTTCGTATTCTAACTTGAATTTTATTCGCTACCAATGGCTATCTCTAACAAGAACGCCTCGAAGAAGCTGAACTTTAACGATGAAGATGACGGGCAGGATCAGCGGATGCCCAAGGATAACAATCAGAAGCCGGCTGGGGATGCGGCTATTTCAAAGAAAAAGAAGAAAAACAAAAAGAACAACAATGTCTGCCAGGAGGAGGGGACGGCGGCCGCAAGGCCGACCGACCTACCCCCCTCCCCTGAGAAGCCGGAGGACGAGACAGCTCCCCCCCGGGAGACCGGCTTACCCTCGACTCCGGCGGCTGCAACAGCCGAAACCACGGCTGGAGCAGCCATGGCTGCGGAGCCCTCGGCGGCCAACCCCACCGAGGCTCCCCAGTTCGGCCCTCAGCTGCCGACCATTCGGGAGCTCATGCCCCGCCAAACGGCTTCTGTGGCGCCGGACGGGGCGATCACGTTTCGCCCCGCCACGTCTGATCTTCGTGTCCCATTCGCCCAGGGGCACAATCACATCGAGCTTCAGTTTGGGCGACCTTCTTCCCTTCTTCGAAAGAAGAAGGAGATGGAAAGCATAAAGCTCGCGCGGGTGGTGCGTAGACCCGTTGAGCCCATCGGAGGACAACAAATGTCCGATGATGAGGTCTCAGATACTGCCAGTCTTCCCGACGGGGAGACTGAGATAACCCTCACCCCAGCGCTCCTGGCGGTGGAGCAGGCCGCGCTGGTGGCCAACGAAGAACGCCGAGCGAGGCAGCGAGACCGGGAGGTCCGTCGCGAGACGGCTTTTCGGCTCGCCGCCAAGCGGCAGGAATACGAGGAGGAGGCCGCCCGTCGCCTGGCAACCCACCAGGCGATGGCGGCGGCGTACCGCGAGGCAACTCAGCGGCTACGCGACCTTCTCACCAATGCTGATTATCCGTTGGAATACTCGGATGGTCAAGACCTGGCCGCGCTTGCGCGGTCAGCCCATTTTAAAGCCATGGAGTCCGTGACCCAAGCCAGGGTAACGGAGGCCATATTGGCTAAGCATGGGGTGGTAGCTGAAGCTGCCCCCCCGCTGGAAACCACCAAGGGACCCTCCCCTCACCCACCCTTGCAGTACAAGGAGGGCCTGCTGGTCCTGGGCCAGAGGCAGGGGAAGAGCACGGACTGCCCTGTCCGGGATGCTCTGATCATGGGAGACCCCCTCCCTGACATTCCTACGGATGAGGCGGCCTTTCAGGCTGCCCTCAAAGAACATGAGATTCGCAAGGAGATGAAAAGGCTCCTCAAGGAGGAGGCAGCGAGGAGAGCGGCGGCAGACACCCCTGCCCGCCCCTCCACCGCTGGGGCTGGCCCTAGCGGGGTCCCCCGGACCCCCCCGGCCTCCCCCCGGGCCTCCACGGCCCCCCCTCCCCCTCCCCCACCACCCCAGGTTCGCCCTGTGGGTTGGGGCCCCCTCCCCACCCAGGGGGGGGTGCCAGGACCCCAGGAGGCCCTGGGGGGAGGTCCAGAGGTGCCCAGGGCACCCACTCAACCTGCTGAGGCCACCCCAAGGGCAGGGGACATACAAGAACAGCTTGCCATACTACAGGCTCAGCTGGCCTCATTGCATGACCAGCAGTTAACAGCTAACCAGCTGCAAACTGTGGAGGGCCTGCGCGCCCTGATGTCCCGGTACGAGCGTGGGACCATCAACCTGGACCCTGCTCGCCTCCAGCATGCCACCGATGTCTTCTTGAGGGCCAACCCCCCTCCAACAGGTGTGTATAACCCTCACAAAAAGGAATCAAAGATCAATATTGCTGGCTTACCTGAGGGACATACCATTGAACATGCCAAACAGTTTGTCTTTGCTCTGGAGTATGGGATGGAAGGCCTAAACCTTAGGCATCAGTTTAAGGCTCTCAGAGCCTCATCCACCTTTCACCAATCATCTCCTGCAATTAGAGCATTGATACAAACCTATCAGGAACGCACCCTGACACCTGAAGCAGCCATTGAACAGTGGCCTACCTTTATCACTGATCTGAAACAACTAGTGCTTACCAACAACCATATGGAAGCAGTAGAACGTTTCAACTGGCTGACTGCTTATAAGGTGAACAAGAATAACCTCTCTGGGGATGCAAAAACATACAGGGTGATGATAGAAAAAGACCTTGAGCTTCTCAAGCTCCAACCAAGGTATCTCATCCACACCTGGCTAACAAAAGCTAATTTGCAACCCTCTGTCCTGGCTACCCTGCTTACAGGCCTCAAGTCCCTCTGGGATAACTTCAGAGCTGCCATGCTCTATATCGAGGAGGCAGTGGACCCCCTGGGAACTGGCAACCCCCAGGCCCAGGACCCCAAGGTCCAGGGTGTCCAAGGCCACAAGCGCAAGGGGGGGGCCAGCCAGGGGGGGGCACCCAAGACCCACAAGTCCTCCCACCAAGGGGGCAGTGGCTCTCAGGGGCGTGGCAACACGTGGCACCGTGTGCCCCTGCATGGCAACCCCAATTGTTAACAACAACAACAACATGCAGCAACAATAACAACAACAGGTCCCAACAGGGCCACAACAACAACAACAACAGGCCCCAGCAGGGCCATAACCACAACAACAATCGGTCCCAGCAGGGCAACAATAACAACAACAACAACAACCAACCTGGAAACCCTGGCATACGGTGCCTGAGGTGCTTCCAGAGGGGGCATGACAGGAACCATTGCCCCAACAACGACTCCCTGCACACAGACGTTGATCTCTGCCCGGGTTGCTGGCACGCACGTCATCCCCTGGGACCTCCAGGCAGCCGGTGCAACAGGACTCGCTACCAAAAACAATGTGAGTTCTCTCACCTTGCTTACTCTGAGGATGATGATCTCATTATTACCATTGGGGATGGCAGCCAGGGCATAATTGATTTTGAGGCAGCAACCTTACTGTCCTCCCAACACCCTGTCCTGGAACCTTACATAAAAGCACTAACCCCTACTGTTGACAACTCCATAGATATCAAGGAGCTTGCTCATCAGCTGCACCTAGCCATGGGTCATGAAACAGTGGCTGAGGAACTGGCCAGACGGCTGGGGGGTAGTAGCATGGGAAAACAACTCAGGAATGCAGTAAAACTGGCTAGACAACACTGTCAAGAATGTCAGTTCAATAGCCCCAAACCTCAAAAATGGCATACTGCAACTCCTTCCACCACTAGGGGCATGATAGTGGGGGATGTGATGCACATCAACAAAGATGTCCAACCCTACCTGATCCTAAAAGATTCATGGTCCAGGTTCACAGTAATGGAACCCCTACATCCTTGGAAGGATTTTTGGCTAGTAGGGTTTTGACAGATCTGATGGTTCTTTCAATGACCCCCTGACCCTCATGATCTTCCAGCCCATCAATCTCTATTGCTTCACACCCTTCCAGGTCAGTCAGACAAGAAAATTGTTGATCAAGCAAAATTCTGTCAACTGGGTAGAATCTGGGTAAAGCAATCATGAGTGCAACACGTAGCTGCCCTGCAGACATGCCAGGTAGGGTCTATTGTGACAGGGCACTCTGGTGTCATGAAATGTGCACAACCCTAAACATGAGACCTGTCTTGCATGCCAAGTGGGGTGAAGTAATCCCAGCAGGCCTGCAGGCAGGTGTATATCCCCCAGAGGTGATAGCACTGTACAACACTGCACGTGCACAAACCTCAGCAAAACTGGCAGAAAAAGATAAAACCCATCCTACTAGGCCAGTATTCCAAAAAGGTGATCAAGTTCTCTATTACAAGGAAAACAGCTTTGGTAAGGTTGGAACTTGGCTAGGTCCAGTTACCATCCGTGGATTTACCAAAAACAGCAAGACCGTGGAGGTCAAGCACAATATCAATGGGAAGCGTCACAGGGTGAGCTGTCATAGAATTAAGAAGTATTATTCTCCCATGGCAGACGTGCCTGGGGAAGAGTCTTTAAGCATGGACTCACTACTTCTATCTGGCAACTCCAGCATGCCCAGCAGTAGCCCTGAGCCACCAATTACTGCTGTTGACAGCACCACAGCACCCTCTGTGAACCCTTCCACCCTCAGTGAAGCCAGGCCCACTTCACAACCTGGGGATAGCTTAACCAGGCACGAGGTAGCTGGGTTGGAAGCATTAGCTCAGCCCCAAGGCACCACATTGTCTGCCAACCCTCCCGCTCTGAGGTCAAGATTGGCAGTCGCCTTGCAAGCATTACACAGGTCACATAAGCAACAAGCTGCTGTGGCCGCAGGGCTGGCAAAAGTCTCAGCTGTGTGCACTAGTCAGGACCCCTGGACCCTGGCAATAGACACTCAGGCACAGGTCAGTGTGATCAGTGCACAAGCCATCCCTGGTCTTGAGATTGCACCTTCATTTTGGGCTCGGGTGCAGGATTTCTCAGGCCAAAGCTCACTGGATGTAGTGGGACAAGTGATGCTCCCTAGTCTATACTTGGTATTCAGACACCCTTCCAGGTGGTGGAGGGGTACTCTGGTAACACCTTGTTGGGGGAACCTTTTGTATCCTATCCTGGGGTGCTTATCTCAGCAAATGAGCTCAGTGTCACAGGGGTGGGTGCAGTTCCTCTGGACCACTTTAAAATCCCTCTCTCCAGTATTGTCCCTGGTATGGATGCTGTCATTAAGGCAGTCAACACTCAGTATGCACCAGGGGAGATCCCTGATCTGGACAAGTTAGTTAGTGCACAGCCAGTTCCTCCATCCCTCAGCCTTTGGGCTGGGTAAGTGGGACATAGCCAATGATGCACTCACCCCACCAAATCTCCCACGTCATACAAGAATGCAAAACACAAAAAGGGTTTACCAAGTGGCTGATGGCCATTGTCCACCAAGCCAGGCAGGAATGGGTCCTGCCCAACCCCAAAAACCCTCAATACAAACCTCCTGTCACCCCTTCATGGGACGTGCCAGAGGGAGCCAAAAAGCTCAGATTAAAATTTGTTCTCAAACAAAAACCACAAAAAGTGGGCTCCCCAATCTTCCATGCCAGACCATGTGTCACAGAATTAAAGGGGACATCCACACTACCAAAAGGGGAAACATACACACCTGGGCTGCAACAAACCTCACTCAGGATCATGCTCTCCCTATTCCTCCACAACCTCAATGCAGGCCAAGACTATGTCTGCAAAGCCACTGATATTAAAAGGGCCTTCCTCAGGGGGGACCCAGAAAAGGCTGAATCTGTGTGGAAAGGGAAGGTGTACGTGGTAGACACCCCAGCTGTGTGGAAACCTTACATTGATGAACCCCACCTTATCATCAACATTGGGGTGGAAGGGCTTGTCAGTGCCCCCAAAATTTTCAGAGACTCAGCAGAGGAAGTATTCAAAAAGCTCAAGGCCACGTATGATGACCTGGATCCATGCTTTTTTGTTGTACCCACCCCCTCTGGACTGCTGTTCTTTGTGTGGCATGGAGATGACCAACTCATTTGTGGGCCTAGAGCTGAGGTGGAAAAATTTATTCAGCAGGTCCAGGAATCATATGAGATTGGCAAACAGGTGGAATTGAGCACAACCCCCATCCAGTTCTGTGGCATCATGTTGCAGCTGCATAGGCAGCCAGATCAGTGGGTCTGCTCTCTCTCTCCTCCTGCAGAATATATCCAAGATTGTCTAGATCTGCTGCAAGACAACCACCTCCCCTTACACATGTGTGCCACTGTTCAGGGCAAACTGGGGTGGTGGTCAGCCATCTGTGGGGCTCCCTTAGCTGTCATCAGCAGGGTCACACATGATGTTCTAGTCAAGATAAAATGCAGTCACATCAGGAAGTTGGTTAATGACTGTCCCCCCCTCATCCTCCATGGCCTGAATCTGATGGAAGACATCCACATCCACAGTGTCATGGACAGCTCCATGGAGAGCAGAACAATCAATCAGATGGGGGCACGGGAATCAGGGCTGTTTTTTCTCACCAACAGGTCAGATTACATGTCCCTCACTTCCTGGTACAGCAGGCTACACCGCAGAAAACCTGGCAGCAGCAACTCAGCTGAAATTCATTATGTCGTGCTGTGGTGTCTGCTGCATTGCATGCTCGTTCCCTGCAGCACATGCTCACCTGGCTCCAAACCCAGGCAGGCAGCACATGCAATGTCATCTCACATCTCTATACTGACAGCTACTCTGTGATCAGTTTTCTAACCAAGAAATCTGTTTCTGCTGCTGTCCACACTGACCTGGATTGGGTGATCCTCAAACAGGAGGCAACCTACTTCTCCAGCTGGCATCATGTGGAAGATGAAGAAAACCCAGCAGATGCCTTAACCAAGCTGAGGGATGCAGCTGGCCCACAATACCAGCTACTCTTTGAGAATATGAATCCCTATGGTATCCGTGTCAGTGTATGAATAAAATGTCTGGCTACAGCTCAGTACACAACCACCACACCCCGCTACCACAGCGATAGCTGCTGGGCGCCATAAAATTCAACACATTTGTTGTGGGGTGCGAGTGCTGGCTAGGTCAGATTTGTATCCATTTGCAGCTTGAGGACACAAGCCTTGTATACACTTACTTAATGTGTGCTTCAATAACTGGCCAAACCAGCCAGCTGTGCACACCTTATTTAATGTGCAATTTAACACCTGGCCAGAACAGCCAGCTGTAACCAACTTGGCTCAACCAGCCATGTCTCTTTTGTACCCCTACTCAACTTAACCCCTAAATGGGCAGAAATACTGCCGATGCATCGGCTGTAACTTCACAATTTTGCAAACCAGATGCCATCCAACCCACCCATATCCAATGGCTGTCCTTGGGGGCCAAGCATGTCCATGAGTTGCCCTTCGGGTTGGTATATGACAACCTTACATATATGCAGGGTAGGCCATGTATAACTGCCGTCAAAGTCAGGGGGGTCAAGACGAGCGTTTTCATTTTTGGTAGAATGTGCATTTTGAATTATGTTGTAAGAGCTAGGCACCTACCACTTCAGGGATGATAAACAATTAGTTGCTGAACAGTTTGAGCCATTGGGGCATCATTTGGGTGGGTATACCAGCAGTTACACCCAGTACAGCCCATAGGGGTACCGTTGGTAAAAAGCAACCAAGGGGGTAGGAGTGGGCATACTACCTACTAATACCTACTAATGTGGCCCCCAACCATGCCACACAATACGTTTCCCTTCCACAATGATGGGGAAACATAACTGCATCATCACACTGCCCTTACATGGCACCTATGTGCTGGTGCCACCTTGTCCATGCACGTAGGTAACGTGGTACGGATACCCTACGCAAGGCATGCATTCTAGGAGGCAGCCACCAACAAACTAGTGATTTTAAGCCTATTTCAGCTTGCCCTAGCAAGGATTAACTAGGCCTAAGCTGCTATAGCTTGCCAGGTGATGGCCAGCACACCTGGTGGCACATGCTGACAATGGGAAGCTTCTACTCACCGGTTACATGCGTGATGATGCCACAGAGACCAGCCAACTGCCTCACACTCATGCAATATGTGTGTGGGAAATGTATAGCAAACATATATGGAGGTATTCAAACCCATACAGCCTCTAAAACTTTTCACCATCACCCTGTGGCAGGTCAACTGACTGAGGGAAGCATCTAAGAAGGGTGTTTTAGAAAGGGGCCAGGCCAGGGTCAAGAAAGAGCATGAATAATGCAAAAAGAATGTGCTACACAAGCTAGAACGTATATATAAACGTCAAACATCGATAGGAAAACGATAACTCAGCTTTACCAGGCATGGACGGCGTTACCTTGGCCCAGGCGGTGGCCGCAAAATGGCGCATTTCGGCACACCAAAGTTGTGCAGCATGGTCGCTGGATTCGGCGATTTCTGGCCACCCTTGCACGTTTACGACTACTATGTATCATAAAAAGTACAAAGAAACCAATATATCCTTTAAAATACGCCGGAAAGTTATTGCTGTCAACGTTTCTATCGTCCGGCCTGATCGCAGTTTTTTCCAGCAAGAACGCTGCCGACACCTATCAAATGGCATTCCCGCGAACCAAAAATTGGCCTGTATCATCTTTAGGACGTATAAAATCAATTTCCTGATTTTGGTCAGAAAATTCGAACGAAAACGTAAATGCCATGCGTGGGCGCAAGCCGCCATGGCCAGGTCGTCGTTTTCCGGAATGCACGTCGTACGTGAAAAAGTACCCTGACCCCTTGTACTTTGACCGGCCAGAACACCTCTATAACTTTGTTAGAAGTATGCAAACCCTAGTACCATGCTGTGAGGAAAATTATAAACTTTCGATCTTCTCAGCTAAACGTTTCCTAATTCTCAATAGTTTTTGCGGCATTTGGTCCCCCGAGAAGGGGCCGACGTGTCGGCTGTAACTCAGTTTTAGGCGGAAAATCGGCAGCCAGACCATTTAGGGGTTAAAAACAATAACAATAATGTTGGGGGTGCAGACCTGCTAAATAAATAATAAAACAATACTGGAGTTAGTCTCCATGCTTTGCTGTAGACTAAGTCTCAAAGGCATTGTGAATACAACGTATGAATAAGCCTTGTAAACCTACGTTGGTATGTGAATATAAATACCACGTGGGCTATGCAGATAGGAATGCTAGTCGAGTCGCATACGTTTCCCTGGATAGGTACTTTGGGTACTGGGGTACGTGACAGATGTCAGTACCCAGTATACGTAGTGTCCTGTCATTGGACGGTACTAGAGTATCCTAGATAGGGACCGTACTGCATTGTGCATTGATCTGTGATCGCACGATGCAGTGACTAGACTGCTACCTGTCATCGTGCGGCCTCGGGCCAACGGTCTGCACCCAACGGTCACTGGCGGCGCAGCCAGTGAGAGGAACGTTGATAAAGGGTAAACCTATTTTCTAATGAACCAAGCAATTCATTGCTCTCAGCACTCTGTGTTCTCAAGCATTGTACCAAGTCGGTCGTTCGTATTCTAACTCTGGCCTTTTGAGGGGAGTTAAATATAATCACAGACATGCCATCAATGCATTGGCAACATGATATGTCACAAAACTGTGAACGCTAGCTACCAAATGGCCGAAGCCAGCTGGCACCGTTATAACGGTGCCAGTTGGCAGGGGTATAAATGGTAGCATAACAACACAAAACTTTATTCCAGTTGGCATAAAACAACAAGGGATGCCCAAATGGGCATAATGCATCATACTCAGGTGATAAAACAAGAGACCATGCCATATAACACATGCCAACATGCCGCAAGGGGCCAAAATGGCACTACTAAGCGCGCGCGGTGTATGTATATAGCGCATGAATAGCCAAGGGTGTAGCTAACTGTCAATTAGGCTACCTGGCTATATGCCAAACTACGGATTGCGCCTCTGGGTGCGCAGATACTGCCTCCTACGAGGCCCTGTCAGCTGGGTGCCAGCTGCCAGCGTGCGGGTCGTGCGGCCATTGGCCTCAGCCCACGCGCGACCAGCCGGGCTGCCGGCTGACAGGGGCTGCATGGCACGCTGGCGGCGGTCGTCGTCGTCGACGCCAGCCACTGGCCCAGCGTGGAACCTGAGATAAGCCAGCATATAAGACACAAGACCATGCTAAAAAATAGGTGAAAGGCTCATTAATCAAGGCCTCAAGCGCGCGTCAAAGGGGTGGCAAGGAGCTACATCACTAACGCACCCAATGAATGGCAAAACACCTCCACGTTCTTTGCAACAATAAAGAAAACAAAAGGAACAAGTTGGTAATGCTTCCATGCAAACAGGTATTGGGTATCTCCATGTTTGTCACATGCCATGGAAGCAAAATAATAAGGTGGGCGTTGGCCAGCAAAACAAGAAGCCATGCCTAAAACTGGTCAGAAAAGAACTTTTCTTGGGCTGTTTGAGCCAGGAAAAGCATTGGGTAATCAAATTTACCATATTACTAACCAATACCAACCGTTATCACGCTATTTCCGTTGCAGCCTCAGCTAACAGGGACCAAACATGGTCCAAAGTCTGCTTGACCTGATGGTATTCCACAACCATGACAAGCCGATGCGTAGAGGCAGCAAAACAACAAAATGACAATCACAAGCCCTCGATTATAACCCTGATATTAGTTAGAAACGATGGTACAACCATACACGGTTCACGGAACACGCTAGGAGGCTAGAACGTACCAGGTCGGAACAGCAGATTACCTTTCCTGCGGGAGCCAGCACGCCCGATTCATGGACGTAGCCTCGAGCCTTTCCTGGCTGCCAGTTCTAGCAAATCTGGTTGGGAACAACGTGAAAGGTTTATCCATGCGTAAGTACCTCGAAATTTTCCGCCTAGCAACATGCAGCACTCGCACTGTCACCGCCTGGCCGCTAACATGATTTGCTGCGCCGACCAGCACCCTGATGACCCATCTATGCATCTTCAAACGTTCCATGGCTAGGGATAAAAAGTTTTTATGACTTAAAAATCATGCCTACAAAATTTGAGTCCATTATGTCAAGCCATTCTCTCGTACCAGTCAGTTGTGTGCACCGCCATAGCCGTGCGCGTCAATATTTTTCATGCACGTCGGTCCCATTGGACCATGGTACCCCCCTAACTTTGCTCAAGCATATCTCCCTGGCCAGGTGTCCAAAGAGCGGTCTGAAGTGCTCTACGGAAAGCTGAGATCTAGATCTTCTGAGAGCTAGATCTTTCAATCCCCCTAGGTTTGACCGTTAGATTATTTTTGGCGCGGCGCCTGCAAGGCGCACAAACTCAGTCCGTTAGGAGTGGTAGGAGTTCAACTGGCACCACGAAAACGGACTCAGTACAAATGAAGCGTTAATATCGGTTGCATCGAATTCTAAACCGATCTGGGGCTTTTTGCCAGACTTTCGGCCATTATCGGTAAGTAATTGTTTTTTTTTTGGAGACTATATCGATCTGCAGTTGTGGTTAGGCTAAGCTTAGCCGCCTAGCGGCTAAGCTATAAGAAGGTTTACGAAACATTTCAAACTTTTCATTAAAATTATATAAAAATATTTAAGCGCGACGCACAGCGTCTCCACAGACATTTTTCTACCTACACAGTCTAGTGTGTTGTGGCGCCTGAGAAGTCATACAACAATGTTAATTGTGATTCTGGCGCTGTCACAAGGTCCGGCCGGCGACGTGCGCCGGAAATGCGCGGACAATACAAATTAATTTGGCACACGGACACGGCCAGCCTGTTTGGGATCATAAAAATAGACTCTCCTCACGTGACTCAGTGTTTTCCTGTTTACATCATGCCCATTTAATATTAATGCTGCTGTTACCCTGCTCATGACCATGCCCTGAATTCCATTCTTTGGTGCCACCCAGCTGTCGTGTACAACGTAATGGCCGCTGCGGTGCATGTGGAGGAGCAATTCATCGGGCTCAATGTCCTCCCACATCCGGTTTGCATTCATGTACGCCACCATCTTCTGCAAAATGTTGGATGGCGACAGGGCGACCTTGCCCTTTGACGTTGCGTGGTACTTCATGAAAATAATGCGTCCGTCCTCCATCATGGCAGGCGTGTTGCCTACGTCGATGATGACGCGAAAGTCAGCGGCCGGTTTGTGCGCGTCTTTGTTGCAATACCCGAGCATGCCCAGGTACGTGTGCACGTCCTTTTCTGCCAGCTCTGAAACAATCACCTTGCTACCGGGTGGCACGTGGGGAATCCAACCCAGGGCCTCCTTCAGCGATTTAGCGACAGGTAGGGATCCGGACGTGAAGATGGTGGCGACGGCTTGGATGTGCAGTTTTCCAGCAGCAGCACCCCGCTCGCACACCGCGAAGCACCGGCTGGCGTGTGTATCAAGCCAGTCGTGCACCACCTGCGCTTGTTCATCCGTGACGTCGCTGTTGCCATGCGGGTTTACAGTAATGCTGAAGTCGCGCCATTGAAAGAAAAACATGATTCGCAGTGACCTTGCGGGGTGGGATTGTTTTTTTACCGTCGACGAATTCCGGGCACGGCGCTGCTGGTTCTTCATCGTCATTGTCGGCATTGCGACGACGACGCGGGCGACGTGCAGCGGCTGCTGGAGGGTCTTGCGCTGGAACGTCGGCTGGAGGCACTGGAGGCGGAGCGTCGGCAGCAGGAACCGGGACGAGTGCAAGGGACAGGTTTCGCATGTTGTCTTCAAGGATTCTGTTCGTGTGCTGCTGAGTCGTGTGTCTTTTAAGGCCTCGCATGGTGGAGAAAGTCTTCTTGCAGTACTGACACCCTGCTGTGAATGGTGCAGGTGCCGTTGCATGACTAGCACTTGTGCCGGGAGCTGCATGACTAGCAGGAGGTGGCGTCTGCTCCCTCGGCGGCGGCGAGCCCTGGCTGACACTTGCGTCGTCAATAAAGTCCTGGTCGCTTCGTGTTTGTTCTTCTTGTTCGTCGTCTTCGCTTTCACTGGAATGCTCCGGTTGATCATCGATGAATATGCTCATTGTTGAAGGTAGGTTATTCCCTCCACTGCATCTATAAGCAGGGGAAGCACCTGGTAGAGCTTGTCGGCCGCCGCCAGGCGTTTGTTTTTGTGATCGTTTTCAAGTCGCTCAACCTCCTCCTGCTCCTGCTTATATCGCTTTTGAATATTAAACCATCCTCGCCTCATCTGGAGGTTGTGCACCTCTGTGGCGATCACTTGGATCTGCGCCTTTGTTTCTTCCATCTTTTTTTTGGCCGAGGCAATCTCCACTAGGATTCCGTCGTCGTCCCTCTGCCTTTTCTTTGTAATACTTTCGAGGGCGCTTTTCGCGCACCTGCCGACGTCGACCAGTGAGTCAATTTCATCTTGCGGCGTTCTAGGAGTTTGCCCTCCGAAATCCGCCTGCGTGGCCTTGGTGGGCGTGAGGTATTGGGGGCTTTCGCCGTCGTCAGAGGTCGGCATGGTGGCTGCGGCGTCACTGGCCTGCGGCTGCGTCGTTTTGGTGGTGTTATCGATTTCGGGTCGTTTCCGTTGGATTTGTGACCGTTGGGGCCGAAGGCCGTTTGTTTTCCGTAGTTTGCTTGTTTTGTATTGGTTGTTTATGTGTAGTATTTGGACGGACGACCCGAGCCTATAGCTTAGCGGGTTTATCACGGCCGTTGGATCCATCATCGGACGCTCCAGATTGTCGGAGGCTAACGTTTTAACTTTATGCATTTCGCCTTCGTATATTGTTCAGACGTACCTGCGCAGTGCGTGTCTGACTTGTCCATGGAAGAACGGCTGTTGTTGCGCGCCTGGGCGAGGGATTTACGAGGTCAAGGTACAGATTTGTCGCGAATGTTATCTGCTATCAGTGCTTTCTTCTATGAGCTCATCGTTCGAGGTTTTTTTCGTTCTTTTTGGGCAGTTTCCGCCAGCTAGCTCGCCGTCGCTTGCCGTTGTATGGTCAAATACCTGGCAGCTTTAGATTGTTTTCGTTGATGTCTTGATCAAGGCCGCTTCAGTCCAGCCTATAGCTCTTCGGGAAGGTATCAAGCATTTAATTAAACGTGTTCTGGCAAGGATGTTGTGCGTATGGACGCTTCTTGTTGTTTGAGAGTGACGCACCCTCTCTTCGCAGGCCGCAGCTGCTGCGGCATCACAGTGCTCATGCGCTGAAGGGCCGCCAATGGTTTCTTTGCATTTTATCGTGCAGGGATGGAAGTGTTTTAGTGATGATGATGTTGGAAATATTGCATTTGTGTGACTACATGTAGATAGCAGGCACCAATGGTTGTTTGAGCTTTCCTTTTTTGTTATGATGATGTGACAAGACTACAATGTGCTGAGCCAACCATGGTAAACATGCAAGACTGCATGCAAGCTATATATACCATGTTCCTACTTGGTTCCTTGCCCTCCATAGTCCCAGTTTGTCATCCATGCCGGGGAGGACAGTTTAGGAGGTGTTGTAGAGTTGATTAGCTTGGTTGGCATCAACCTCACACTCTAACCTGGGAGAAACATAAGAAATGCTGCTTAGGCATGTTAGGGCTACCATCGTCAAGGCTATGCACATATTTACAAGGCTGGCCATGCTGTAGGGATGATGAAGACATATGAGGTGCGTGGCCACCCCTTTGTACTTTGTAAACATACTCAGAATGTATTTGGTGCATGTTGGATGGCATATGAAGTGGCACTGTGGGGTTACTAACTTACTGAGTGGTCCTTGGCGCCTTGTCAGGTGGTCACATAGGAAACCCATCAACTTAAGTAGTTCTTGTCACAATGACCCCCCACATTGAGCATGCGTCGCTGTCAGCGTGCAAGAGCTAATTATGTGTGCTTTGGTCAGTTTGCAGATGTCTTTGATGAAGAAGGAGGTGCTAGTGTGGCTGAATGGTTACTCTTATTTCCTTGTAGTGTCTACATGGGTGGCCGTCTTGGAATGGTTGTAACTTGGGCAGCTCTTGTCAGAACAACGTCAAACCTTGAACATAGGAGGTACCATATGTTCAGAGGGTGGTAGTATGTGGTTTGGCTAGTTTTCACGTGGCTTAGATGTATAAAGGGGTGTTTGTATGGTTAAATATTAGCTAAAACTTTTGTCAGCGTCATCACAGGTGGCGATCTAGGAATATCCATCAAATAAGGCTGCGCTTGTCAGAATGACCTGAAAAATTGGGGCTGCATGTCCCCCCACCTGTAATATTTGGGAATATATGATTTGGCACTATGTATTATTCCATGTGTTTATGATTTTGATTATTATTTTTTGGTGGAAAAAAGTACCCTTTGGGGGGGAAAATCCATCAATGTGTCTAAACATCATTATTTTGTGCTCAAAATTAGGCAGACTTTCTCAAAATTGGGGGAACTATATGGGAATATATGATTTGGTCCCAATATGTTTGCCCACTGCCCTAGGAAAAATGTGACTAAAATAGCGTCTTTTACTATTTTTAGCGCGTTACCGGTGTATGGTGGGGGCTAGTACCCCGCCCAAGTGGCTGGAATTTTTTTAAAAAATCATATTTATTATGGTCCCCCATCATAACTGGATTTTTATCACATGCCTAGTTATGATTTATGGTTTCCAGAAAAGTGCCCTTTTGGGGTGTCATGTCCACCGTAGCAGAAAGGTTCCTTTTGGCGAATTAATTGTAATTAATTTTTTGCCCTGAATGTACGGTATGGGATTCCGACCGATTTCAACCCCTATCTTCCATTTTGGACCAAGGTTCGGCTTTTCCGGGTAAATGGGTATTTTTATTAACCGGTCCACCGTAGCAGAAAGGTACCTTTTGGCGAGTTAATTGTAATTAATTTTTTGCCCAGAATGTAATGTATCGGATTCCGATCGATTTCGACCCCTATCTTCCATTTTTGGACCAAGGTTCGGCTTTTCCGGGTAAATGGGTATTTTTATTATGACACTTGAGCTCCCAAGAAAACCAGCATTTGATTGAAAACAATGAGTAGAGCCCCTGCCAAAGGCAGGTTTAAGTAGTCATCTCGTCTCCCTCGCATGCAGGAGCAAGAGCCCCCCAAGGGTGGGATGGGTGGGAAGAAACAATTACGGGTCACAACCCGCCGACCATGCTTATCAAGCCTACCGTCAAAATGGAAAACGGCAAAACCAGAAATATCCTAACGCTGACAATTTAATAATTCAGCCAGCCAGCTCATCTGTCACACGTCTGAGCTGTCAGGCCATGTGTACTCTTCGAATGCAACCCTGAACACACTACCCAACCAAGCAGCACACCAATCAATTGGTGAGTGCTGGTTACATCAGATTTTATTACAGCTTTTTGACGCAACTTCCGTCAGCATTCAACACATGGCCGGCCGTTCAAACAAACGGCGCCTGACTTACAAAAGGCAAAGCTAGTTGCCAGTAGGATTCCCCGGTAAACAACAAGCCGTCCCCATTTGTCTCTAACAAGCCTTTCTGCATGTACAGCCACAAGGTTGTGGCGGCCCTTTCTTTCCCGCATGCTGTTTAGTAAACTATTTTCAGAGAAATCCGATTATGACACTTGAGCTCCCAAAAAACCAGCATTTGATTGAAAACAATGAGTAGAGCCCCTGCCAAAGGCAGGTTTAAGTAGTCATCTCGTCTCCCTCGCATGCAGGAGCAAGAGCCCCCCGATCCACCCCAGTCCCTGGCGCCATTACCCTCCTCCCCCGCACTGTCGCCGCTCAGGAAACAAAACTTGATAGGATCACTGTTGCCCCAATAACAGTGAACAAAGAAAAGGAGAAGACCCCCCCCCCTCTTCCGAGCAGCCTCGAGGGTAGCCGCTTCCATAAAAGACCACAAAGTGGGGCGTGTCGCAACATCTCCTTCATGGCAACTCAGCCCGCACAAGGCTATAATAACCCCCTAAGGGGCCCGACAATAAAAGGTTAGCGAATCCGCGGAGCCGCCTCAGCAAAATATTATTCCGGATAAAAACCCAGAAAATTCGCATTCCGACGCCACCAGGGTTTGAACCGCTACCTGCCGGGTGCTGAGCAGGGAGAGACGACAAGGCCAGACACTGCCACTGTCAGCCGAGACGCCTTTCCGATACTCGGTTCCTTTTGTGGGAATTTTGCAAATATATTTTCTTCCGGAACGCAAGAAATTAGCCGGCCGCGCGTCACCCTTATATCCCTCGCTGGCCCATAACAAAAAAGGGCCGCGCACCAAGCCGAAGGCAGCGCCATGCAGCGCCCTAGGCGGTGGGCCGCTGACTGACTACCAGCGCAGTCTCATGGAATCCAAATTAATCTATTGACCTTCGCACAGTTTCCGCATCAGCTGCGGACTTCTTAGTCGACATGATTGGCTCCGCTGCTGGAATTACCAGCAGCCGGGGCGGGGCGCCCAGCCCACTTTCTATGACCACCGAGACGCTGCCCAGCAAGGTGCCAACCAGAACCACTTGGCACATTGGTAACGCGAAATTTCCGTTCCGTTCAAACCGCCCCTACCTGCCGTGAAGTCGCAAAGCCCGCGACTTCATAGCAGGCAAGGACGGGGTCTTTGCCTAATTTTCTTTAGCCCCGCCGCCATAGCAGCGAGGCCGCGCATACTGCTTCAGTGAGCACATTCAAAGAAACAATTACGGGTCACAACCCGCCGACCATGCTTATCAAGCCTACCGTCAAAATGGAAAACGGCAAAACCAGAAATATCCTAACGCTGACAATTTAATAATTCAGCCAGCCAGCTCATCTGTCACACGTCTGAGCTGTCAGGCCATGTGTACTCTTCGAATGCAACCCTGAACACACTACCCAACCAAGCAGCACACCAATCAATTGGTGAGTGCTGGTTACATCAGATTTTATTACAGCTTTTTGACGCAACTTCCGTCAGCATTCAACACATGGCCGGCCGTTCAAACAAACGGCGCCTGACTTACAAAAGGCAAAGCTAGTTGCCAGTAGGATTCCCCGGTAAACAACAAGCCGTCCCCATTTGTCTAACAAGCCTTTCTGCATGTACAGCCACAAGGTTGTGGCGGCCCTTTCTTTCCCGCATGCTGTTTAATAAACTATTTTCAGAGAAATCCGATTAACCAATAGGAATATCAAGGAGACAACCAACGCAGGCCAGAAATCGGGAGAATCTGGAATATGGTAGCTCGAGCCTGCCGTTTTCTTGTCCGCGTGTTCGAGTCGTTCAGGATGATGAAGATGAATGGTGATGGAAATGTGTATCCTTGTGCATTGAAATTATGGCTGGCTTACGTGTAGAGCGACTAGATGACCTAGACGGTGGGGCCGGAAATAGCATGCTTGATCAGGGCGTGTGTTTCGAGCCTGACTGGCCGGGAGTGTCTAGTGGTGAGCACCATTTGTGCGATCGCTCTCCCACCATTTACGAGGAAATACCCGCAATAGGATTATAGTTAGGTGAACTGAAGAGGTACCACGTATCGACCAGCCGGTTAC
This sequence comes from Mesostigma viride, assembly GCA_009746045.1. NCBI lineage: Eukaryota > Viridiplantae > Streptophyta > Mesostigmatophyceae > Mesostigmatales > Mesostigmataceae > Mesostigma > Mesostigma viride. The sequence continues at coordinate 1,112,422 of RPFO01000104.1, read as the reverse complement.
CAACTGTGTGTAGTGTGACTGTAGGTGATATACAGTCATTCCCGCGTTAAGTTGCGATCGCCCCCTAAAACTTGGCGCGGCAACTTAACGCGGGAACGCAACTTAACCCTTAAACCGTACTCGGTCCGTTTTCGTGGACTGAGTTTTTCTAAGTCCACTAAAACGGACCGAGTTTGTGGCAGAACTAGCTATAATTCTAGCAAACTTTTGAATATTCTGTTTGGACCAGCTTCGAGATCTAGATTTGTACTTTCACGTACACCCCTGGTTTGCTACTTTTGGACACCTGGACAGGGAGCTATGAACAGAAATATCCAGGGGGGTACCCTGGTCCAAAGGTAACTTTGGGCGCGAAAAAAATGACCAAAACGAGCCAAAACGACGAAGACCGCGAAAACGACGAGTAACGACGGCAGTCATGGCGTCGCCTCCCGGTGGCGCGCAGTCAGGATTTTTGCTCAGACGTGGAACTCAGCTTTCGGTACCACGGGCTATATTCGGTGCTGGCTGGGCACGCGAGAATTTCGGGGAAAATCATGATACTGTGCGCATTCCTGGGTCTGTAGTGTCGCTGAACCGCGCATGCACTATCGCGAAATGTCTTTTCGAGGGCGATCCGAAGAAATACGACTTCACCAAGGCGCAGGTTTATCATTGGAAGGTCGCCGAGGCTGCAGGCTCGGTAGATGGTGACGGTGGCGATGAGAATGATGGCGATGCCGCAGTGCAGGATGATGTTGACGACGGTGGGGTGTCGGGGGGTGCCGACGACGAATCTGACCCCTCCTCAGCTAGCGATGGCGACAGCGAGGATATTTCGGTTTCCCCGGTCAAGAAGCGTGCCAAGCGCAAGTCTGGCCGTTCGGCCAGAGCACCGGCACGCCAGAATCCACCCAGAAGGCGTCGGCCGCAGCCAGCCCCGCCTGCAGACGACAAGTCTGAAGGCAGCGCTGATGAGGAGCAGGACGAGGTGCCAGACCTGGTCGAGTCCGACGATGAGGAGCAGCCTGATGACGGTGCGGCTGGTCGTGCTCAGGAGGATGGTGACTGAATTTTCGGGACAGGAAAGCCGGAGGATGGAATTCTGCCCGAGATACCTGCGCCGGCCTTTGACGGCAAGGTGACATACAAGAACATTCCCGGCCGTGCGCACAGGTTTGGTCCTCTCGAGCTGTTCCGTCTGTTTTGGGATCCCAAGACTGTGCTCGAGCCCATCGTTGCTGAGACCAACCGGTATGCTGATCAGCAGCGAGCTGCTGGCAAGGCTGGAGCTCGGGATTGGACACCAATGTCTATCCACGAGCTCGGCAAGTTCTTGGGCATCATCATCACAATGTCGCTTGTGCATCTGCCTGCAAGGGGAGACTACTTTTCTGGGCTGCCCATGGGCGCTGCAGCTCCTGTCAACCTGCAGCACGTGATGTCTGAGTTCAGGTTTGACCAGATTTGCCGCTATCTCCATTTCAGGAACACCGCAGACCGCCCTGAGAACCGCCAGACACGCGAGTGGAGGCTCTTCCAGTTCCTCTGGCTGGAGGAGCTGCTGAATGCGGCATACAAGAAGTACTTCGTGCCAGGGGAGCAGGCTGCCATCGACGAGCGCTCCATCTCGACACGGCACAAGCTGTGCCCCATCCGGTGCTATAACCCGACCAAGCCCTCCCCGTTCCACATCAAGCAGTATTGCGTCTGCGACTGGCCGACGGGCTTCCTCTACCACGCGCACACCTACGACAAGCTGCCCGAGGAGCAGCACACGTATAGGATCACCAAGATGCTGGCGGGTGAGCTGCCGCACCCGTGAAGGATCGCCACCGACCGCTTCTACACCAGCCGCGACATGCTGGAGGAGCTCCATGACGTGCAGGGCCACCCGGTGGTGGGCACTATCATGCCCAATTCGGCGCGGGCTTCCCTTCAGGGAGGTCAAGGACCAGCTGGGGCGCAGGCCGGAGCAGGGGGACTACGCGCGGGCTGTCGATCAGGATGGGCTCACCCTCGTGGCGTGGCAGGACATGAAGACGGTGTGGATGGCGTCCAAGGGGATCCCGCTCACGGAGGTGGAGGTCAGCCGCCATGGGGGCCGCGACATCCGCATCACGGTGCCTGCCCCCAGCCTGGTGCCGATCTACTGGGGGACCTACAAGGGTGTGGACTTGCAGGACCAGCTCGGGGCTGAATACCCTGTGCAGGATGCGCTCGTGACGCGCATTTGGTGGCACAGGGCTGCAACTGGCCACCTGGCCAACTCGGTTACCAACGCCTTCATCCTGCACAAGCTCACCCGCGCTGGCCGCCCTGACATCTTCAGCCATGCTGGCTTCTTGAGCAAGCTGGCCGATGAGCTGTGCACCAATCAGTGGACAGGCGGCAGGGTGGCGGCTCTCCTCGCTGAGCCATATGTCATTTGCACAGCAACTCGTCAGCAGAGCTTGTGAGCTCCTGGTCTTGCTGGCTGGAATGACCCTTCCACTGTGCATTGCCTGGGTCCACTTCTGGTTGAAGGGCACCAGAACTTGTTTATTACACTATATGTTGAAGCCGACCGGACTTAGTAGAGAGAGAGACATAAAATATTTTTTGGCAGTCCCTGGCCGCCGCTTCCACTTGACCCCCCAAGACAAAACAGAAAAGGGTGGGTGGGTGGGGAAAACTGATAAGCTGGCTTGGCAGCCATCACCACCTTGAAATACATCGCATCAACGTTGCATCCGTGACACACGCAAGTGCGGCGCCCCGCTGGCGCGGCGCTCCATGTAAGAATGACCTCAGAATACAACTGTACTAGATCTAGGACCCTGATACTACTTTTTTCAACATTGTACTACATTTTTATGATGTCACACATGTTCTGTCATGCCAGAACCGTTCAGCAACCACCTGGCATATCTTGAGGGTCCCTGGATACTAGTTGAAGTAGATTGAACTCGTTTGAACTAGTTTGAACTAGTGTACTACCTGTACTAACTTTGAACTAGTTCGAACTACATCTGAGGCCCATCCAAGGCTGTCAGACCCTCCAGAGAGGGCGTGGCCACCCCGTTTGGCTCCCGCATGTCGACTTGCACCACTGGGCAACGGTGTAGCGCCTCCAAGGTAGCGGCGCACCTCCATCCCTCCGCTCCCCCAGGCAAAATCAGGGAATCCCGATCGTAAGATCAATCATCCACTGTGCATTGCCTAGGTCCACTTCTGGTTGAAGGGCACCAGAACTTGTTTATTACACTATATGTTGAAGCCGACCGGACTTAGTAGACAGAGAGACATAAAATATTTTTTGGCAGTCCCTGGCCGCCGCTTCCACTTGACCCGCATCTCCAACCTGGCCGCAGGCCGTACATCTGGAAACCGCGTCAGGAGCCATGGGAGGGCACATCCTTACCCTCCAGCTGGTGAAGCCCTAGCGTGTCCGCTAGAGTGCGCCTCACCGAAGTATGGCCGAAATCTACGGCCCAAAGTGACGACGCCAGTCACGGGGGGCAGTCTGCCCGCGAGGTCCCACACCACCTGGGGCACCCGCACCTGCAGGGCGCGGTGGAGCCCCACGTAATGGTCCACGGACGAAAACTGGCGCCACCGGCCACGCTTTTGGATGTCCGCGATTGGTACCCCGCGCAGGTAGTCATGGGTGGCCCCCCCGTGGCGCATGCTGTAGGGTGAAAACATCCCCCGCAAGCCAAGGAGGTCCCAGGCGGCGTGCCACCGCCGCAAGAAACGGCTGTAGCTGAGTGCGCCAAAGAGCAGCTCCTCGTGCGCCCGCCCAGCACACAGGGCGCCAAGCAACGTGAGTGAAAGGGGCTCAACAACCACCACTGCCTGGGCCTGGCCCTTGGCTGTCTTGGGGTCGCGTAGCAGCAGCGCACCCTGGTTACTGGGCCCCAGGCGGAAGTCCCCGCGCAGAGCCACGTCCCCCACGCGAAGCTTGAACGCTTCTCCGATGCGCAAGTATTGCTGAAAAACAATGATGCAGCAGCAGGCAGCTAATATCGAGCCTTGTGCACGAAGAATGTTTGCCACGAGGTACAGTAGCTGCCACGGGACGGGGTGAGGGCTCTGCACGGGAACTCGTCGCGCCCAGCCGGCCAGCAAGCGACGCGCCTCGTACCACCCCTTAATCTCGTTGGGGAAGTACAGCTGCAGCCCGCATAATGCGCGCACAACCATGGTCCGGCTTCCCCCTTCCTCATACACGCTGACCAGCCACTCACAAAAGACGCCTTCCGCCTCCGTCTTGGCCACGGGAGCGAGGGGTTGACCATACTCCACGTACGCCCTCAGCGCTCGGTGATATGCAGCTAGCGTGCTGGGCTGCACAGTGGCCTCCAGCAATTCCTGCCGCCCATGTGGCCCCGGATTGCTCTCCACGTCGCCATCCGCAGTGAGGTTGCGCACCCATCGACCACGACTGGGCGCGTCGGCCGGGTTGCGCTCCGACCTCACATACACCCAGTGGTAGCGGGTGTTGCTGGCCAGCCCTAGCGCGATCGCCCGGCGGCACCAGGCGTTCAGCCGGTAGGACGACGAACGCCCTTTGACGAGCGCACCGACAACTGCCGAATTGTCCACCAGCCGCACGTGACGTTGCTGCCAGTGAACCTGTGAGCGCAGGCCCCACTCGATCCCTTGCACAGCCGCACGAATCTCCTTCTCGTTGATGTGGGCCGAGGGATCGAGCCACCGGTGGGCAAGAGCGGTCCGCCACTGCGCCGCTGCCATGGCTCGGTGCTCAATCTCCCCTGTGCGCTCCACGCTGGCCGTCTCAGAGTCCACACAGAGCGTCTTCCAGCCCTTCCGCTCCCGACAGTTGGACAGGCCACGCACCGCAGGCGCCTCCCACCGGCTGTACACCACCCCAGAACCGTGGGTTGACGCATCAGTGGCCACCACGGTGCAGCTCAGGGGCTGGTCGCGCTGCGCATGCACCAGCGGGGCCAAGTCCATTGCAGCCTGGAGCTCTTCCCTTACACTACCCCACAGCCGATAGCTCCAGCCCCGCTTGTGCACCAGGACTTGCTGCAGCAAGCGGTAGGCGTGAAACCAGATGGACAGTAGACCCCGACGCAGCAAGTGGACCCACACCCACCGTCCCAGCAACGAGGCCAGTTGGTGGTAAGTGGCCCGTCCACGCCCCAGCATTGCCTGCGTGTCGCGCACCAAGGCCGCCATCCGGGCCGCGCTCGGCCGCATGGACCCGTCCTGGCAGAACTCAATCCCCAAGATTTCCACCGGGCGCCCCTCCTCAGCTCTCTCCACCTTCTTCTCGTTGACCACCAACCCCTTGGGACCGTAGCTCTCCTCGCACGCCTTGGTGAGCACGGCGTTGGTCTCCTCCGCGCTCCGCCCATGGGTGACCCCCAGATCATCGATCATGACCAGCTGAGCGGGATGTGGGGGATCCTCCGGCAGCAGCCGCCACGCTGCACTGGCTGCGCTCTCCACCAACTCCAGCCGGTCCATGCCATCCCCGCGCACTGTGCGCACCCCCATCAAGTGCATGGGATATGACAGCCCTCTCTTGGCATCGAGCACCCCGCCCCGTAGAGACAGTGCAGGTGGGCAACCTGTGCAAGGACCACCGAGTGGCTCCAGCCCATGACAAGGACCCGGAACCTGGGGTACAACTTTCGCCGTCGTCCCAGCTGGCCGACCTCATCGGACCACACGGGGGGCAGCGAGAAATAGGGGCGCCAGCTCTCAGGTACCTCGAACCGGTAATAGTAGGTGTCAAGGTCTGTCTTGCCCGAATAGCATGGCGCCCCCACACTCAGCTCAGCGACCTCGCCCAAGTTAGGCAGGTAACAGGTAGGCGGCTTGAGGAAGCGCCGGTTGCACGGCACCATATTCCCTATAAACCGCTGCCGTCGTTCGCTGGGCTCCACAACCCCGGGGTCTTTCTTGGGGACGGCAAAACAGCCGTTCACCACAGGCGGCGCCTCCTCACTGTACTCGATCATCCGCGTCTCCGCCAGCCTGATGCTCAGTCGTGCGTACGCCGCATCGCTTGCACAACCATGAGACACCCGGCCCCGCCGCATCCACGCCCCCGCCTCCGCGTCGCATCTTTGTAGAATGTTGTTTATGTCCTCATACGTCCTCTGCCATGCCTCCGGCAGGCAGTCCAGCAGCTTGACACTACCTGCAGCTCCTCCTTTTGGCAGTGCCAGCCTCTCCGGGTCAATAATTTCGTATTGACCGCCCGGCCCGTATGGCGCGGGCTCTGCGTCCCCCGTGTCTGTCGCCTCCGCTACGGCGGTAAGCCGGCGGTTGTAGACGCGGGCAGCATCCTCCATCCCTTGTAGGGCGGCCCTTTGGGCGACGGTGCAGGGGCTCGCAGTAATAGCCTGCTGCTGCACCGCCGGTCCACCGGACCGTTCCCGGGTCCTGCCCCACAGCCAGTTCAGGCCCCTTGTGGCCCGCTCTTGACACCGCAGCCTTGCTCTGGCACGCAGAGCGCGCTGCAGCCTGCGGTTGGATCGCAGGCGGCTGCGGTCGAGCGGGGGACCATCTTCACTGGCAGCGGGAGCACACCCCTGCCCCTCACTTGTCCTTTTTGGCCGCCGCCGCCGCCGCCGATGCCAGCTCCGCCTCCTGGCGAGCCGCCTTCCGCGCTGCCCGGGCTGCTGCGCTTCCAATAGTACTGCCCTCCACCAGTGGCAGCAGGTGCATCGCCCCGTTGTTCCAGCCGCTGGTCTTCTCCACCATGAGGAACGCCTCGACCACACGCGCCAGGTACTCGAAGCAGGCCAGCTCCGTCACCACATCCTCCCCCAGCTCTTGGATGGCCACATCCAGAATGTAGGTCAGGTTGTTGCACACCAGATGGTGCGTGCTGTTCTTCCACCCGCGGGGGGCTCCCGGTGCAGCCCCAACGCCCTCCTGCTCCTTGCGAAGGGCCAAGCGGGCCTGCAGGCTCCCGTGCGCGACCTGGCGCGCATCCAGCACCTGCAGCGGCAGCACCCTGTCGTCGCGGTCCTTGACCAACAGGCGCCAGGCCACTTTGAAAGCTCGCCGGGGGAGACGCACCCCCTTGGTGGTTCGGCGCAGGTCTCTCTCCCTCACACGCTCCCGCGATCGACGCGAGCTCCGCTGGGAGGAGTCCCGACTCGTGCTCCGGCTGCTGGACCGCTGCCGCTCCTTGCGACGCTCGCGGGAGCGATCCCGACGCCCCTTGGGCTCCGCAGAACGGCCCCTGCCATGCCCACGTCGCTCCCGGGACTTGTCGCGGCGCGACCGAGCGCCACCCCTGCCCCTGCCACGGCCTCTGCTCTCGCTGTCGGAGCTGTCGCTGCTGCTGCTGCTGCTGCTGCTGCTGCTGCTGCTGCTGCTGCTGCTGCTGCTGCTGCTGCTGCTGCTGCTGCCGCGACTCTCGTCGCTCCCACTGCTGGTGTCTGTCGAGCCTGGGCTGCTCCCGCGCCGCGCGCGTCTCTTCTCCTGGCGCTTGCTCTTCGGATGGCCCTTGCCCCCCTTGTCCTCGCGCTGGCTCTTCCCTTTCCTCGCGTCCCTCCTCTTCCCCCGCGCCAGGGCTTGCAACTCCGCTCCGATGAGCTCGCGGACGCCCGCCAGAAGGGCAGCATTCTCTGCCAGCTTTCGGTTCCTGCCCTGAGACTTCTTTCCCTTGGCGCGAGCAGCAGCAGGGGCCAGCTGCTCGCGCGCGTCCAAAAAATCCTCAGAGCTCGTCGCGTCCTCCTCTTCCTCGTCGGTGCCGTTGCTGGGAGGATCCTTTCGGGTCCTTTCGCCCCTGGCTGGACCAGTCTTCCCCTTGCCCCCAGTGGCCACTGGGGGCTTCTTCATCTCTAGAGTAATGGCCTTGCACAACATGGAACCCATGTCGGAATCACTTGACCCCTCACTAATCTGGAGCCCTGCAGTCTTGAGAAACTGTCCCAAGGATGTCAAACGACCCTCAGACATAGTAGTAAGCCTTTGGGCCCAGTTTGGACCGAGATACTCAGTCAAGAACTTCAAAGTCGTTAACAGCTCCTTGCCCCCCTGAAAATACGATTTTTTCACATTTAATAAGAAATCTCGGTCTACTGCCTCAAGGGTGGTGTCTTCGTGATCACTAGCCATTATAGAATTCAAAGATGAAGAAATTTCTCACAACTAGGCTCAATATTCTACAATCTTGGAGACTGAGAAAAATTTCGGACTAAAAAAATTTGTCACTCAGTTCTACCTTGCGGACTTTTACTCCCGTTGCGCAAACCCGTCAAAACTTGGTGCGAAAACCGTCAAAATATTGTCGGCTATTGTCTCACGATTAGTTTGACACCAACTTTGTCAAAAACGGTGAAGTATTGCTCTAGTTGTGTTGAAAACTCATAAGCTGCCTTGGCAGCCATAACCACCTTGAAATACATCGCATCAACGTTGCATCCGTGACACACGCAAGTGCGGCGCCCCGCTGGCGCGGCGCTCCATGTAAGAATGACCTCAGAATACTACTGTACTAGATCTAGGACCCTGATACTACTTTTTTCAACATTGTACTACATTTTTATGATGTCACACATGTTCTGTCATGCCAAAACCGTTCAGCAACCACCTGGCATATCTTGAGGGTCCCTGGATACTAGTTGAAGTAGATTGAACTCGTTTGAACTAGATGGTACTACCTGTACTAACTTTGAACTAGTTCGAACTACATCTGAGGCCCATCCAAGGCTGTCAGACCCTCCAGAGAGGGCGTGGCCATCCCGTTTGGCTCCCGCATGTCGACTTGCACCACTGGGCAACGGTGTAGCGCCTCCAAGGTAGCGGCGCACCTCCATCCCTCCGCTCCCCCAGGCAAAATCAGGGAATCCTGATCGTAAGATCAATCAAGGCTGCTGGCTAGCAACCTTTATCCTCACACCAGGCCTACGACCCTCGATAGGCTCGCCACTCGTCGTGACGACCAAGGTTTGTGTGTGAAGACGCTCGTTGCCTCGTTGAGCCTCGAGCTATATGCAACCTCGTTCCATCCTTGTTCCTCGGTCATGAGCAACGCTGTGCAACGCTACCTTGCCAGAGCCTCGTATCGCTGCCCTGCATCCTTGTTGCAGGCAGCATACAGGAATCTCTGGCTATCCTGTGTCTAGGACAGCACAGGACCTGCCACAGTCCTGCATGGACTTACATCCTTGCAGACCTGCTGGCTGGCTACTGGCTTCTACTAGCCACAGGACCGTTGCGTCCTCAGTACACTGTGTCCCAGTCACGTGAGGGTTCAGGCTAAACCTGTGCAGGCACGGCCTGGGCACCACGTGTCCTGTCCACTATGCCCTGAGAGTGCACCACCCTCGCCCGCCGGTCGGCAGAACTTCGGGACCTGATATCTCTCTAATCCCTCGTCTGTTCTAGGCGGTTGACACGGCGTTGGAAAGATCTCCTCAACCTGCATCCATCTAGCACATTGGTGCCCCAATATGCTTACTCCAACCCTTTCTTGTTTTGGAGCTTGGACCAGCCTGAGAACCTATCAGCCACTGTCCCCACAAGCCTTCAGACATCTGATCCCTCCCAGAGACCAGACCTGCCTTTTCTTTTGGAACCTGAGGTGCCTCCAAATATTAGCTAGGCCTGCTCATTGGTTCAAAGGTTGCCCTCTGACCCACATGTCATCCCAACCCTTTCTTTGGGAACCTGGTGTAGATTAAAGTTAGGTCTTCACTTAGTCAGAGGAGTTTGGATAGAGGAGTCCATGAACGTACTATTGTGAGTTCCTGGTCATCCAGTTATCACAGGCGCCCGTTCATATGGCGCCCACCACGGATACTCCCTTATCTTTTAAATCCTTCCAAAGACTGAGAGAGCCCTGACAAATGTTAGCCAACGCATGGGGAGCCCATGTCCTCACTGAGGGATAAACTCAGGATTCACACATGCCAGGCTGAGGTCAGCTGGGGAATCGAACCCCCTCCAGGTTTGGATCAGCTCCTGGAACTGACAAATCCATGACAAACAACATGACATGACAATAACAAGATTATGTTTTATTATAAAGAAGTATAACTCATATAGTGAGGCCCCTGGCAACCACGTGCAACATGGTCACACAACCAGGGATTTTATTATTATTAGCATGCAACAGGTTGGTTACAGAGAATATACTGTATACAAATGTACAGCAACCTGTTAGAGCCAACACTTGGGCTGCCCTTGCAGGGTCCATTCCATGAAGACCCAAGGCCCATTACAAAGTCCTTAAGACTCTTCTGCAGCCCCATGACAGAGCCAGGCGAAATTCTCAGCCAGGGGAGTGACTCCACCCTGACCCCTGTCCAGCAAAGTGTGTCTGAACTCTGAAGGACCTGCTGTCAGCCACCACGTGGCTGCCCAGCCCACTGGGATGCCTCCCACCTAGAGCAAGGCTGTTTGGTCTACTCTGGCCCTCCCCCCTTGGAGGCCATGAGCCCACGAAGCAAAGGGTATTGCAGCTCAGCTTTCTCCTCCAGCTTGGTGAGAGCATCTGCAGGGTTGTCCACGCCAGCCACATGTTCAATGTTAGCTAAGCAAGACATTTCCTTGAGCAACAAATAATCAAGGTCCCTGCTTCTGGGCAGCTGCCTGTGCACATAGAGCACCATGTCAAAAGGCCTGTACAACTCCAAAGGACCCAGCATGAGAGGGGGAGACATGCGAACAGCCTTTACCACACTCTCAGCACCCACCTCAACCAGTTGGGAATCTGTCAACCGACTCAGTACCAACAGGTCAGGAGCACAAATGCTGGCCAGCCATGCCAACATACCCCGTATTGTTGCACATCTGGCCTGGGTGATGGGCTCCTGCAAGGCATCTATGATCTGCTGGGGATAATCCTTACCACCCTCCAGCTTGATGGACCATGTACCCTGCTGATGGACCAAGGTTGCCTGCATTCCACAAAACACCATGGGCTCATTCTCAACCATGTACTGGATCTTACCCAGTTCAAACCGCTTCTGGATCCTGGCCAGAGTCAACTCTTGCCATGTGGGAGGGCCCAGGAGATGCAGATCATCACCATGCAGGGAGACAAACGCTGGCAGCCCATCATGGCTACCCTGAAACAGACAAGGATCAACTGGAGAGACTGAGAGACCACAGACAGACCTGAGGTACTTCTCCAAGCTCTTCCTCCAGATGATGGGACTCGATCTAAGGCCTTCCACGCCTTTGAGAATCCTCAGATACCTTGTCTTCAGCTCTGCCCTCCACACTGCAGGCACCTTAACAAAGAAAGGGGGTATTGTGCGCCAAGTATCCTGTGCTTCCTGCTGATCACCCTTAAGAAAAGCCCTCTTGAAATCTACCAACACAGAGCTATAGGGTATCCCCTTGTTCAGAAAAGACAAGTAAATGCACAACAAAATCCTCCATGTATCATGCAGCATCCCTGGTGTGTAAAGCTCCTCATCTGCTAACTGTCCAGTGCCATGGTACTCAGTCACAACTGGTCTTACATGTGGCACCTGCACGCCATCCACCTCCTTGAGCTTGAGGACAAACATCAACCTGAGCAGCTGGTGATCCTCCGGGAGGACATCCACAGGCTCTGCACAGTTGGCAACTATCCACTCATGCCCAGAAGCAACAAAGCCAAGAGTCCATGCCTTAGCGATCTTGGGGCTTTGCATCATCTCCACTAGCTTGCGCCAAGGTACATGACTCGTTCCTGGGATCTGGTACCTCTGCACACCCAACTTTCGCACTGTGGAGGAACGAACAGTGGGGCTAAAGATGTCCTGAAAATCAACACCCTCACGCTGGGCATAGCCCTTGCATACAAAACGTGCTTTCTCACGTTCATCCGACTTACGTGCATACACCCAACGGGAAGGAAGGGCCGAAGTGCCACGAGGAAGAGATGACCTACTCACCAAAGAAAAAACCTTGTGAGAACGAATAGAAGCCATCTCGCTATCCATGGCGGACTGCCACGCAGGAAGAGAACGAGCTTGTTGCCAAGACTTAGGGACGTCCAGGTCGACACTAGTGGCATATACATCCTCGACCACATCACGAATAGCAGCGTAATTTGGGCAAAAACGGGCCCACTTAGGAGAAGCAAGACGTTGAGAAAAGGAGGTCCAACCATAGGCCCCATATGTGTCACTAGAGGGACAGTAGCCATCGCCAACATTTTCCTCAATCGTTGCAGCAGCTATCACCGAATCCGCCCCTGCCTGGTTGCTGGGCGCTGAAGATGAAGGTCGCTGCGGTGCGTGGATGGCTTGCTGCAAAGCCGTTGCACTCCAAATTTGAGGCGCAGGCGCAGGCGAGGGCACAGGAACTCCGAGGGCGCAGCTTGGTTGCCGGCGTCCGGCACCGCATCAGAAATTTCAGAGTCAGGAGCAGCACCCGGACCAGGATGCTCAGCATTGCCACTGCCGTCTGCACCGGTGACAGTGCCCAGCTGTTGGCGAGCCTTGGCCCTGGTGACCATCAGGTACCGAGTCAGGCACAGCAGTGACAGGCGGCAGCACTGCAGGCTCAGTGGGTGCAGGCGAAGTTACCAGCGCCACGCCAGATTCCGAGGGAGACTCAGGTGCCGGCAGCTGGAAGTTGACATCTGGACTCGCGACGTGCAGGGGAGCAGAATTTGCCCGCCAAGTCTCATCGAATGACACATGGAGCCTGCGAATAACGTCACGTGAGCCTGGGCGGAGAATCAGGTAAGCAGGCGACTCCAAGTCATAGCCCACAAAGATTCCAGCCTGGGCTTTGTCCTCCAGCTTGCCACGTGGCCCTTCTACACGAAAGTAGGCAGGGCAGCCGAAAATGCGCAAGTGCGACAGGTCCGCATCAACGCCTTGAAAAAGGCGATGAGGGCTAGCAGAGTCTGCATTGGCCTCGCATGGCAGCCGATTGAGCAGGTAGATAGCACACGCAAAAGCTAGGGCCCAGAAAGTCTTGGGCAGGGTAGCATAATGCAGCATGCACAGTGTCATTCCCATCGCCAAACCCCACATGCGTTCCGCAACGCCGTTTTGCTGCGGACAGTAGGGGCTGGAAAATTCTTGGTGAACTCGATGGCGAGCACAGAGGGAGCGGAAGTCCTCGGAAAGAAATACTGCGTCATTGTCGGTCCTTAGAAGCACAGAACCGTCGTAGTAGGGCCTGATATCCCTTGACAGCAGTCGGTCGAAGTGCAGTGGCACCTCACTCTTCTGGCGCATAGGAAAAGACCAACGCAACCTTGTAGCGTCGTCAGTGATGCCCAGAATGTACTGGGAACCGCCCAGTGATGGCTGGTTGATCTTACGATCTGGATTCCCTGATTTGCGACTAAGGGGAGCGCAGTGCGAGTCGGTGCCGCTGCCTCATGGCTGATCTGCGAGAAATGCTCCTGGAAAGGGTGAAAGTCCCTGCAAATGACCTCTGGACTGTTTCCAAGTACTTGGATGTAGTTCAAAGTACTTCATTGGTACTACAGGGTAGTACAATCTACTTCAAACTAGTTCAAACTAGCTCAGGCTAGTAAAGATTCGTTCAGGTGTAGCACAACCTGCCTAGGAGGTGGTATGACCACCTGGGTTGAAGTAGACAGTGACTAAACGTAGTACAATGTCGAAAGAATCAGTACAAGTGGGTTCTTTGTAGTACAACTGGTCAGTGGCACCTAGGCGCCGCGCCAGTATTGTACCGGACTTGCATTCGTCACCGTGCGCATGCAATGCAGCCAATTTATTGAGGAAGACATGGCGGCGCATGCTTTATCAGGTTTTTTTTTTTTTTTTTTTTTTTTTTTTTTTTTTTTTTTTGAGAAGGCACCAGAACTTGTTTATTGCAAAATTATTGGTGGACGTGATCAGTTTTCAAATTCGTTTTTCGGTTTTCTAAGCCATCTTTTGGCCGTTTTACCTCGGAATAGATCCGTTTTACAGCTAATGACTTCCTCTTTACGAATTTGATGGCTAGCGGGGATGAAAACGCTAGCGAGACGGGGGATTTACCGCGCGGATTTGCGAGTCGTGTGGAGGAAATCTATGTGAACCATGGCAGGAACGCCTCAGCTGTCGCCTATTTTATAGCAGCAAAACTCGGCTCTGAATACCCTAAAATATTGTTGCGTAGCTCGGAAAACAAGTTACGAAGTTTGGCAGAAAAGCTTCGGATCTTTGGGTTTGAAATCAATGGGTATGACACTCGTGAGGAGCTGGCGCAAAATATTTCAGCCAACGTGGCGAAAATGTTAGCACAAGGTACAACAGGCATTACAAACGATGAGGAACCGAACGGGGACTCCTCAGAGGAGGACACTGATGTCGGGGAAGCTTTGGCGGGGGCCAAAGAGGAGCAGGCGCAGGGATTTCGCCCCCCAGGTGCTAGCACAGTTGCTGGCGCACCAGGTGCCGTTTTTCCCGCCGTTTTTGGTCATATGGCGCCTGTCGTCGGAGGGGATGGCAGGAAACAGCTTGCAAATGCAGGGAGGAGCTTGGCAAACGCGGCTGGCGCTAGTTTTGGGGAGGCGAGGGGGTGTCTGCAGTGCCACGCTCAGGCACTTTAAAAGCGGGCGCGCGCGGGGGAGGCAAGAGGAGAAAGCAGGTCTCCCGCGCAGTGCCAAGGGGGACGGGGCGGCCGGAATGGGACTGAGCCCCGAAATGATGGCGCAGATGAATGCCCTCATGGGGGGCTTCCAACAGCTGGGGATTGGCGGCGCCCAGGGGTTGGGAGCCGCAGTACGGGTGCCAGCACCCAGCGTGCAGGAAGGAGGCGCATGGGGGGGGCGGGGGCAGCAGGGCCCAGCCCTGCCGGGTGGACAAGCGGGCCCCATGGGTACCCGGGCACACCGACAGGCGTGGAAAGAACGCAGGGCCCAGCGTACGCTTACCCAGGGCAGATGGGTGCAGCCTGGCCTCAGCCCTACCCACCAGCGGGTACCGCGTACGGTACCTGGGTGCCAGCGGCTGGAACCCCGTACCACATGGCGCTCGCAGCAGCCCAAGGTGGGCAGAGGAAACGGGAGAGCAAGCGGTCCAAGTGCCGGGAGTGCGGGCATCGGCACTGCCGGTGCACGTCCAGCGACAGCACGAGCAGCGACTCGGAGGGGAGCGGGCGAGGGCGCGCGGGTGGCCGGGGCACAGGTGGGAGGTTGACCGACCTGCCAGTTACCCGCGGGGTCAACCTGCTCGAGTACCTGCCGGCGGGGCGGGCGCTCAGCGTGGTGTGGGACGTGGAAGACCACAAGTACCACCAGCGCACGGCCCCCAAGCACATGGAGACCGCCATACAGGGCCACAACGGCAACATGGTGGCCTGGCTGAACGTGCAAAGGGCCCCCGTGCTGCGCCAGCAGAAGGAGGGGACGGGACTTGGGTGGGCATCCAAGGAGAGGATGGAGCTGGCCCAGAACCTGTGCCACGTCTGGGATACGCTCAACAAGGAGCTCAGTCCCAACGTGTGCAGCGAGCTGGCGGGCGTGGAGTACCTGGCGCTCTGCGTGGAGGCTCTCCTGCTGGTGGAGACCAGCGGGTCTTGGAACGCGTCCGGGTACATGCTGCCCTACCGGCCGGCAGGGGGTGTCCGCACGCGGGCGGCTCGACGAGCGCTGCGGGCACACAAGAAGGAGCGCGATGCGTTGGCGTCGGCGCGAGGAAAGGAGGACAAGGCGGAGGGAGGAGTGGCGGGCTCTTCCCAGAAGAAGTGAGAGGGCGAGGTGTATTCCCCCTCCCAGAGGTGGCCATCAAGCCCCTCGACCGCGCGCGCCTACGGTCCCGACGTAGGTATCAGCGGGCCATGCGGCGGCGGGCCCTGCTCCTGCGCAGCGCGCGAATCGTGGATGGCCTCAACTGGTTGTGGAGGGGAGCACAGGAACCGCCTGAAACGGGTCCTGTCGGTGGCATGCGGATGGCTTTGCCCGCACCTGTTGCCCAGGAGCCCGCGGGTTGCGGTACCAGCGGGGTGTCCTTAGTGACCCCCTGCACTGCGGCCCAGCAGGCGGCCCTACAAGGGCTGGAGATTGCCGCCCAGGTCCATGAGCGCCGGCTGAGAGCCGTAGCGGCAGAGGACCTGGTGCATGACGTTGAGTCTGGGCCCTATGGGCCCGACGGGCAATATGAAATAATTGCCCCGGAGAGACTTGCGCTGCCCGCGGGCGGAGTGGCGGGCAGCGTGCCGCTGATGGACTGCCTCCCCCCCAGTGGAGGGAGGTATATGGCAATATAAAAAATATTTTGAGGGAAGAGGCAGCGCAGCCAGGGCGTCGACGGCGAGTAACGCATGGCTGTGCGAGCGACACGGAGTACGCGCGCCTGAGCGTGCGGCTGGCGGAGACCGGGATGACAGAGTATAGCGAGGAGGAACCACCGGTCACCAACGGCCTGTTCGGCGTGCCCAAGCGCGATCCAGGGGTGGTGGACCCGTCAGCCCAGCGCCAGCGACTCATCTGCAACATGGTGCAGAGCAACGACAAGTTCCTCACCCCTGGCAGCTGTTACCTGCCAGATGTGGGGGCGGTGGCCGAGATGGCCGGGGGCGCGCCCAGCTACTCGAGTAAAACGGACCTGGAGACGTACTACTACCGCTTCTCTGTGCCAACGGAGTGGCGGAAGTGGTTCGCGCTGCCCCCAGTCTGGTCAGACGAGGTCGGCCAACCAGGGGAGCGCCGCCGGCTCTATCCCAGGTTCCGTGTTCTGGTGATGGGGTGGTCCCACTCGGTCCTGTTGGCGCAGGTGGCGCACATGCAGACCCTGTTCGGGCCGGGGAAGCTGAACCCCGGGCTGAGTGTGAGCGTCCCGATGCATCAGCTCGGGGTGCGCACAGTGCGTGAGGGAGGACGGGAGTGGATGGAGTTGGTGGGGGCCGCCGAGCTTGACTGGCAGCTGCTGCCCGAGGACCCTCCTCGGCCGGCGCAGTTGGTCATGATCGACGACCTGGGCACCACACACGCGCGCAGCGCAGCGGAGGCGAACGCGCTGCTGGACCGCGCATGCACTGAGTGCTACGCGCCAGCTGGCCTGGTGGTGAATGAGAAAAAGGTCGAGCGGGCGCGGGAGGGCCAAGCTGTGGAGATCCTGGGCATCGAGTTTCACCAAGATGGGAGCTTGTGGCCGTCGGCGAAGCGACTAGCCCTCCTCGTCCATGACACTGAGGCGGTGCTGGCCCGGGGACGAGCAAGCTACCATGAGCTGGCCTCCCTACTGGGACGCTGGGTATGGATCCAACTGCTTCGCAGGAGTCTGCTAAGCATCTGGTTCCATGCCTACAGGATGCTCCACCAAGTGCTGGCCCTCCGCAAGGGAGGACGCTTCCAACTCTGGGCAAGTGTGCGCCGGGAGCTCTGGGCGGCTGTCTGCCTGGCTCCCCTGGTGCATGCGCAGCGCAACCAGCCGCTGGACACCACCGTCGTGGCCAGTGACGCGTCGAGCCGGGGCTCCGGTGTGGTGTACGCCCGTCTGGCAGAGGCAGACGTGAAAGCTTTGTCCAACTGCCGTGAGATGAAGGGGTGGAAGACTCTGTGTGTCGGGTCGGAAGAGGTCGGTGTGGAGCGAACGGGGGAGAGGGAACATCGGGCGGTGGCGACCGCCCGCTGGCGTGTGGCGGTGAAACACCGGTGGAGGGACGCGGGTGCGCACATCAATGAGAAAGAGGCGCGCGCAGCCGTGCAGAGCCTGGAGTGGGGGCTGCGCACGCGGGCCCGGTGGGGGCGACGGCACGTACGGCTGGTGGATAGCTCCGCCGTTCTGGGCGCACTGGTGAAGGGGCGGTCATCATCTTACCGCCTCAACACGTGGTGCCGCCGCGCTGCCGCCCTGGGCTGTGCCAGCAACACCAGGTACCACTGGGTGTACATCCGCTCGGAGCGAAACCCCGCGGACGCGCCCAGCCGGGGCCGGTGGGTGCGGGACCTTACCGCCGATGGCGATGTGGAGAGTAACCCGGGGCCGGGAGGGCGGCAGGAGCTACTGGAGAGCACCGTGCTGCCCGCGACCCTGCGCAGCTACCATCGCGCAGTGATCGCGTACCTTCTTTGGGCTGAGCCCTATGGTGCTGTACCGCCGGAGGAAGCGGAGAGCGTGTTCTGCGAGTGGCTCGTGTCTGTCTACGAGGATGGAGGGGGAGCAGGGCGTTCCATGTGCATGAGGGCGCTGTGTGGGCTGCAACTGTACTACCCCAGCCAAGTGCAGGGGTGGCGCGAGGCCCGCCGACTCCTGTACGGGTGGCAGCGACGCGTGCAAACCCATAGCCCCAATCCGGTGCCGTGGGAGCTGCTCTACCTGGTGGTGCAGATCCTCCGCTGGCAGGGGGCGCCCATGGCAGCAGCCGTGTGCGTCATCACTTTCCAGCAATACCTGCGCATCGGGGAGGCCTTCAAGCTCCGAGTGGGGGACGTGGCGCTGCGCGGCGACCGTCGCCTGGGGCAGCGAGGCCTGGGCGCGCTGCTTCTGCGGGATCCCAAGACAGCCAAGGGGGGTGCACAGGCGGTGGTGGTGCAGGACCCCCTCTCGCTGTACGTGCTCGAGCGCCTGTGCGCTGGGCGGGAGCCCGAGGAGCCCTTGTTTGGGAGCCTCAACTACAGCCAGTTCTCTCGTCGGTGGCACGCGGCGTGGGATGTTCTGGGCCTGCGGGGGATGTTTCCGCCCTACTCCATGCGACATGGTGGGGCAACGTACGACTACCTGCAGGGCGTTTCACTCCCAGACATCCAGAAGCGCGGGCGTTGGCGCCAGTTCAAGTCGGTGGACCACTACGTGGGCCTGCACCGTGCTCTAGCGGTGCAAGTGCCGCGGTGGGTGTGGTTGCTGGCTGAGGAGTTCCCCCCCGCTCAGTGGAGTTCACACTGGCAGTAGCCAGTGTGGGGATGCGCCTGCCCCGGTCTAGGCCGGGGGGGCGCAGTATAAAACGATGCAGCTCCGTTGGAGGAGTCGGCAGGGCGCACTCCAGTGGACACGCTGGGGCCCTGCTGGTTTTGGGCGTCGCGCCATCATCCTGATTTCCAGTTTGGCTAACCTTCGACCGTATCCTGCCTTGGACAGAGCCGGCGGGGCGCACTCTAGTGGATACACTAGGGCTCTGCGGGTACCTGCGTTGACAGGTGCAGGGGAGGCGCACTCTAGCAGCCACGCTAGGGCTTCCCCCTCTACAACCACTCCAGATGCGGCCGGGGACGGCCAGGTTGGAGATGCGGGTGTTATATGGTGGCAGCCGCCTGGGACTTGCGCACAATTTGCCAGTCTCTCGGTCTACCAAGGCCTGCAAGCGGCTTAAGCATATAATTTTGCAATAAACAAGTTCTGGTGCCTTCTCAAACAAAGTGAACCTGAAAGCATGCACAGAGGATGGTTGATCTTACGATCTGGATTCCCTGATTTGCGACTAAGGGGAGCGGAGTGCGAGTCGGTGCCGCTGCCTCATGGCTGATCTGCGAGAAATGCTCCTGGAAAGGGTGAAAGTCCCTGCAAATGACCTCTGGACTGTTTCCAAGTACTTGGATGTAGTTCAAAGTACTTCATTGGTACTACAGGGTAGTACAATCTACTTCAAACTAGTTCAAACTAGCTCAGGCTAGTAAAGATTCGTTCAGGTGTAGCACAACCTGCCTAGGAGGTGGTATGACCACCTGGGTTGAAGTAGACAGTTACTAAACGTAGTACAATGTCGAAAGAATCAGTACAAGTGGGTTCTTTGTAGTACAACTGGTCAGTGGCACCTAGGCGCCGCGCCAGTATTGTACCGGACTTGCATTCGTCACCGTGCGCATGCAATGCAGCCAATTTATTGAGGAAGACATGGCGGCGCATGCTTTATCAGTTTTCCCCACCCACCCACCCTCTTTTGTTTGTTTGTTTGTTTGTTGTCTCTGGGGGTGTTATATGGTGGCAGCCGCCTGGGACTTGCGCACAATTTGCCAGTCTCTCGGTCTACCAAGGCCTGCAAGCGGCTTAAGCATATAATTTTGCAATAAACAAGTTCTGGTGCCTTCTCAAACAAAGTGAACCTGAAAGCATGCACAGAGGATGCATCGGCCCCATGATGTCCCCATGCAGCTTGGCACGAGGCACGGTCCAGCGTGGTTGCCCAGCAGCGAAGGAGCGTCGCCTAATCATGCCAGCAGGGCACGACGGGCAGCCTGGCGCACCTGGAGCCCGCATGGTAATGTTCGATGCAGGTATGGCCGCCAGCTTGCGAATGCGCTCAGCACCTGCATGTCCAAGTCGCCAGTGCCACAATAGTGCAGCAGGGTTGTCTGTGGTGTGGTGGGCAGCAGGGGTAGTCACAGTCTGTGATTCTTGCAAACCGTAGACGTTGTTCTGCACCTTGATAGGTACCTTGCTGCCTGCAAAGCATGCCACGCCCTGCAGTAGGTTCACTTCGTGTCCCTGCTGATGCAGCTGGGCCACGGAAAGAAGCCTGTCACCCGGAGAGGGCACGTGCAGAGCATGAGGCAGATGCACCACCTTGTTGGCGACGCGTAGCTTGAGCGTCCCCGTCCCCACAGCCTTCAGCCGGCCTCCGGAGCCCTGGATGGCCAGGTTGGTTGGCTGAACCTTGATAAAGTCAGCCTCCTCAGGGCTCATGTGGCTGGATGCAGCAGAGTCCAGAATCCAGAAAGGTACGCCCGGCACTAGGCGCGTAGTTGCAAACGCGTAGTCCACGGGAAGCTCAGGAGCCTCCACCGTGTTGTTCGCTGTCACAGCCTGCTTCTTCTTCTGGTTCTTGCGCTTTGGCCTCTGCTGGCCCTTCTTCCTGCTGAGAGGTGGGTACTTGGTATAGCACGTCTCCTCCGCATGTCCGTCCTTTCCGCAGAATGTGCAAGTCGGCCTCCCCGGCTTGGTTGGTTGGCCTGTGCTGTATGCTTGGCCTTGGGCAGCTGCTGGCTCAGGCTTGACCGTGGTGGTGGAGCGCGTCCCCACAAGCAGGTCATCTGCTTCAAGCATGGCCTTCTTCACCTCCAGCAGCGACATGTCCTCATCGAACCTGGTGGAAACGAGGGCAGGCCTATACGCATCAGGTAAACCACCTTTAAGCGCAGCGGCAAAATCATTGTCTGCCAACACCCCCCCCCACATCCCTGTACTCACTCAGAAGCAGTTCTGAACCGGTAAGATAGTCCATCATGGACTGGTTGGGCTGCTTAGTCAGCCTCATTAGGGATGTCCTCAGGTCGTGCTTGTTGCTCTTGGTCAGTTTAGGCTGCTCAAACACCTCCACCAACTTAGCAAAAAGCAAACTGCCCTTTCTCTCACCAATGGTCTTTGCAATCTGGGCTGCTCTGCAAGTGAGGCACGCCAGCAAGGCTGTGTAAACAACCTTCTCTTGCTTGGGTGTAGCCTCCTCAGGCTCGGTGATGACCCCCTCCAGATCATAGGCCTCCAGGTGGGCTTGGAAAAGCTCCTTGGTCTCTCCCCATTTTGGCAGGGAAGAACCATCAAACTTGGGAATTGCCTTGGAACATGCTGGAATAAAAGAGAGGTACTTGTTTTCCAAAGCAGCAGCAGCAGCAGCCATGTTGTCAAAGAGAAGCCTCACTCCTCCGATACCATGGCTTTGTGTCAGAAATGTTCATTTAATTCCTTGGTCGTCAAGACTGATTGAGACAATTGATAGACAGTTTATTCTCTGCATATTTAGGTTACGGACTGCCACCGTTTCACCGCCAAAGCCATGGTGCGGTTCCCGGGTGGGGACCATAGCATCCATAGCCATACTGGGCTCGGACTGCAAGGTAAGTGCAACGTAGGTGTGTCACTTCCTTATCAAGGCACATTGGGGCAGCGGTGCACGTTCTAGAATATTGTGCACAAGTTGCCAGCTGTCGATTATACAATTGACGATTAGGAGAACGCCAGATGTTAAGCAACTAACACGGCATACAATGCATCTAGAACTGGATTCAGTCATACGAAATATCCAACACGGAATATTCGGCCGAGGATAGTACACCGTCGGCACCTAAGGTACGCAAAGTATTGTGCCGGAATTGCAACTTCGGCACTACATAACTTTTGCTATACTGCACTATATTCAGTGCTATAAGTTGTGCCGGAAAGCTCACGGCGGGCCCTACCAAGCCTATTTATTTATCGGCCAGAAAGACGGCAGGCGGGTGCGATTGTTAGGGACGCAACCCTAATACCTCCGTTTACAACATGATGGCCAGACACTACAAATGTGAACAGGCAGTTGGGCACACAGGGTGAAATTCACCTCTGACACCCCCCTTGCACAATGCCTAAAGTGAAGACACTACGCAGGTAGGGCAAACAGTCTCTCCCCCCTCAATTCAGGCAAGGGCCTAAAAGCTAGGTAGGGCAGCCAGGTATAAACATACTGTGACATGTCAGAGGTGAATTTCACCCTGTGTGCCCAACTGCCTGTTTACATTTGTAGTGTCTGGCCATCATGTTGTAAACGGAGGTATTAGGGTTGCGTCCCTAACAATCGCACCCGCCTGCCGTCTTTCTGGCCGGTAAATAAATAGGCTTGGTAGGGCCCGCCGTGAGCTTTCCGGCACAACTTATAGCACTGAATATAGTGCAGTATAGCAAAAGTTATGTAGTGCCGAAGTTGTAATTCCGGCACAATACTTTGCGTACCTTAGGTGCCGACGGTGTACTATCCTCGGCCGAATATTCCGTGTTGGATATTTCGTATGACTGAATCCAGTTCTAGATGCATTGTATGCCGTGTTAGTTGCTTGACATCTGGCGTTCTCCTAATCGTCAATTGTATAATCGACAGCTGGCAACTTGTGCACAATATTCTAGAACGTGCACCGCTGCCCCAATGTGCCTTGATAAGGAAGTGACACACCTACGTTGCACTTACCTTGCAGTCCGAGCCCAGTGTGGCTATGGATGCTATGGTCCCCACCCGGGAACCGCACCATGGCTTTGGCGGTGAAACGGTGGCAGTCCGTAACCTAAATATGCAGAGAATAAACTGTCTATCAATTGTCTCAATCAGTCTTGACGACCAAGGAATTAAATGAAAATTTCTGACACAAAGCCATTACAGAATTCACCCTATGGACGTCAATTAGCGAGACCCGCCTGAAAATGGCGAGAGACGTAATGTTTTTCATGCATTATTATGGTTCGGAAGTTCGCGGCCGTGAGTCGCGTAATATTTGCTGGTCAGGCGTCTTGTTGAAGTCCTGCTGGCCAGCGCGTTTCCTGGAACCAGTCGCGGCTGGAGTCGCGGAAGTTTATATAAAACAATTTCCGGAATATGTCACATGTCGTCAGGCGTCGTTGGTTGAAGCCGGAGCCATATGATGAGCTAAGGTTCAATTCCTGCTGCCGGCGATGTCGCAAGCTAAGTTTTTGGTATTTTTTTGGGCAACGCAGCGTGGAGCTGCGAATTTTGTGCCGGAACCTGTCACTGGCCTATGCCAGCATGGGGAGTACTATGTGGTCGGCTGACTAGACGTTCATCGCGGGATTAATAAGACGTGCATAGTTCACGCAGATGCCCAATGCGAGAACGAGGGGATCAGAACGAGAGCAGGCGTTCAGGCCGGGAGCAACTTTTTGCACCGAGTATCGCCGCCATTACCACCTGCACGATGAAAGTGCTACTCCACAAAGACCAAGAACTCTTTGCTGCTTCATCGAGCCAAGTTCGGCAATGCATCCAGGACGACATCAACTTTTATGCTGCGTTTTTCCAGGAATGGTTTGGCCGTGGCCCTTGCCACGAGCAATGTGTTTTCTTCCCCGTGCTGATAGCAATGGTAGCACTGTTTTGACGGGCTAGCCATGTAAGGGGGGTGTCAGAGTATGTTTATACCTGGCTGCCCTACCTAGCTTTTAGGCCCTTGCCTGAATTGAGGGGGGAGAGACTGTTTGCCCTACCTGCGTAGTGTCTTCACTTTAGGCATTGTGCAAGGGGGGTGTCAGAGGTGAATTTCACCCTGTGTGCCCAACTGCCTGTTTACATTTGTAGTGTCTGGCCATCATGTTGTAAACGGAGGTATTAGGGTTGCGTCCCTAACAATCGCACCCGCCTGCCGTCTTTCTGGCCGGTAAATAAATAGGCTTGGTAGGGCCCGCCGTGAGCTTTCCGGCACAACTTATAGCACTGAATATAGTGCAGTATAGCAAAAGTTATGTGGTGCCGAAGTTGTAATTCCGGCACAATACTTTGCGTACCTTAGGTGCCGACGGTGTACTATCCTCGGCCGAATATTCCGTGTTGGATATTTCGTATGACTGAATCCAGTTCTAGATGCATTGTATGCCGTGTTAGTTGCTTAACATCTGGCGTTCTCCTAATCGTCAATTGTATAATCGACAGCTGGCAACTTGTGCACAATATTCTAGAACGTGCACCGCTGCCCCAATGTGCCTTGATAAGGAAGTGACACACCTACGTTGCACTTACCTTGCAGTCCGAGCCCAGTGTGGCTATGGATGCTATGGTCCCCACCCGAGAACCGCACCATGGCTTTGGCGGTGAAACGGTGGCAGTCCGTAACCTAAATATGCAATGAATAAACTGTCTATCAATTGTCTCAATCAGTCTTGACGACCAAGGAATTAAATGAACATTTCTGACAAAAGCCAAGGTGCACGCCGGTCGCACGCAGTGTGCCTTTCCTGGGCCACACTCTGTCCGCTGACGGAGTAGCGACCGACCCGGAAAAGATCGATTCCGTCCAACAGTGAGACGGACGTGAGAGGGGTGCGCAGTTTTCTGGGCCCGGCTGGCGTCATACTACCGCCGTTTCATCCCCAGGTTCGCCACCATCGCCGCCCCGATCAATGCTCTTCTCAAGAAGGGCACTCCATTCCTGTGGTCCGAGCAGTGCCAGCAGGCCTTTGAGGCCCTCAAGCACTGCCTCACCACGGCACCGGTCCTTATCCTACCGGACCCGTCGCTTCCCTTTGTCGTGGCTACTGACGCCAGTAAAGACTGTGGCCATCGGGGGGGTTCTCCTAAATGATCAAGGCAAGGGCCTACTGCCCATTGAGTACATCTCAGTGATTATCAATGTGATTAGTATGATATTGATCTCATGCACTATGATTCCTGCAGAACGGAATTATCCAGTACACCAACAAGAACTCTTGGCAGTGGTTTACTGCTGCCACACATGGCGTCACCATCTGTTGGGCGCACAGTTTTCGGTGGCTATCAGTGAGCAGGGGGATCTTGACCCCCATCGTCTGGTGATCCACACCGACCACCGGCCTCTCACCCACCTCCTGGTGCTGCCAGCCCAACCTGACGCCTCGCCAAGCGCGGTGGATGGAATACTTGTTGCAATTTGCGCCGTTCAAGATCCAATACGTCAAAGGCGCGGACAACGTGGTCCCCGACGCCCTTTCCCGACGGGCGGACTATTGGTTCTACGAGGACATGGACGTGCTTCATACCACCTGCGTTCTAGTGGCCGCCCCGGGGACCGCGTATATGGAGTTAGCATTTTGGGCAGCCAGTATGCTAAGTGGATGCAGTTTGGAAAGACCTTTCCAACGCCGTGCTGGCCGCCTGAAACAGACAAGGGACGAGAAAGATATGAGGTCCCGAAGTCCTATGTAGCCGTCCGTGGCCGGCGAGGGTGCAATCCTCTGGTGTGGTGGACAGGACACGTGGCAGGCCGTGCCTGCACAGGCTTAGCCTGTCTATCACGTGACTGTGGTCCACGTAGACCAGGAGGGACAGCAGCCTGTGACTGGCGGGGTACTGGAACTGGCACAAGGCTGCAAGGATACTAAGCCTTGCAGGCTTGTGACAGGTCCTGTACTTCCTAGGTTGCAGGTGGCTAGGCAAATCCAGTTCGTCCTGGCTCTGTCATGATGCCAGTGGACGTTGAGGATTTGCTACATAGCAAGCCTGCAACGTGCCTCGTCACGCCGATGGGAACGAGGAGCAACAAGGAGGGATATAGCTTGGTCATGGGGATGGCCAAGCTATCTCGGAAGCATGCAAATTCTGGTTGCCCGCTTGGACGTGGGAGTGACCAACGAAGTGTGGCTTGGTGACGGGCTAAAGGTTGTTGTCTCACAGCAATTGGCTTAACACTGCGTGGAAAGACCAGGAGCTCACACGCTCTGGGCTTTGTTTCTAACTCGTACTATTGCTTCGTGGCGAATTTCATGTCGGAGGGCGATCCGGCGCTTGCGCAGTCGCCAAGCCAAGAAGCGCTCGTGCCGCGGGAGGAGGTGGCAGAAGGGCCTCTGCACATTTACAGCCAGCCGGAAACCGCGTCCACCTTCGTACAAGCCGTGCATCTGGCAAGGGGCTTAGCGCGAGGAGGCTGGGTAGCCGTATTCGGTAACGCAGACGGGCCTTCCGCTAACAATCCTGTGGTAATGCGTGTGCGGGCAACGACGTCGCCCGGTGAAATCAGTCGCGTGACGGTAGAGCGTCTTATTGCGCTGAGAGACGAGGTTGCTGCGCTTATCTACAGCCTCGAAATCTCGTATCAGGGGGAGGCACGTCACACTACACGGGTTGGATCTGGCCCGGGAAGCGCTGGGTCGATCAGTTGGTGGCGATAAGTCTTGGTGCTGCCCGATTGTTTAATCATCGGGTTGCAACGAGCTCCCTTTGGCGAAGGGACGAACGCTTCGCACCTGGTGCGTGACGCACAAGTGCTTGAGCAGGATAACCCCTGGTCCTCGCAAGAGGTTGTCGCGCAGACCTGCGAGCATCTCGTAAACATTCTCCTTGAAGAGTCAAGGGGACACGCCGACCGGTGGTTGATAACAACGCGTCCCGCCAGCATCTGGTCAACATTGGAGACTCCTCGTGTGGTAGGAGCTCCCGGTGCTTACCGTCCATCAGTGGAGATCGTCACAGGTAGAGACCTGTCTCAGCAGGCGATTCACGAAGAGTTTGTCGACCGCCCGCCGGGTACCATAAGGTGATCGTCGCAGCCTGGGTGCGCAACCTGTTGTGGGGCAGACGCGCTAACGAGCCGCGCGTACCGTTTGATAGAACATCAGACGGGAGGCCAGTGAGCCGCCTTTTTGGCCCATACTCTGAGGAAGAAGCGCGAGCTGTTCCTCGGGTGAGGACGCCGGTGGCCGCCACTGCTGAGGAGCGGGAGAGAGAAGCTGCAGCTGGAGCAGAGCATGGGGCAGAGGAGCTGCTAGACGCTCCAGACGCTTGAGTTCCTTTCTTCTTCAGTCATTCCCTTGCGTGTTGCAGTGTCGCCTTGTACATATTATAATGCCTCGTGGAAAGGCCGGCGACGGCAACAAGGGCGAGGAGGAGGCGCCTGTGGGTTCAGCCCAGGAGCCGCGAAAGGAGAAGGAACCCATGGCGGGGGAGGCAATCCCAGCCAGCAACAGTGACGGGAGCAGGAGGCCGGGGGGCAAGCGTAAACACGACGAGGCGGTGGAGGAGGCCAAACAGGCGCGGGCGGAGTGGCCTTCGGATGCTGTATAATGGTGGCTGGCGGACAACCAACGCTGGAGAAACGTAAGAGGGATGTATCCTCTGACGACAATGGTAAGCGACGTCATGTAGAAGTGCCCTCCCCCACCCCTGCTGGCCCGAGTGGTACCGTTGTTGTGGTGCCTGCTTTGGCTGAGACAGTTAGGGCATTACCGGGGTCGAGGCCTCACATGAGCGCGGTGTCCGTTATGAATGGCCAAAAGCCTCTCTGTCCACCATTAGCGCAGGAAGCACTGGATAAGTGGCTTGAGGACATGGAGCTGGTGGTGCTCTCCGTGGACCCCACTGTCAACCTGCCCAGCAGGGGGTTGCGAGTAATGATGGGCTTGTTCTTCCACATGATTGCAATGTCGCTGCTGCAGCAGTGCAATTCCCAGGGCCTGTGGCAGGTACAGGGTCTTCAGTGAGTGTTGGCTCTGGGAGTCAAGCAGCTCAGCTGGAAAGTCCTGCTGGCGCCGTGGGAACCAGTGTTGGCTCTGGGAGTCAAGCTGTGGAGGTCCCTGGTTCCAAGGAGCAGGAGGTGGGTCGTGCGGTCCCGCGCACACAGCCAGGTCCTAGTTCCTCCTTATGCAATGAGACTGATAGGGGGTTGAGCTATGCAGCCGCTGGGCATACTCTACATCATGTATTTGGGCACTCTAAACAGGCAGAAATGTTTGCTTGGAAGCTAGGTAAGCAGCCTCTGTTGGAGGCCTGCACTGCAGCTGCTGAGAACTGTGTCTGTCAGGAGAATCAGATTCACCCACCACAGTCCCACGCTAGACAGCCTGCTAGAGAGCGGGGTGATATCCAAGTAGATATATTCAGCACATTCGTGGTTTGTACCTGTTGGTGGGGGTGGATAGGTTAAGCCGGTATCGGCTGTTGACCATCCTGCCTGGCATGGATGAGCATCGCTTGTTGTTGGGTCTCCAGTCTTTAATTGTTGCCATGCTTTGGGGTGTACACCTTGGTGCAAGCTGACTTGCAGTTTGACTGCTTGAGAAAGCATGCTGACCAGCTTCCATGTAAGCTGGTAGTGGTCCCTAGAGAGAGTCATGGGCAGCAGGGGGCTGTAGAGAGATCTATCCGTGAGGTAAAGACAGTGGTGCTAGCAGCAAAGACCATGCCAGTGGTAGCGTCTGCTTTGGAAAAGGCAGCCTGGTGCAAGGGGATTGAGGAACAGCTTAACCACAGGGTAAACTATTACTATGATGGTGTGGCAGTCTCTCCCTTAGCAGCGCAGTTTGGGTTGTTGTCCCCAGAGGTAGTGGGTGCCTGCCTGAGAAAGGCAGATAGAGTGTTTGCTCGGCTCAGGCGCAAGGACAAGGGCTGGAAGATGCTGAGGCCCCTTGTGGGAATGGGGGTCAGGATGTGGAAGGAGCCATCAACACCAGGCAAGCGTGGCAAGTGGCAGGATGGGCTGGTAACCCAGTTGGATGAGGCCAACAACCATTCTTGTCTGGTAGCCTTGGACAAGGATCCTAGGCGCGTGTACAGGTTGTCCTGGGCTCACGTCCGAGAGAAAAGGCCAAGTGCAATCTGGCCTGTAGACGGCCCTGAGCCTCCCTTGGAGGTTGAGGCTCAGGAGGAGAGCCAGGCAGTAGATGCTAACCCTCCATGCTTGGATGATGGTATGTCCTGGATGGACGAGGGTGAGCTGGAATCTGCTGTAGCAACTGTCACAAGGCCAGTGGGGGGCAGGGCAGGACCAAAGCCCAAGGGGCTCCTCATGGCGGACGTCATCCGGGCACTGATGAGCGGCAAGCGTGATCCCAAGAGTTAGGAATGATAAACGAACGACGTAGTATAATGCTTGAGAGCACAGAGTATCGTTGTGTTGGCAATGAATTGCTTGGTTCATTAGAAAATAGGTTTACCCTTTATCAACGTTGCTCTCACTGGCCGCGCCGCCAGTGACCGTTGGGTGCAGACCGTTGGCCCGAGGCCGCACGATGACAGGTAGCAGTCTAGTCACTGCATCGTGTGATCATGATTGATCTTACGATCGGGATTCCCTGATTTTGCCTGGGGGAGCGGAGGGATGGAGGTGCGCCGCTACCTTGGAGGCGCTACACCGTTGCCCAGTGGTGCAAGTCGACATGCGGGAGCCAAACGGGGTGGCCACGCCCTCTCTGGAGGGTCTGACAGCCTTGGATGGGCCTCAGATGTAGTTCGAACTAGTTCAAAGTTAGTACAGGTAGTACCAACTAGTTCAAACGAGTTCAATCTACTTCAACTAGTATCCAGGGACCCTCAAGATATGCCAGGTGGTTGCTAAACGGTTCTGGCATGACAGAACATGTGTGACATCATAAAAATGTAGTACAATGTTGAAAAAAGTAGTATCAGGGTCCTAGATCTAGTACAGTAGTATTCTGAGGTCATTCTTACATGGAGCGCCGCGCCAGCGGGGCGCCGCACTTGCGTGTGTCACGGATGCAACGTTGATGCGATGTATTTCAAGGTGGTGATGGCTGCCAAGCCAGCTTATCAGTTTTCAACACAACTAGAGCAATACTTCACCGTTTTTGACAAAGTTGGTGTCAAACTAATCGTGAGACAATAGCCGACAACATTTTGACGGTTTTCGCACCAAGTTTTGACGGGTTTGCGCAACGGGAGTAAAAGTCCGCAAGGTAGAACTGAGTGACAAATTTTCAGTCCGAAATTTTTCTCAGTCTCCAAGATTGCGGAATATTGAGCCTAGTTGTGAGAAATTTCTTCATCTTTGAATTCTATAATGGCTAGTGATCACGAAGACACCACCCTTGAGGCAGTAGACCGAGATTTCTTATTAACCCCTAAATGGGCAGAAATACTGCCGATGCATCGGCTGTAACTTCACAATTTTGCAAACCAGATGCCATCCAACCCACCCATATCCAATGGCTGTCCTTGGGGGCCAAGCATGTCCATGAGTTGCCCTTCGGGTTGGTATATCACAACCTTACATATATGCAGGGTAGGCCATGTATAACTGCCGTCA
Organism: Mesostigma viride; assembly: GCA_009746045.1. NCBI lineage: Eukaryota > Viridiplantae > Streptophyta > Mesostigmatophyceae > Mesostigmatales > Mesostigmataceae > Mesostigma > Mesostigma viride. Next base: position 1,082,139 of record RPFO01000104.1, on the reverse strand, counting down.
AAGTCAGGGGGGTCAAGACGAGCGTTTTCATTTTTGGTAGAATGTGCATTTTGAATTATGTTGTAAGAGCTAGGCACCTACCACTTCAGGGATGATAAACAATTAGTTGCTGAACAGTTTGAGCCATTGGGGTCATCATTTGGGTGGGTATACCAGCAGTTACACCCAGTACAGCCCATAGGGGTACCGTTGGTAAAAAGCAACCAAGGGGGTAGGAGTGGGCATACTACCTACTAATACCTACTAATATGGCCCCCAACCATGCCACACAATACATTTCCATTCCACAATGATGGGGAAACATAACTGCATCATCACACTGCCCTTACATGGCACCTATGTGCAGGTGCCACCTTGTCCATGCACGTAGGTAACGTGGTACGGATACCCTACGCAAGGCATGCATTCTAGGAGGCAGCCACCAACAAACTAGTGATTTTAAGCCTATTTCAGCTTGCCCTAGCAAGAATAAACTAGGCCTAAGCTGCTATAGCTTGCCAGGTGATGGCCAGCACACCTGGTGTCACATGCTGACAATGGGAAGCTTCTACTCACCGGTTACATGCTTGATGATGCCACAGAGACCAGCCAACTGCCTCACACTCATGCAATATGTGTGTGGGAAATGTATAACAAACATATATGGAGGTATTCAAACCCATACAGCCTCTTAAACTTATCACCATCACCCTGTGGCAGGTCAACTGACTGAGGGAAGCATCTAAGAAGGGTGTTTTAGAAAGGGGCCAGGCCAGGGTCAAGAAAGAGCATGAATAATGCAAAAAGAATGTGCTACACAAGCTAGAACGTATATATAAACGTCAAACATCGATAGGAAAACGATGCTTAAGCTTTACCAGGCATGGATGGCGTTACCTTGGCCCAGGCGGTGGCCGCAAAATGGCGCATTTCGGCACACCAAAGTTGTGCAGCATGGTCGCTGGATTCGGCGATTTCTGGCCACCCTTGCACGTTTACGACTACCATGTATCATAAAAAGTACAAAGAAACCAATATATCCTTTAAAATACGCCGGAAAGGTATTGCTGTCAACGTTTCTATCGTCCGGCCTGATCGCAGTTTTTTCCAGCAAGAACGCTGCCGACACCTATCAAATGGCATTCCCGCGAACCAAAAATTGGCCTGTATCATCTTTAGGACGTATAAAATCAATTTCCTGACTTTGGTCAGAAAATTCGAACGAAAACGTAAATGCCATGCGTGGGCGCAAGCCGCCATGGCCAGGTCGTCGTTTTCCGGAATGCACGTTGTACGCGAAAAAGTACCCTGACCCCTTGTACTTTGACCGGCCAGAACACCTCTATAACTTTGTCAGAAGTATGCAAACCCTAGTACCATGCTGTGAGGAAAATTATAAACTTTCATTCTTCTCAGCTAAACGTTTCCTAATTCTCAATAGTTTTCGCGGCATTTGGTCCCCCGAGAAGGGGCCGACGTGTCGGCTGTAACTCAGTTTTAGGCGGAAAATCGGCAGCCAGACCATTTAGGGGTTAAATGTGAAAAAATCGTATTTTCAGGGGGGCAAGGAGCTGTTAACGACTTTGAAGTTCTTGACTGAGTATCTCGGTCCAAACTGGGCCCAAAGGCTTACTACTATGTCTGAGGGTCGTTTGACATCCTTGGGACAGTTTCTCAAGACTGCAGGGCTCCAGATTAGTGAGGGGTCAAGTGATTCCGACATGGGTTCCATGTTGTGCAAGGCCATTACTCTAGAGATGAAGAAGCCCCCAGTGGCCACTGGGGGCAAGGGGAAGACTGGTCCAGCCAGGGGCGAAAGGACCCGAAAGGATCCTCCCAGCAACGGCACCGACGAGGAAGAGGAGGACGCGACGAGCTCTGAGGATTTTTTGGACGCGCGCGAGCAGCTGGCCCCTGCTGCTGCTCGCGCCAAGGGAAAGAAGTCTCAGGGCAGGAACCGAAAGCTGGCAGAGAATGCTGCCCTTCTGGCGGGCGTCCGCGAGCTCATCGGAGCGGAGTTGCAAGCCCTGGCGCGGGGGAAGAGGAGGGACGCGAGGAAAGGGAAGAGCCAGCGCGAGGACAAGGGGGGCAAGGGCCATCCGAAGAGCAAGCGCCAGGAGAAGAGACGCGCGCGGCGCGGGAGCAGCCCAGGCTCGACAGACACCAGCAGTGGGAGCGACGAGAGTCGCGGCAGCAGCAGCAGCAGCAGCAGCAGCAGCAGCAGCGACAGCTCCGACAGCGAGAGCAGAGGCCGTGGCAGGGGCAGGGGTGGCGCTCGGTCGCGCCGCGACAAGTCCCGGGAGCGACGTGGGCATGGCAGGGGCCGTTCTGCGGAGCCCAAGGGGCGTCGGGATCGCTCCCGCGAGCGTCGCAAGGAGCGGCAGCGGTCCAGCAGCCGGAGCACGAGTCGGGACTCCTCCCAGCGGAGCTCGCGTCGATCGCGGGAGCGTGTGAGGGAGAGAGACCTGCGCCGAACCACCAAGGGGGTGCGTCTCCCCCGGCGAGCTTTCAAAGTGGCCTGGCGCCTGTTGGTCAAGGACCGCGACGACAGGGTGCCGCCGCTGCAGGTGCTGGATGCGCGCCAGGTCGCGCACGGGAGCCTGCAGGCCCGCTTGGCCCTTCGCAAGGAGCAGGAGGGCGTTGGGGCTGCACCGGGAGCCCCCCGCGGGTGGAAGAACAGCACGCACCATCTGGTGTGCAACAACCTGACCTACATTCTGGATGTGGCCATCCAAGAGCTGGGGGAGGATGTGGTGACGGAGCTGGCCTGCTTCGAGTACCTGGCGCGTGTGGTCGAGGCGTTCCTCATGGTGGAGAAGACCAGCGGCTGGAACAACGGGGCGATGCACCTGCTGCCACTGGTGGAGGGCAGTACTATTGGAAGCGCAGCAGCCCGGGCAGCGCGGAAGGCGGCTCGCCAGGAGGCGGAGCTGGCATCGGCGGCGGCGGCGGCGGCCAAAAAGGACAAGTGAGGGGCAGGGGTGTGCTCCCGCTGCCAGTGAAGATGGTCCCCCCGCTCGACCGCAGCCGCCTGCGATCCAACCGCAGGCTGCAGCGCGCTCTGCGTGCCAGAGCAAGGCTGCGGTGTCAAGAGCGGGCCACAAGGGGCCTGAACTGGCTGTGGGGCAGGACCCGGGAACGGTCCGGTGGACCGGCGGTGCAGCAGCAGGCTATTACTGCGAGCCCCTGCACCGTCGCCCAAAGGGCCGCCCTACAAGGGATGGAGGATGCTGCCCGCGTCTACAACCGCCGGCTTACCGCCGTAGCGGAGGCGACAGACACGGGGGACGCAGAGCCCGCGCCATACGGGCCGGGCGGTCAATACGAAATTATTGACCCGGAGAGGCTGGCACTGCCAAAAGGAGGAGCTGCAGGTAGTGTCAAGCTGCTGGACTGCCTGCCGGAGGCATGGCAGAGGACGTATGAGGACATAAACAACATTCTACAAAGATGCGACGCGGAGGCGGGGGCGTGGATGCGGCGGGGCCGGGTGTCTCATGGTTGTGCAAGCGATGCGGCGTACGCACGACTGAGCATCAGGCTGGCGGAGACGCGGATGATCGAGTACAGTGAGGAGGCGCCCCTGTGGTGAACGGCTGTTTTGCCGTCCCCAAGAAAGACCCCGGGGTTGTGGAGCCCAGCGAACGACGGCAGCGGTTTATAGGGAATATGGTGCCGTGCAACCGGCGCTTCCTCAAGCCGCCTACCTGTTACCTGCCTAACTTGGGCGAGGTCGCTGAGCTGAGTGTGGGGGCGCCATGCTATTCGGGCAAGACAGACCTTGACACCTACTATTACCGGTTCGAGGTACCTGAGAGCTGGCGCCCCTATTTCTCGCTGCCCCCCGTGTGGTCCGATGAGGTCGGCCAGCTGGGACGACGGCGAAAGTTGTACCCCAGGTTCCGGGTCCTTGTCATGGGCTGGAGCCACTCGGTGGTCCTTGCACAGGTTGCCCACCTGCACTGTCTCTACGGGGCGGGGTGCTCGATGCCAAGAGAGGGCTGTCATATCCCATGCACTTGATGGGGGTGCGCACAGTGCGCGGGGATGGCATGGACCGGCTGGAGTTGGTGGAGAGCGCAGCCAGTGCAGCGTGGCGGCTGCTGCCGGAGGATCCCCCACATCCCGCTCAGCTGGTCATGATCGATGATCTGGGGGTCACCCATGGGCGGAGCGCGGAGGAGACCAACGCCGTGCTCACCAAGGCGTGCGAGGAGAGCTACGGTCCCAAGGGGTTGGTGGTCAACGAGAAGAAGGTGGAGAGAGCTGAGGAGGGGCGCCCGGTGGAAATCTTGGGGATTGAGTTCTGCCAGGACGGGTCCATGCGGCCGAGCGCGGCCCGGATGGCGGCCTTGGTGCGCGACACGCAGGCAATGCTGGGGCGTGGACGGGCCACTTACCACCAACTGGCCTCGTTGCTGGGACGGTGGGTGTGGGTCCACTTGCTGCGTCGGGGTCTACTGTCCATCTGGTTTCACGCCTACCGCTTGCTGCAGCAAGTCCTGGTGCACAAGCGGGGCTGGAGCTATCGGCTGTGGGGTAGTGTAAGGGAAGAGCTCCAGGCTGCAATGGACTTGGCCCCGCTGGTGCATGCGCAGCGCGACCAGCCCCTGAGCTGCACCGTGGTGGCCACTGATGCGTCAACCCACGGTTCTGGGGTGGTGTACAGCCGGTGGGAGGCGCCTGCGGTGCGTGGCCTGTCCAACTGTCGGGAGCGGAAGGGCTGGAAGACGCTCTGTGTGGACTCTGAGACGGCCAGCGTGGAGCGCACAGGGGAGATTGAGCACCGAGCCATGGCAGCGGCGCAGTGGAGGACCGCTCTTGCCCACCGGTGGCTCGATCCCTCGGCCCACATCAACGAGAAGGAGATTCGTGCGGCTGTGCAAGGGATCGAGTGGGGCCTGCGCTCACAGGTTCACTGGCAGCAACGTCACGTGCGGCTGGTGGACAATTCGGCAGTTGTCGGTGCGCTCGTCAAAGGGCGTTCGTCGTCCTACCGGCTGAACGCCTGGTGCCGCCGGGCGATCGCGCTAGGGCTGGCCAGCAACACCCGCTACCACTGGGTGTATGTGAGGTCGGAGCGCAACCCGGCCGACGCGCCCAGTCGTGGTCGATGGGTGCGCAACCTCACTGCGGATGGCGACGTGGAGAGCAATCCGGGGCCACATGGGCGGCAGGAATTGCTGGAGGCCACTGTGCAGCCCAGCACGCTAGCTGCATATCACCGAGCGCTGAGGGCGTACGTGGAGTATGGTCAACCCCTCGCTCCCGTGGCCAAGACGGAGGCGGAAGGCGTCTTTTGTGAGTGGCTGGTCAGCGTGTATGAGGAAGGGGGAAGCCGGACCATGGTTGTGCGCGCATTATGCGGGCTGCAGCTGTACTTCCCCAACGAGATTAAGGGGTGGTACGAGGCGCGTCGCTTGCTGGCCGGCTGGGCGCGACGAGTTCCCGTGCAGAGCCCTCACCCCGTCCCGTGGCAGCTACTGTACCTCGTGGCAAACATTCTTCGTGCACAAGGCTCGATATTAGCTGCCTGCTGCTGCATCATTGTTTTTCAGCAATACTTGCGCATCGGAGAAGCGTTCAAGCTTCGCGTGGGGGACGTGGCTCTGCGCGGGGACTTCCGCCTGGGGCCCAGTAACCAGGGTGCGCTGCTGCTACGCGACCCCAAGACAGCCAAGGGCCAGGCCCAGGCAGTGGTGGTTGTTGAGCCCCTTTCACTCACGTTGCTTGGCGCCCTGTGTGCTGGGCGGGCGCACGAGGAGCTGCTCTTTGGCGCACTCAGCTACAGCCGTTTCTTGCGGCGGTGGCACGCCGCCTGGGACCTCCTTGGCTTGCGGGGGATGTTTTCACCCTACAGCATGCGCCACGGGGGGGCCACCCATGACTACCTGCGCGGGGTACCAATCGCGGACATCCAAAAGCGTGGCCGGTGGCGCCAGTTTTCGTCCGTGGACCATTACGTGGGGCTCCACCGCGCCCTGCAGGTGCGGGTGCCCCAGGTGGTGTGGGACCTCGCGGGCAGACTGCCCCCCCGTGACTGGCGTCGTCACTTTGGGCCGTAGATTTCGGCCATACTTCGGTGAGGCGCACTCTAGCGGACACGCTAGGGCTTCACCAGCTGGAGGGTAAGGATGTGCCCTCCCATGGCTCCTGACGCGGTTTCCAGATGTACGGCCTGCGGCCAGGTTGGAGATGCGGGTCAAGTGGAAGCGGCGGCCAGGGACTGCCAAAAAATATTTTATGTCTCTCTGTCTACTAAGTCCGGTCGGCTTCAACATATAGTGTAATAAACAAGTTCTGGTGCCCTTCAACCAGAAGTGGACCTAGGCAATGCACAGTGGATGATTGATCTTACGATCGGGATTCCCTGATTTTGCCTGGGGGAGCGGAGGGATGGAGGTGCGCCGCTACCTTGGAGGCGCTACACCGTTGCCCAGTGGTGCAAGTCGACATGCGGGAGCCAAACGGGGTGGCCACGCCCTCTCTGGAGGGTCTGACAGCCTTGGATGGGCCTCAGATGTAGTTCGAACTAGTTCAAAGTTAGTACAGGTAGTACAAACTAGTTCAAACGAGTTCAATCTACTTCAACTAGTATCCAGGGACCCTCAAGATATGCCAGGTGGTTGCTGAACGGTTCTGGCATGACAGAACATGTGTGACATCATAAAAATGTAGTACAATGTTGAAAAAAGTAGTATCAGGGTCCTAGATCTAGTACAGTAGTATTCTGAGGTCATTCTTACATGGAGCGCCGCGCCAGCGGGGCGCCGCACTTGCGTGTGTCACGGATGCAACGTTGATGCGATGTATTTCAAGGTGGTGATGGCTGCCAAGCCAGCTTATCAGTTTTCCCCACCCACCCACCCTTTTCTGTTTTGTCTTGGGGGGTCAAGTGGAAGCGGCGGCCAGGGACTGCCAAAAAATATTTTATGTCTCTCTGTCTACTAAGTCCGGTCGGCTTCAACATATAGTGTAATAAACAAGTTCTGGTGCCCTTCAACCAGAAGTGGACCTAGGCAATGCACAGTGGATGATTGATCTTACGATCGGGATTCCCTGATTTTGCCTGGGGGAGCGGAGGGATGGAGGTGCGCCGCTACCTTGGAGGCGCTACACCGTTGCCCAGTGGTGCAAGTCGACATGCGGGAGCCAAACGGGGTGGCCACGCCCTCTCTGGAGGGTCTGACAGCCTTGGATGGGCCTCAGATGTAGTTCGAACTAGTAGTCCGGTCGGCTTCAACATATAGTGTAATAAACAAGTTCTGGTGCCCTTCAACCAGAAGTGGACCTAGGCAATGCACAGTGGACAGATCAATGCACGCTGCAGTACGTTCCCTATCTAGGATACTCTAGTACCGTCCAATGACAGGACACTACGTATACTGGGTACTGACATCTGTCACGTATCCCAGTACCCAAAGTACCTACATGTATCTAGGGAAATGTATGCGACTCGACTAGCAGTCCTATCTGCATAGCCCACGTGGTATTTATATTCACATACCAACGTAGGTTTACAAGGCTTATTCATACGTTGTATTCACAAGGCCTTTGAGACTTAGTCTGCAGCAAAGCATGGAGACTAACTCCAAGGTATCTAAGCTCACGGGGCGGGGGTCATGCTGGGCAGCAACATTAGAGGTGGATACCAACTCACAGGTGTCCATTCTGAGGGCTGAGCATGCTGCAGGGTTGCAGATGTCGGTAGCCGGTAACCCAGCCGTGTCTGATTTCTCGGGGAATGTGTCCATGAAAGTTCTGGGGGAGGTGAGTGTGCCTATTCTGGGGGTGCCCACTGCGTTCTGTGTGGTAGAGGGCTGTGAGGGTCCAGCCATACTGGGGCAGAATTTCTTATGCCAGCCGGGGGTGACGATAACCTCTGAGGAAATATTGGCACTAGAAGGGCAGGGTAGTTTACCCCTCCAGAGATATCGCTACTCCCAGGGACTTAGTGTGGCTGTAAGGGCTGTGAAGGGTGTTGCAGTGGAGGGGCCTGATTCTAAGGAGCCCATTGCTCAGAACCTGCTGATCATTCCAACTACGTTTGACCCACGCCAGTTGGGGGTGCAGAGGTACCAGATCCCTGGAACGAGTCCTGTACCTTGGCGCAAGCTAGTAAAAATTATGCAAAGCCAGTTTTCAGACATTATAGTGTACTAAACAAGTTCTGGTGCCCTTCAAAAAAAAACTAAAACTGATAAGCTGGCTTGGCAGCCATCACCACCTTGAAATACATCGCATCAACGTTGCATCCGTGACACACGCAAGTGCGGCGCCCCGCTGGCGCGGCGCTCCATGTAAGAATGACCTTAGAATACTACTGTACTAGATCTAGGACCCTGATACTACTTTTTTCAACATTGTACTACATTTTTATGATGTCACACATGTTCTGTCATGCCAGAACCGTTCAGCAACCACCTGGCATATCTTGAGGGTCCCTGGATACTAGTTGAAGTAGATTGAACTCGTTTGAACTAGTTTGTACTACCTGTACTAACTTTGAACTAGTTCGAACTACATCTGAGGCCCATCCAAGGCTGTCAGACCCTCTAGAGAGGGCGTGGCCACCCCGTTTGGCTCCCGCATGTCGACTTGCACCACTGGGCAACGGTGTAGCGCCTCCAAGGTAGCGGCGCACCTCCATCCCTCCGCTCCCCCAGGCAAAATCAGGGAATCCCGATCGTAAGATCAATCAAAGATGGCTAAGGCATGGACTCCTGGCTTCGTTGCTTCTGGGCATGAGTGGATGATTGCCAGCTGTGCAGAACCTGTAGATGTCCTCCCTGAAGATCACCAGCTGCTCAGATTGATGTTTGTCCTCAAGCTCAAACAGGTAGATGGTGTCGAGGTGCCACATGTCAGACCAGTTGTAACCGAGTACCATGGCACTGGACAGATAGCAGATAAAGAGCTCTATACCCCAGGGATGCTGCATGACAAGCGTGGAGAATGTTGTTGTGTGTTTTCTTATCCTTCCTGGTCAAAGGCATTGCCTATGGCTCTGCTTTGATAGATTTCAAGGGGGCTTTTCTCAAGGGTGACCAGGAAGAGGCTAGGGAGACATGGCGAACAATACCACCTTTCTTTGATAAGTGTGCCTGCTGTGTTAAGGGGACGGTCCCGGTGCGAATATTTTTGGCGCCGAAAAATTCGCGGTACCCGTCCGTACCGTGAAAAAGTGGTGCACGGGGCGCGCACCCCTACCGGAGCTGGCCATGGCGACGTGCTTTCAGGCAGAGTAGAAAAAGATAGCTCGCGGAATGCAGAGAAACTGAGCGAATCTTAAAGACGATGAGTAAATGATACTACTTCGTAGCGGAGTTCGCGTTTTTTGCAGTGTCGATGATTTTATTGATGACCATCGCCACGGGGGTCCAATCTGATGTTTTTGTCGAGAGGAATAAATTAGAATGCACGCTGGCGGCGGTGATTGTCAGGTTTTATGGGCTTTTACCTAGCGTCAAGGATGCGTTTGAATTGTTATTGGTAAAGCTTTAAAAAATTTGCTGGGTTTCGGCAAGATTTCCGTCATGATCTTACCAGACACTCTCCAGGCTCACGGGATGCGCGTCTTATTATTCCATGGAAGGTTGTTCTTTCTTGCGCCGCTGGGCGAAGGACAATTCCGGTCATGGTACGATCGTGTGATCAACGTGACCCTATGAATGTTTCGCTTCCTTTATGGGTTATCAACGCAAGTTTTCGGCTTCTTTCCCTGCAGTTAGCGCCAGGTATAATGCCATTCCGTGCTGCGCATCGCCAGATTCCTGGCACCTTTCAGTGTTTTTTATGTACGTTGCATGGCTGGGACGTGTCAAAGCGTGACCGTGGCATATCGTCAAGTTGTCAGGGATTTGCTGAGTGGTTTCTTGGAAGGAGATTGCTAACAGCACTCAGTTTTGTGTGAATATTGACGCGGCCTTTCTTAGCAGAGGCTTTGGTTGATCTTACGATCTGGATTCCCTGATTTGCGACTAAGGGGAGCGGAGTGCGAGTCGGTGCCGCTGCCTCATGGCTGATCTGCGAGAAATGCTCCTAGAAAGGGTGAAAGTCCCTGCAAATGACCTCTGGACTGCTTCCAAGTACTTGGATGTAGTTCAAAGTACTTCATTGGTACTACAGGGTAGTACAATCTACTTCAAACTAGTTCAAACTAGCTCAGGCTAGTAAAGATTCGTTCAGGTGTAGCACAACCTGCCTAGGAGGTGGTATGACCACCTGGGTTGAAGTAGACAGTTACTAAACGTAGTACATTGTCGAAAGAATCAGTACAAGTGGGTTCTTTGTAGTACAACTGGTCAGTGGCACCTGGGCGCCGCGCCAGTACTGTACCGGACTTGCATTCGTCACCGTGCGCATGCAATGCAGCCAATTTATTGAGGAAGACATGGCGGCGCATGCTTTATCAGTTTTCAAATTCGTTTTTCGGTTTTCTAAGCCATCTTTTGGCCGTTTTACCTCGGAATAGGTCCGCTTTAAAGCTAACGACTTCCTCTTTACGAATCTGATGGCTAGCGGGGATGAAAACGCTAGCGAGACGGGGGATTTACCGCGCGGATTTGCGAGTCGTGTGGAGGAAATCTATGTGAACCATGGCAGGAACGCCTTAGCTGTCGCCTATTTTATAGCGGCAGAACTCGGCTCTGAATACCCTTAAATATTGTTGCGTAGCTCGGAAAACAAGTTACGAAGTTTGGCAGAAAAGCTTCGGATCTTTGGGTTTGAAATCAATGGGTATGACACTCGTGAGGAGCTGGCGCAAAATATTTCAGCCAACGTGGCGAAAATGTTAGCACAAGGTACAACAGGCATTACAAACGATGAGGAAACGAACGGGGACTCCTCAGAGGAGGACACTGATGTCGGGGAAGCTTTGGCGGGGTCCAAAGAGGAGCAGGCGCAGGGATTTCGCCCCCCAGGTGCTAGCACAGTTGCTGGCGCACCAGGTGCCGTTTTTCCCGCCGTTTTTGGTCATACGGCGCCTGTCATAGGAGGGGATGGCAGGAAACAGCCTGCAAATGCAGGGAGGAGCTTGGCAAACGCGGCTGGCGCTAGTTTTTGGGGAGGCGAGGGGGTGTCTGCAGTGCCACGCTCAGGCACTTTAAAAGCGGGCGCGCGCGGGGGAGGCAAGGAGGAGAAAGCAGGTCTCCCGCGCAGTGCCAAGGGGATTGGGGCGGCCGGAATGGGACTGAGCCCAGAAATGATGGCGCAGATGAATGCCCTCATGGGGGGCTTCCAACAGGTGGGGATTGGCGGCGCCCAGGGGTTGGGAGCTGCAGTACGGGTGCCAGCACCCAGCGTGCAGGAAGGAGGCGCATGGGGGGGGGCGGGGGCAGCAGGGCCCAGCCCTGCCGGGTGGACAAGCGGGCCCCATGGGTACCCGGGCACACCGACAGGCGTGGAAAGAACGCAGGGCCCAGCGTACGCTTACCCAGGGCAGATGGGTGCAGCCTGGCCTCAGCCCTACCCACCACCGGGTACCGCGTACGGTACCTGGGTGCCAGCGGCTGGAACCCCGTACCACATGGCGCTCGCAGCAGCCCAAGGTGGGCAGAGGAAACGGGAGAGCAAGCGGTCCAAGTGCCGGGAGTGCGGGCATCGGCACTGCCGGTGCACGTCCAGCGACAGCACAAGCAGCGCCTCGGAGGGGAGCGGGCGAGGGCGCGCGGGTGGCCGGGGCACAGGTGGGAGGTTGACCGACCTGCCAGTTACCCGCGGGGTCAACCTGCTCGAGTACCTGCCGGCGGGGCGGGCGCTCAGCGTGGTGTGGGACGTGGAAGACCACAAGTACCACCAGCGCACGGCCCCCAAGCACATGGAGACAGCCATACAGGGCCACAACGGCAACATGGTGGCCTGGCTGAACGTGCAAAGGGCCCCCGTGCTGCGCCAGCAGAAGGAGGGGACGGGACTTGGGTGGGCATCCAAGGAGAGGATGGAGCTGGCCCAGAACCTGTGCCACGTCTGGGATACGCTCAACAAGGAGCTCAGTCCCAACGTGTGCAGCGAGCTGGCGGGCGTGGAGTACCTGGCGCTCTGCGTGGAGGCTCTCCTGCTAGTGGAGACCAGCGGGTCTTGGAACGCGTCCGGGTACATGCTGCCCTACCGGCCGGCAGGGGGTGTCCGCACGCGGGCGGCCCGACGAGCGCTGCGGGCACACAAGAAGGAGCGCGATGCGTTGGCGTCGGCGCGAGGAAAGGAGGACAAGGCGGAGGGAGGAGCGGCGGGCTCTTCCCAGAAGAAGTGAGAGGGCGAGGTGTATTCCCCCTCCTCTGTGCATGCTTTCAGGTTCACTTTGTTTGAGAAGGCACCAGAACTTGTTTATTGCAAAAATATATGCTTAAGCCGCTTGCAGGCCTTGGTAGACCGAGAGACTGGCAAATTGTGCGCAAGTCCCAGGCGGCTGCCACCATATAACACCCCCAGAGACAACAAACGAACAAACAAACAAAAGAGGGTGGGTGGGTGGGGAAAACTGATAAAGCATGCGCCGCCATGTCTTCCTCAATAAATTGGCTGCATTGCATGCGCACGGTGACGAATGCAAGTCCGGTACAGTACTGGCGCGGCGCCTAGGTGCCACTGACCAGTTGTACTACAAAGAACCCACTTGTACTGATTCTTTCGACATTGTACTACGTTTAGTCACTGTCTACTTCAACCCAGGTGGTCATACCACCTCCTAGGCAGGTTGTGCTACACCTGAACGAATCTTTACTAGCCTGAGCTAGTTTGAACTAGTTTGAAGTAGATTGTACTACCCTGTAGTACCAATGAAGTACTTTGAACTACATCCAAGTACTTGGAAGCAGTCCAGAGGTCATTTGCAGGGACTTTCACCCTTTCCAGGAGCATTTCTCGCAGATCAGCCATGAGGCAGCGGCACCGACTCGCACTCCGCTCCCCTTAGTCGCAAATCAGGGAATCCAGATCGTAAGATCAACCATCCTCTGTGCATGCTTTCAGGTTCACTTTGTTTGAGAAGGCACCAGAACTTGTTTATTGCAAAATTATATGCTTAAGCCGCTTGCAGGCCTTGGTAGACCGAGAGACTGGCAAATTGTGCGCAAGTCCCAGGCGGCTGCCACCATATAACACCCGCATCTCCAACCTGGCCGTCCCCGGCCGCATCTGGAGTGGTTGTAGAGGGGGAAGCCCTAGCGTGGCTGCTAGAGTGCGCCTCCCCTGCACCTGTCAACGCAGGTACCCGCAGAGCCCTAGTGTATCCACTAGAGTGCGCCCCGCCGGCTCTGTCCAAGGCAGGATACGGTCGAAGTTGAGCCAAACCGGAAATCAGGATGATGGCGCGACGCCCAAAACCAGCAGGGCCCCAGCGTGTCCGCTGGAGTGCGCCCTGCCGACTCCTCCAACGGAGCTGCATCGTTTTATACTGCGCCCCCCGGCCTAGACCGGGGCAGGCGCATCCCCACACTTGCTACTGCCAGTGTGAACTCCACTGAGCGGGGGGGAACTCCTCAGCCAGCAACCACACCCACCGCGGCACTTGCACCGCTAGAGCACGGTGCAGGCCCACGTAGTGGTCCACCGACTTGAACTGGCGCCAACGCCCGCGCTTCTGGATGTCTGGGAGTGAAACGCCCTGCAGGTAGTCGTACGTTGCCCCACCATGTCGCATGGAGTAGGGCGGAAACATCCCCCGCAGGCCCAGAACATCCCACGCCGCGTGCCACCGACGAGAGAACTGGCTGTAGTTGAGGCTCCCAAACAAGGGCTCCTCGGGCTCCCGCCCAGCGCACAGGCGCTCGAGCACGTACAGCGAGAGGGGATCCTGCACCACCACCGCCTGTGCACCCCCCTTGGCTGTCTTGGGATCCCGCAGAAGAAGCGCGCCCAGTCCCCGCTGCCCCAGGCGACGGTCGCCACGCAGTGCCACGTCCCCCACTCGGAGCTTGAAGGCCTCCCCGATGCGCAGGTATTGCTGGAAAGTGATGACGCACACGGCTGCTGCCATGGGCGCCCCCTGCCAGCGGAGGAGCTGCACCACCAGGTAGAGCAGCTCCCACGGCACCGGATTGGGGCTATGCGTTTGCACGCGTCGCTGCCACCCGTACAGGAGCCGGCGGGCCTCGCGCCACCCCTGCACTTGGCTGGGGTAGTACAGTTGCAGCCCACACAGCGCCCTCATGCACATGGAACGCCCTGCTCCCCCTCCATCCTCGTAGACAGACACGAGCCACTCGCAGAACACGCTCTCCGCTTCCTCCGGCGGTACAGCACCATAGGGCTCAGCCCACAGGAGGTACGCGATCACTGCGCGATGGTAGCTGCGCAGGGTCGCGGGCAGCACGGTGCTCTCCAGCAGTTCCTGCCGCCCTCCCGGCCCGGGTTACTCTCCACATCGCCATCGGCGGTAAGGTCCCGCACCCACCGGCCCCGGCTGGGCGCGTCAGCGGGGTTTCGCTCCGAGCGGATGTACACCCAGTGGTACCTGGTGTTGCTGGCACAGCCCAGGGCGGCAGCGCGGCGGCACCACGTGTTGAGGCGGTAAGATGATGACCGCCCCTTCACCACTGCGCCCACAACGGCGGTGTTATCCACCAGCCGTACGTGCCGTCGCCCCCACCGCGCCCGCGTGCGCAGCCCCCACTCCAGGCTCTGCACGGCTGCGCGCGCCTCTTTCTCATTGATGTGCGCCCCCGCGTCCCTCCACCGGTGTTTCACCGCCACACGCCAGCGGGCGGTCGCCACCGCCCGATGTTCCCTCTCCCCCGTTCGCTCCACACCGACCTCTTCCGACCCGACACACAGAGTCTTCCACCCCTTCATTTCGCGGCAGTTGGACAAAGCCTTCACGTCTGCCTCTGCCAGACGGGCGTACACCACACCGGAGCCCCGGCTCGACGCGTCACTGGCCACGACGGTGGTGTCCAGTGGCTGGTTGCGCTGCGCATGCACCAGGGGAGCCAGGCAGACAGCCGCCCAGAGCTCCCGGCGCACACTTGCCCAGAGTTGGAAGCGTCCTCCCTTGCGGAGGGCCAGCACTTGGTGGAGCATCCTGTAGGCGTGGAACCAGGTGCTTAGCAGACTCCTGCGCAGCAGCTGGATCCATACCCAGCGTCCCAGTAGGGAGGCCAACTCATGGTAGCTTGCACGTCCCCGGGCCAGCACCGCCTCGGTGTCGTGGACCAGGAGGGCCAGTCGCTTCGCCGACGGCCACAAGCTCCCATCTTGGTGAAACTCGATGCCCAGGATCTCCACAGCTTGACCTCCCGCGCCCGCTCGACCTTTTTCTCATTCACCACCAGGCCAGCTGGCGCGTAGCACTCGGTGCATGCGCGGTCCAGCAGCGCGTTCGCCTCCGCTGCGCTGCGCGCGTGTGTGGTGCCCAGGTCGTCGATCATGACCAACTGCGCCGGCCGAGGAGGGTCCTCGGGCAGCAGCTGCCAGTCAAGTTCGGCGGCCCCCACCAACTCCATCCACTCCCGTCCTCCCTCACGCACTGTGCGCACCCCGAGCTGATGCATCGGGACGCTCACACTCAGCCCGGGGTTCAGCTTCCCCGGCCCGAACAGGGTCTGCATGTGCGCCACCTGCGCCAGCAGGACCGAGTGAGACCACCCCATCACCAGAACACGGAACCTGGGATAGAGCCGGCGGCGCTCCCCGGGCTGGCCGACCTCGTCCGACCAGACTGGGGGCAGCGCGAACCACTCCCGCCACTCCGTTGGCACGGAGAAGCGGTAGTAGTACGTCTCCAGGTCCGTTTTGCTCGAGTAGCTGGGCGCGCCCCCTGCCATCTCGGCCACCGCCCCCACATCTGGCAGGTAACAGCCGCCAGGGGTGAGGAACTTGTCGTTGCTCTGCACCATGTTGCAGATGAGTCGCTGGCGCTGGGCTGACGGGTCCACCACCCCTGGATCGCGCTTGGGCACGCCGAACAGGCCGTTGGTGACCGGGGGCTCCTCCTCGCTGTACTCTGTCATCCCGGTCTCCGCCAGCCGCACGCTCAGGCGCGCGTACTCTGTGTCGCTCGCACAGCCATGCGTCACTCGCCGTCGACGCCCTGGCTGCACTACCTCCTCCTCCCTCAAAATATTTTTTATGTTGCCATATACCTCCCTCCACTGGGGGGGAGGCAGTCCATCAGCGGCACGCTGCCCGCCACTCCGCCCGCGGGCAGCGCAAGTCTCTCTGGGACAATCATTTCATATTGCCCGTCGGGCCCATAGGGCCCAGACTCAACGTCATGCACCAGGTCCTCTGCCGCTACGGCTCTCAGCCGGCGCTCATGGACCTGGGCGGCAATCTCCAGCCCTTGTAGGGCCGCCTGCTGGGCAGCGGTGCAGGGAGCCGTTGCCGTCGCCCCGCTAGTGCCGCGCCCTGGGGGCCCGCCGGCAGGCGTGGCCATTGCTGGCCCCGCCCCACACCCGGCCGCCCCCACAGGCGGTTCCCGTGTCCCCCCCACATCCAGTTCAGGCCTTCCACGAGCCGGACCATGAGCAGCAAGCGTGCCCGCCGCCGCGTGGCTCGCTGCAGCCTGCGTCGTGAGCGCAGGCGGGACCGGTCGAGGGGCTGGACGGCCGGAACTGGGAGGGGGAACACGCCGCGCCCCCTCACTTCTGCTTGTTGCTGGCGGAGGAGGAGGCCACCGCCCCCCCATCCACCTTGGCCAGCACCGCCGCGCTGACCCGCGCGTCGTGCTCCTTCTTGGCGGCCTTGAGAGCCCGTCGCGCCGCCCTCGTCCGCTGGCTGCCGCTCTCCACCACCGGCAGCACGAAGGCGGCCTGGGCGACCCACGCGCCCTGGCCCCGCTCGCTCTCCACCACCATGAGTGACTCCACGATGCGTGCAAAGTACTCCATGCACGCGAGCTCGGTCACCGCCGTGACTCCCAGCTCCTTCACCGCCACGTCCAGGGCGTGGCACAGGTTGACCGCGATGTCCATGCGCTCGCGACTCTGCCACCCGCTGGTCTGGCCTGGCCCACGGATGAACATGGGCTTCAGGCCCTCCAGCCGGGCCCGCAGACTGCCCCCGTACCGGTCCTTGGCCGTTTGCAGGTACTCGGGCAGCCCCCGCAGCTTGTACCGGTAGTCCTCCACCTCCCAAGGGATGCTGGTGGCAGTCCCCGGCAGGGCGACCCCCTTGGTCATGGGCACAGCCAACACCTGGCCGCTCGCTGGGTCGGCGCGACCCGGTTGGCGGTCCTTGCGGCGCCGGCTGCTGCTGCGCCGGCCCGACTCGCTGCTGCTGTCGCTGCTGCTGCTGCCGCTGCTGCTGCTGCTGCTGCTGCTGCTGCTGCAACGGCACGTGCGATGGCGGCACTTGGGACCCTTGGCCGCCTTGGCTCGCGCCGGTGCTGGGGCCACTGGTTTGGCGCCGGGCAGGATTGTCCCACCCCCCGCGCCCCTTGCTGGGCCGCTGGGTGTGAGCTGTGCAAGGGATACCCCTCTGCAGGCTCCTCGTCCCCCGCCACGGACGCGGGGGCCGTCACCCATCCCCCCTGGCCGCCCGGGGCTCTTCCCCAGTGCCTGGGCCTCCAGCCCCCGGCCACCCGGCTCCCCAGTACCCCGGGGGGGAGCAGGCACCCAGTAACCGCCCCCTGGCACTGCTCCTTCCCCTGCCCCACTGGTGTACCCCCATGGAGGGGCTACCCCCGTGGCGTGCAGGCCACCAGCCCACAGTGGGGCTATCCCGGGGTGGGTTTGAGGGGTGTGCCCACCCGGCACTCGCAGTGCAGGGCCCAATGGGGGGTGCCCTCCTCCCTGCAAGCCGGCAGGGCCCCCCCCCACCCCCCCGCACCCATCACCCCCTGTCCACCCATGACGGCGCCCATGCGGGCCATCATGGCGGGGTCCATGGCCAACAGGTGGGCCCCCGCAGCCCCTCCCTTGCCACCGCTGCGCCCCCCCCCACAGTTGGGGCCGTGCCCCCTACCCCCTTTCCCCTGGCCCCTCCAGCCACCAGGGGGGTGCCTCCCACCACCTTCCCTCGCCCAGCAAATGGCGTGGCACCTCTGCCAACAGTCTCCCCACCCCCTGGGAGACCTGTGCCAGTCTCCTGAGCCGATCCTAGGGCTTCTATGCTCATGTTGCCCATGGTTGCCGCAATTTTTGCCAAATCATTGGAAAAATTCGCAGCTTGAGGCGCCCCATCATTCTGCTCATCTCCAGAGGCCCCAGACATGTCCCCCAACATATCTTCGGCCTCCTCAGAGCCTACGAAGCCCTCCTCGGCCCCCATTTCGGCCAGGAACCCCTCTGGCAGTTTGTGCTCCAAGGAAAACGCGATATTCTTTCCCAGTTGTGCTGGCTCGCTGCTAGCTTCTATTTCATATCCCACACTCACCAAATACCGTCCTAATGAGTCTAAGGGACTTTTTGAAGAAGCTGCAAGTCTTGCCTTGTAGGCAGGACCGAGGGAACCCACTATCAAAGTGGCCAACGAAGTGCTATCCTTATTTGCTGCAAAATAAAGATTTCGTGCAGTTTGCGCGAAACCTCTCGGAATGGGCTCATTCGACCCCATTTTTTGCTGCGAAATCACTTAATATGACGTGGAAATTATCGAGCTTTAAAGAGCGCAAAAAGAACGAGTGATTTTGACCAAGAAACGGCAAAGAAAACTGATAAAGCATGCGCCGCCATGTCTTCCTCAATAAATTGGCTGCATTGCATGCGCACGGTGACGGATGCAAGTCCGGTACAGTACTGGCGCGGCGCCCAGGTGCCACTGAACAGTTGTACTACAAAGAACCCATTTGTACTGATTCTTTCGACATTGTACTACGTTTAGACACTGTCTACTTCAACCCAGGTGGTCATACCACCTCCTAGGCAGGTTGTGCTACACCTGAACGAATCTTTACTAGCCTGAGCTAGTTTGAACTAGTTTGAAGTAGATTGTACTACCCTGCAGTACCAATGAAGTACTTTGAACTACATCCAAGTACTTGGAAGCAGTCCAGAGGTCATTTGCAGGGACTTTCACCCTTTCCAGGAGCATTTCTCGCAGATCAGCCATGAGGCAGCGGCACCGACTCGCACTCCGCTCCCCTTAGTCGCAAATCAGGGAATCCAGATCGTAAGATCAACCATCCCAGAGGTGGCCATCAAGCCCCTCGACTGCGCGCGCCTACGGTCCCGACGTAGGTAGCAGCGGGCCATGCGGCGGCGGGCCCTGCTCCTGCGCAGCGCGCGAATCGTGGATGGCCTCAACTGGTTGTGGAGGTGAGCACAGGAACCGCCTGAAACGGGTCCTGTCAGTGGCATGCGGATGGCTTTGCCCGCACCTGTTGCCCAGGAGCCCGCGGGTTGCGGTACCAGCGGGGTGTCCTTAGTGACTCCCTGCACTGCGGCCCAGCAGGCGGCCCTACAAGGGCTGGAGATTGCCGCCCAGGTCCATGAGCGCCGGCTGAGAGCCGTAGCGGCAGCGGACCTGGTGCATGACGTTGAGTCTGGGCCCTATGGGCCCGACGGGCAATATGAAATAATTGCCCCGGAGAGACTTGCGCTGCCCGCGGGCGGAGTGGCGGGCAGCGTGCCGCTGATGGACTGCCTCCCCCCCCAGTGGAGGGAGGTCTATGGCAACATACAAAATATTTTGAGGGAAGGGGTAGCGCAGCCAGGGCGTCGACGGCGAGTAACGCATGGCTGTGCGAGCGACACCGAGTACGCGCGCGTGAGCGTGCGGCTGGCGGAGACCGGGATGACAGAGTACAGTGAGGAGGAGCCACCGGTCACCAACGGCCTGTTCGGCGTGCCCAAGCGCGATCCAGGGGTTGTGGACCCGTCAGCCCAGCGCCAGCGACTCATCTGCAACATGGTGCAGAGCAACGACAAGTTCCTCACCCCTGGCAGCTGTTACCTGCCAGATGTGGGGGCGGTGGCCGAGATGGCAGGGGGCGCGCCCAGCTACTCGAGCAAAACGGACCTGGAGACGTACTACTACCGCTTCTCTGTGCCAACGGAGTGGCGGGAGTGGTTCGCGCTGCCCCCAGTCTGGTCGGACGAGGTCGGCCAGCCAGGGGAGCGCCGCCGGCTCTATCCCAGGTTCCGTGTTCTGGTGATGGGGTGGTCCCACTCGGTCCTGCTGGCGCAGGTGGCGCACATGCAGACCCTGTTCGGGCCGGGGAAGCTTAACCCCGGGCTGAGTGTGAGCGTCCCGATGCATCAGCTCGGGGTGCGCACAGTGCGTGAGGGAGGATGGTTGATCTCCCTCGATCTGGATTCCCTGATTTGTCGGGGCGGAGGGAGCGAAGGAGGCGAGGGACGCCGCTGGGTGACAGCACATATAAAAAATAAATAGAGCATTTAATATTTTATAATAGGCCCTGGTCTTTTATAAGGGGCAGTAGTCACAATTTATAAGGGCCCTGGAATTTAATAAGGGGCGCCAGTGTGGTGGTACGAGATCTGCCCTCTAATAGGGTGAAAGTCCGTACAAGTAACTTGTAAACTAGTTCTAAGTACTTGGACGTAGTTCCAAGTACTTCACTTGGCCTACAGGGTAGTACAGTCTACTTCAATCTACTACAAACTAGTTCATTCTAGTTCAAACCAGTGCTGACGTGCTTCGGCGTAGCATTGGACGCTCAGGAGGTGAACGGACCTACTGGGGTGTAGTAGACCAAGACTAAACGTAGCACAATGTCAAAAGAATCAGTAGGGATGGGTTCCTTGTAGTACAACTGGCCAAGGGTGCTTTTGGCGCCAAAACCAGGTGTACCGGACTTGCATCCGCCACAGTGGGCAAGTACGCTGCCACTTCGCATGGTGTAGGAATATTGTATGGGTCACGGAATTGTGTTTCGACCCGAATTAGAAGGACCTGGGCCGCCGCCGGCCCACGTCTGAGAAAAAGTGCTGGCATATAACCAGCCGAGGTGTGCCTATGCTGGTATTCGTTTTTATTAGTGGTGACGGCCAGCCATGGTGGCTGGCAATGATTTAAACGAATGCAAAAGGCTTCCCCGAGTCCGGGGGGGCTGGGAATGAATTTTATTTAGAGACGCGCGACAGTGGTCGGCGTCCAAGCGGTCGTTTGAGGGCCAGTCGTTGAAAATCGGGGCAGAAATTGCAGATTTAGTGCCGAAATCTGCGGTAGGGTGCCGGCAATCTTTTTCGGCCTTAACAGACCTGGGAGGAGGCGACTAAAGGTTGCTTGGACCTGTTTCGATGGTCCTAAACGACGAGCAAAGGTGGCCGGCTGCTATCCCGGCGTTTGAGGGGTGGGCATAGAAATTTTGACCCGAAATTGAGTCGCAAGGCCGGAAAGTGCGATAAGGGAACGAAAATTCTATTTCGGCCCTGGGCGTGCTTGTTCGAGCTGTTTTACGTTTGATACTGCCTTGCACGATGACCCTCAACGACGAGCAGTGTAAAAAATATAGTAGGCTGCAAAGCCGGCTGCCCAAGATCTGAATGCGGCATCATTAGCTGTCTTTGGCTCTCGGGGCTTTGTGGGCAGGGCATACCGCGTCACAGCCCGATGGCTTTGAAGGAGCGAGTCGGCTGGTCCATTACGTGATGGTTACGCGAAAAAGAATATGTGGAGCCGAATTTTATGGGGAAAACCGGTGGCTGGAGGAGCGCTGGGTGTGGCTCCCTGGATTTTATTTCTCGAGGGCTTACGTGGTGGTAGGGCGGCTCGGCGGCCTTGGGCCAGTGGTGGCCGGTTGGGGGAGGTGCCTTTCTTGACGGCTTTGGGGAGCTAAGGACTGTGGTGTTTTGGAACTGGGGGGAGGCAAAATGAGCGGCCTACGTAAAGAGACTTTTGGGCGCTGCCAGGCTGGAACCCTGAGAGCTTTGGGATGACATCTGTAATGGCATCCAAGAGGTGGCAATTTTAATGGGGGGAGCCTGGTGAGACCGGCTGGTTTTGACGGTTGTGAGGGCTAAGAGCAGGGGCGCTTGCTCAAGATAGCCTAAGTGACTGGCTAGCTGTCCTGAGAATGGAATGGAGATTACACCTTGCTATGTATGCCGCCGGCAGCCCTCTAGGGCGAGTACCTGGGGATGCTTGCACCCCGGGTTACGCCCTGCAAACAGAGGGCTGTGACCGTAGCGGCAGCTTGTGGCATGTGACTTTTGGCAAGTCGCTGGGCCATTGCACTGGATCGTGACAGTTATGGCATGAGGAGCGCGAGGAGGATGGTGTAGGGTGGAAGTTGGCAGACGTGCCAGCTATTTTCGTTGGACGAGGAAGGGGGAAAGGTGTGGGGGATTGATTGACCGTACCTTTGGTTGGACGCTGTTCTCTCCTATCCAAGGGGGATCAAGGCATTGTTTGAGACTTCGCTAGTGGGGCGCACTCCAGCAGACAAGCTGGGGCCCCACTGTTGGTGACAGGCTTCCCCGCGACCAGTAAGTGAGGGGCACTCTAGCAGGCATGCTAGGCCTTCACTATTGGTGACGGGTCCTCCACGGCCAGAATGGCCAGGCTGGGGGAAGCGGGAAGTGAGATGGCAGCATCAGCTGGCTGGGGGGGCCTGCAGATGCTTTATTCACCAATTATGCGACTTTGGTCCAAGAGTCTCTTGTGCGTAAACGTATTTTGTAAAAAATAATGTCTGGAGCCCTCAGTGATGGAGTGAACGAGTTGAGACATGCATAGGGATGGTTGATCTCCCTCGATCTGGATTCCCTGATTTGTCGGGGCGGAGGGAGCGAAGGAGGCGAGGGACGCCGCTGGGTGACAGCACATATAAAAAATAAATAGAGCATTTAATATTTTATAATAGGCCCTGGTCTTTTATAAGGGGCAGAAGTCACAATTTATAAGGGCCCTGGAATTTAATAAGGGGCGCCAGTGTGGTGGTACGAGATCTGCCCTCTAATAGGGTGAAAGTCCGTACAAGTAACTTGTAAACTAGTTCTAAGTACTTGGACGTAGTTCCAAGTACTTCACTTGGCCTACAGGGTAGTACAGTCTACTTCAATCTACTACAAACTAGTTCATTCTAGTTCAAACCAGTGCTGACGTGCTTCGGCGTAGCATTGGACGCTCAGGAGGTGAACGGACCTACTGGGGTGTAGTAGACCAAGACTAAACGTAGTACAATGTCAAAAGAATCAGTAGGGATGGGTTCCTTGTAGTACAACTGGCCAAGGGTGCTTTTGGCGCCAAAACCAGGTGTACCGGACTTGCATCCGCCACAGTGGGCAAGTACGCTGCCACTTCGCATGGTGTAGGAATATTGTATGGGTCACGGAATTGTGTTTCGACCCGAATTAGAAGGACCTGGGCCGCCGCCGGCCCACGTCTGAGAAAAAGTGCTGGCATATAACCAGCCGAGGTGTGCCTATGCTGGTATTCGTTTTTATTAGCCCACCCAACCCACCCTGAGGGAAGTGAGATGGCAGCATCAGCTGGCTGGGGGGGCCTGCAGATGCTTTATTCACCAATTATGCGACTTTGGTCCAAGAGTCTCTTGTGCGTAAACGTATTTTGTAAAAAATAATGTCTGGAGCCCTCAGTGATGGAGTGAACGAGTTGAGACATGCATAGGGACGGGAGTGGATGGAGTTGGTGGGGGCCTCCGAGCTTGACTGGCAGCTGCTGCCTGAGGACCCTCCTCACCCGGCACAGTTGGTCATGATCGACGATCTGGGCACCACACACGCGCGCAGCGCAGCGGAGGCGAACGCGCTGCTGGACCGCGCATGCACCGAGTGCTACGCGCCAGCTCGCCTGGTGGTGAATGAGAAAAAGGTCGAGCGGGCGCGGGAGGGCCAAGCTGTGGAGATCCTGGGCATCGAGTTTCACGAAGATGGGAGCTTGTGGCCGTCGGCGAAGCGACTGGCCCTCCTGGTCCACGACACTGAGACGGTGCTGGCCCGGGGACGTGCAAGCTACCATGAGCTGGCCTCCCTACTGGGACGCTGGGTATGGATGCACCTGCTTCGCAGGAGTCTGCTAAGCATCTGGTTCCACGCCTACAGGATGCTCCACCAAGTGCTGGCCCTCCGCAAGGGAGGACGCTTCCAACTCTGGGCAAGTGTGCGCCGGGAGCTCTGGGCGGCTGTCTGCCTGGCTCCCCTGGTGCATGCGCAGCGCAACCAGCCACTGGACACCACCGTCGTGGCCAGTGACGCGTCGAGCCGGGGCTCCGGTGTGGTGTATGCCCGTCTGGCAGAGGCAGACGTGAATGCTTTTTGTCCAACTGCCGTAAGATGAAGGGGTGGAAGACTCTGTGTGTCGGGTCGGAAGAGGTCGGTGTGGAGCGAACGGGGGAGAGGGAACATCGGGCGGTGGCGACCGCCCGCTGGCGTGTGGCGGTGAAACTGTCACCGGTGGAGGGACGCGGGGGCACACATCAATGAGAAAGAGGCGCGCGCAGCCGTGCAGAGCATGGAGTGGGGGCTGCGCACGCGGGAGCGGTGGGGGCGACGGCACGTACGGCTGGTGGATAGCACCGCCGTTCTGGGCGCACTGGTGAAGGGGCGGTCATCATCTTACCGCCTCAACACGTGGTGCCGCCGCGCTGCCGCCCTGGCAGTGATGGGTCATACGCGATACGCGTCGTACGCGGCCCCAGGTGTATAATGTATAATACGCGGTGTATAATGTATTATACGCTAATCGTACGCTAACTGTTGAAAACCCCTTTTTTGGCATGGTTTTGAGGGGTTTTCAACATTCTGAGCAACCAAGCATGGTCTGCTGGTGTTTTTGCCATACCTTTTGGCTATACATGACATATATAGCATGACCTTGGCATTGTCATCACTACCTAGAAATACAAGCATAGTTTCTAACGGTCTAACTTGATAGTTTCTCTTCAAAATCGAGACAACATGCAACTCAGTATCAATACCAGTACGTATCAATTCACAACTCACTGGAAAGGATAATAAATTTGTAGAACTCAAGATATGAATGCACTATACATTGCCCCGAGGTGTCGATGACATTGAAGGGCGTCGATGGCATTGAAAGGCGCAAATGAATGTCTCGCACTGCTCCTCGTCCAGCTGCTCTTTGCTGAGCCCATAAGGTGCGGGCAAATTACCGTCGGTGGATTGGCCCTTTGATGATCCGCTTGGCCCAGCCGCCCCAGCAGCGCGCCCCGAGGTGTTGCTGGCATGAGCGGACACCCAGTTAGAGGCGTCGGTTTCTACAACGTCTGCAAGCCTGTCTTTAAGTGCCGCCCGCACATCAGCCTGCTTCTTGGCGTCACTAGTCGCCTTCCTCTTCCTGGTATTGCTTTCCTTCTCCGCCTGCTCGACCAGCAGCCTGTAACGGAGTACTCCATCATCCATGTAGTAGTTATTTGTCTGCTGCCCATTCTTGAGGATGCGCTCTTTGCTAATGTATGTCCAGACAGTTTCGGATGTGGCCTCTTCTTCATCGGGCCGCACATCATCATCGTGTTCCATTGACTCATTCGTGTCAGCCATGCCTGGATGTCGATATGCAACGCACTGATGTTGCTGGCAGACAAAGAAACCTTGTCACCTGTTGTCTTTAGTCTTCAGCCTTCCCGCCTTCACATTCCCGCCTTCACAAGTCACGATTCGAACGCTTTCTTGCATTATACACTAGCTAGCTCATCACGCAATTATTTGTTCCTACTACAGGTCGGCGCGCCGCAGTCTAGGCAAGCAAATGCACCCACCTCGTAAGCCAAAAATATGCCAAAAAATACGCGAAAATACGCAAAAATACGCAAAAATACGCGTTGCGTATTAAAGTACCCCATTTTCATACGCGCCGCGTGCGTATCGCGCATAATACGCTAAATACGGCGTATAATACGGCGTATGACGCATCACTGCGCCCTGGGCTGTGCCAGCAACACCAGGTACCACTGGGTGTACATCCGCTCGGAGCGAAACCCCGCTGACGCGCCCAGCCGGGGCCGGTGGGTGCGGGACCTTACCGCCGATGGCGATGTGGAGAGTAACCCGGGGCCGGGAGGGCGGCAGGAGCTACTGGAGAGCACCGTGCTGCCCGCGACCCTGCGCAGCTACCATCGCGCAGTGATCGATACCTTCTTTGGGCTGAGCCCTATGGTGCTGTACCGCCGGAGGAAGCGGAGAGCGTGTTCTGCGAGTGGCTCGTGTCTGTCTACGAGGATGGAGGGGGAGCAGGGCGTTCCATGTGCATGAGGGCGCTGTGTGGGCTGCAACTGTACTACCCCAGCCAAGTGCAGGGGTGGCGCGAGGCCCGCCGGCTCTTGTACGGGTGGCAGCGACGCGTGCAAACGCATAGCCCCAATCCGGTGCCGTGGGAGCTGCTCTACCTGGTGGTGCAGCTCCTCCGCTGGCAGGGGGCGCCCATGGCAGCAGCCGTGTGCGTCATCACTTTCCAGCAATACCTGCGCATCGGGGAGGCCTTCAAGCTCCGAGTGGGGGACGTGGCGCTGCGCGGCGACCGTCGCCTGGGGCAGCGGGGACTGGGCGCGCTTCTTCTGCGGGATCCCAAGACAGCCAAGGGGGGTGCACAGGCGGTGGTGGTGCAGGATCCCCTCTCGCTGTACGTGCTCGAGCGCCTGTGCTCTGGGCGGGAGCCCGAGGAGCCCTTGTTTGGGAGCCTCAACTACAGCCAGTTCTCTCGTCGGTGGCACGCGGCGTGGGATGTTCTGGGCCTGCGGGGGATGTTTCCGCCCTACTCCATGCGACATGGTGGGGCAACGTACGACTACCTGCAGGGCGTTTCCCCAGGCACACCTGGAATTGTACTACATTTTTCAAATTGTACTTCAGTTTTGAAAGTTGCATTTTCATGCATTTAAAGGGTCAACTAAAGTCTTTGAGGAAAAAAAAGTTCGTCGGCGGCCGTTGCACCGTTGCACCGTTGCACCGTTGCACCGTTGCACCTCAAATTGCATATATGCACACACCTTTGCACATGCAATGGTTATCCATGGGATTTATGTAGGTGGATGGGTCATGCAAGGGTTACCTAGATGCTCATGACACCGTGCCACCGTGGCGCCGTTGCACCGTTGCACCGTTGCACCGTTGCACCTCAAATTGCATATAAACACACACCTTTGCACATACAATGGTTATCCATTGGGATCTATCTAGGGTAATGGGTCATGCAAGGGTTACCTAGACATGCTCATGACACTGTTGCATCGTGGCATCGTGCCACCGTGCCACCTTGGCACCGTGGCACCGTTGCACCGTTGCACCGTTGCACCGTTGCACCTCAAATTGCATATAAACACACACCTTTGCACATGCAATTGTTATCCATGGGTTTTATGTAGGTGGATGGGTCATGCAAGGGTTACCTAGATGCTCATGACACCGTGCCACCGTTGCACCGTTGCACCGTTGCACCGTTGCACCGTTGCACCGTTGCACCTCAAATTGCATACAAACACACACCTTTGCACATAATGGTTATCCATTGGGATTTATCAAGGGTAATGGGTCATGCAAGGGTTACCTAGACATGCTCATGACACCGTTGCATCGTGGCATCGTGCCACCGTGCCACCGTGGCACCGTGGCACCGTTGCACCGTTGCACCGTTGCACCTCAAATTGCATATAAACACACACCTTTGCACATGCAATGGTTATCCATGGGTTTTATGAAGGTGGATGGGTCATGCAAGGGTTACCTAGATGCTCATGACACCGTGCCACCGTGGCGCCGTTGCACCGTTGCACCGTTGCACCGTTGCACCTCAAATTGCATATAAACACACACCTTTGCACATAATGGTTATCCATTGGGATTTATCAAGGGTAATGGGTCATGCAAGGGTTACCTAGACATGCTCATGACACCGTTGCATCGTGCCACCGTGCCACCGTGCCACCGTGCCACCGTGGCACCGTGGCACCGTTGCACCGTTGCACCGTTGCACCTCAAGTTGCATATAAACACACACCTTTCCGTTTTTCCGCGTTTTCCGCGGCCCGGCACTGAACGCAAATGGTTTTCACCTTTGCGGAGTGCCTGATCAGAACACACCTTTGCACATGCAATTGTTATCCATGGAGCCACCATGCCACCGTGCCACCGTGCCACCTCCACAACGGTATGAAAGTGCCAAAAAATGCCCTTATAAGCCCTACATGGAGCAAATTGAGTCCAAACATGCTAGATATTGGTAGGCAGCATGTCCAGGACACCAGTAGAAGGAATTTCCAGAATTTTCCGACATCGGTTGGTCTATTTTTGGCATGTCTATTTTTAGCAACTTTCCAGATTTTAATATAAACAAATACCATTTAGTATGCAAATAAAGAGCTCCTGGCCTGGCTATTTGCAGGTAGGCTAATGCTCATGTCTACCAACTGTGCACCAGGTCCCATGGTCATCTGACCTCATTTGGTGACAAACTGCCACCAAATGCTAGCAAAAACGCATTGTTTCACCACATCTCATTGCAGTTTCCATAGAAGGTGTGTTCAGTCGAGGCTGGAAATTTGCAATCACATTGCACATCATAAATGTAGACATGGCACAAAAAATCAGGTCCATCGTACTGTATTTGGTAACAAAATGCCACCAAATGCTAGCAAAAATGTGCGTTTTCGCGTTTTTAGACACATTTCATGACAGTTTGTTTTCATACAAGCTCAGTTGGGGCTGGAAACTTGCAAGCATGTTAAATATCATCATTGTAGACATTGCACAAAAATTCAGGTCCGTTGTACTTCATTCATTGACAACTCGCTACCAAATGTGAGAAAAAATGTGCGATTTTTGCATTTCCGCCACATTTCTTGCAGTTTCCCATGCCAGGTGTGCTCAGTTGAGGCTGAAAACAGGCGCGCATGTTAATCATCATCATTTCAGACATTGCACAAAACTTAATTCAGGTCCATCAAGTGTCATTGGGTTCACTGGTCCATGCAACACCAGCCAGTTTCCAGCTAATCACTCAACCTTGGATGCAAAGTTCTTTTGTAACGGTATGGCCAACTCCCACCAACTGTGTTGCTAACTGTTCAGACCTTGCACAGATAATATAACACAACTTTTGTGACACATAGACAAAGATATATGAATATGAACAGTGGCTAGACATGTGATGGCTGTATATATGTGCATGTGGCCATGCTCAGGCAATTTTCAAGTAGGGGCTTGTTAGACATAAGAACTGCCAGCTGTCACGTTCGCTAGCATGATCAGTTCAAACCCACAGCATGCACGGTAGTCGCAAACTCAGCTTGGCAATGTAATAATCTAATCATGCCAGGCATCTTGGCGGTCGGCATGGCTGCGATGTGTTTTGTGCGCCTTGATTCGGTAGCAGCACATCCCTTGGCAACCGGCCCGCCTGACTAAGGTTGCCACACATGGTCCTCTGCATCACCATGGATGTCCCCATGTCCCTGTCTCTGTTATAGGGGTTCACGTTGCTGGCGATGCAGCTTCCAAGTTGGACTAGATCTCCTCAGCCAGCGCTGTGGTGCATAGCCAGACAGCTCATACACTGCTCAGTTGCTACCTCGAGGTTGCCGGCTTGAAATGTGCCACCAAAGGACTGCACTTGGCCGCCATCATACCTAGCATGAAGAAGCCACTGCACAACCCCGGTGAGCCGCTTGGCCACCATACCGCAGTTGTCTTCAACAGATAGTGCAAGGCCAATGGCCTCTTCACAGGCACGTGCCTTGTGCTCATGCTCTTGCTCTGGCCCTTGTCAGCATGAGATGCACGCCCTTGCATGCTTCACCATGTTTCTCCAAGCCATCCGTGACTACTTGCTTCAGAAATGTCATTCAACTCCTGCACGTCCTCAGCCACCAGACTGCCAAACTAGCTGGTGCCCCATCCCTCACTTTGGTGAGGACTGCGATTCTGGCTAGCAGCTTAGCGATCGTGCGTGGTTGTGCCCGAGTTTCTGGGTGAGTGGCAGTGGCATTGGAGCAAGAGTTGTTGAGCATGTGCGTGTGTCTATCCTCTTGACAAACAACCCCTCGCACCCCTGACATTGAGGAGTTTGGCCATGTGCCAGGTTGCCAGAATTCCGCAAACTTGCATCATAGGGAAATAAAAGATGGCTACTGGTTGTGCACACGACATGAGTAAACAAAACACACATCGCTGGTGCTTTCCGATATCCCCTACATGTAAAGACCAAATGGTGGTGGCACGGAGTACAAAATTAATGGTGGTGGCACGCCGCCATTGTTGTTGTTGTTGTTGTGTCCCACGCCGCACACCGGTGGAGTACAATTTGGTGGTGGCACGGTGTGCCGGTGCAACGGTGCAACGGTGCAACGGTGCAACGGCCAGTGATTGGCCCGTTGCTGATTTGCTGACATGCATCCTAATAAAAATTGGCCGCAAATTCGTCCGGTCGCACGTGGGCACAAGATTTGCGGCCAATTTTTACTAGGCTGCATATCAGAAAATCAGCAACGGGCCAATCACTGGCCGTTGCACCGTTGCACCGTTGCACCGTTGCACCGTTGCACCGTTGCACCGTTGCACCGTTGCACCGGCACACCGTGCCACCACCAAACTGTACTCCACCGGTGTGCGGCGTGGGACACAACAACAACAACAACAATGGCGGCGTGCCACCACCATTAATTTTGTACTCCGTGCCACCACCATTTGGTCTTTACAGGGTCAGCTCACTTCCTTAGTGATTTCGGCACCTCATTAGTGACAATTTTCGGTTCATTAGTACGGTTTACCCGAGAAATCTGGTCGGATACTGATTAGTGACAATTCGTACCCGACCAAATCCGATCCGAAAGCACTAACGACGCGAATAATTAGTACATGCAACTCACTTCATTAGTATGATGGCGAGGTCGTCAGCTCGTGGAGCTATGGAGACGGCATTTCCCATTCTTGCTGCGAAAACAATCGTTTCAGAAAGAAATCTGTGAAAAATCTCGTGCTTATGTGTATAATTGCTACATTTCTCAGTCTGCATCGCTCCACGCTGAGGTTGGAGTCATGCATATAGCGACCGATTGCGATGATCAAAGAATGAAAAACTGGGCTATCCGGAATCGTGTGAATCGTGTGCCTACAGCTGCCTACGTGACGCGATCACTTCAAAAAGGCGTCGAATGCGGGATACATCCATGGGCTCCATCGTACAGCATTTTTGGGGCGGACCGAGGTAGCTGCCGGTGGGAATGCCGTGAGAATACTGCGGAAACGTGCGTAAGTGAAAACTGGATACTGCTTGACCTCCGGAGCATCTGGTGAGCCGCAGTTCTGGTTTAGGGTGATAGGGTGGTTGAAAATGGAGGTCTAGTCAGGGTTTGTTATTTTTGTTGCGTTTCTTGCTGGAATTTTATTTTCCGGTGCTGTCGGTGGCCGCTGAAGAAATTCTTTGCGGGACCTAGGATGTGTGCTGTCCTTCCGTCTGGCACCGCTGCCGTGGATTCGACGGCCGCAAACACCTGCATTGATAAATTGCCGCACCTGACTGCGTCAATGTTATGGATGCTCAGGGTATTATGGCGCCTTGAGTGTCATGTTGTCCATACGTCTTGCATGTGGCATTCATCTATGTAACCTTTTGCCTCTTGCTGTTGGTTGCTTTGCTTTTATGCGCTTTATTTCATTTCCTTGGTGGGATTAGCCTGTGGAAGGCGGCCTCCCTCCTGCATCCTGTGTCGGCAGACATACTGACAGGCAGGATGAAGTGCAGGCAGAGGGGCAGGCGAACAGCCGTTTATATTTGCACACATGCTTGCCGCTGGTACGCTAGTTTGCGTGTATCTTTGCATGGTCATGTTTTGGCAGGCCTGGACAGATATGTTCAAATATGGTCGCATGCGTGCATGCACGCATGCATGAATGGGGTTACGCATGTTGCCAGCCACATAGGTAGGCACGTGGGAACGCTCGCAAGCTGACGACACTACCAGGTCAGGCTGGTCTGGACCTGGAAGACACACAGGAGGCAGGCAGCCTTGGATGGTGTGGTGGGGAGGGAGGGAGGGAGGGAGGGAGGGAGGGAGGGAGGGAGGGAGGGAGGGAGGGAGGGAGGGAGGGAGGGAGGGAGGGAGGGAGGGAGGGAGGGAGGGAGGGAGGGAGGGAGGGAGGGAAGGCATGACTGTGTGTGTGCGTGCGTGCGTGCGTGCGTGCGTGCGTGCGTGCGTGCGTGCGTGCGTGCGTGCGTGCGTGCGTGCGTGCGTGCGTGCGTGCGTGCGTGCGTGCGTGCGTGCGTGCGTGGTTATATGGGTGGGTGGGTGGGTGGGTGGGTGGGTGGGTGGTGGGTGGGTGGGTGGGTGGGTGGGTGGGTGGGTGGGTGGGTGGGTGGGTGGGTGGGTGGGTGGGTGGGTGGGTGGGTGGGTGGGTGGGTGGGTGGGTGGGTGGGTGGGTGGGTGGGTGGGTGGGTGGGTGGGTGGGTGGGTGGGTGGGTGGGGAAGGTGTGCTTTTTATTATGATGATTAGCTAAGTTACGTGTGTGTTGTTGATGTACATGTTGACGTTGTATCATGGGCGTGTGCCCCTAAGTCTGCCTTCCTGCAGTATCACATAATATATCATCTAGATGTGTTGTTGGGAACCTGACTATATATCCCAACTATATAGATCAGAATATATCCCAAACTGGAATGGTTGACATTCAACTATGGGATGAAACCCAGGAAAAACAATTACTAGGAACTTTTTGTGCTATGTTTGCTAGCATCTGTCACCTATTTGTCATGCAAACAGTCTGAATTTCTTGTGGGCAGTTAGCATAGATGTTTTTATGAGCTGTGCAAATTTCTAGGCTTGACTGAGTTCATTGATATAGGCACCCATGTGTTGGAACCCTTGGAAAACCAAGAAAAACTGCATTTTGGGCGTATTTATGCTAGCATTTGTCACCTATTTGTCATCCAGCCAGCCTGAAACTTTGTGGGCATGCTGCATGGGATGTGTTTAGAACATGTGCAAAGTTCCAGCTCCAACTGAGTTCATTTGGAGTCATTATTTATGCATATGTGTGATAAAACCCTTGAAAAACCATGAAAAACTGCATTTTGGGGGTATTTATGCTAGCATTTGTCACCTATTTGTCATCCAGCCAGCCTGAAACTTTGTGGGCATGCTGCATGGGATGTGTTTAGAACATGTGCAAAGTTCCAGCTCCAACTGAGTTCATTTGGAGTCATTATTTATGCATATGTGTGATAAAACCCTTGAAAAACCATGAAAAACTGCATTTTGGGGGTATTTATGCTAGCATTTGTCACCTATTTGTCATCCAACCCGCCTGCAACTTTGTGGGCATGCTGCATGGGATGTGTTTAGAACATGTGCAAAGTTCCAGCTCCAACTGAGTTCATTTGGAGTCATTATGTATGCATATGTGTGATAAAACCCTTGAAAAACCATGAAAAACTGCATTTTGGGGGTATTTATGCTAGCATTTGTCACCTATTTGTCATCCAACCAGCCTGCAACTTTGTGGGCATGCTGCATGGGATGTGTTTACAAGATGTGCAAAGTCCCAGGCCCAACTGAGTTCATTTGGAGTCTTTATATATGCATACATGCCAGAAAGTGCTGAAAATACGGTATTTTTTGCTAGCAAATGTCATCATGTTACCATGCTGCCGACTCCCAAAATTTTTTTTGACCACATGGCATCATTAGATATCTGATAAGGAACCTTGGTGCCAAATTTGAGGTCAAACTGACCATTATTCCTTCTCCAAATAATTTCCAGGGGAAGAAAATGGGTTTTCGGATTAATGTGTGTGTCAAGACATGTCACGGCACCGGCACGGTGGCACGGTGGCACGGTGGCACAGTGGCATCCCACGTTGGGCAGTGCTTGTGGGCAATATAACATTAGTATTGGACGTTATGTTACCTCGTGACACCATACAGCATCATAAAATGGTAGTTTTATGGTGCAACGGTGCAACGGTGCAACGGTGCAACGGTGCAACGGTGGCACAGTGGCACCCCACTTTAGGCAGTGCTTGTGGACATTATAACATTATAGTATTGGACGTTAGGTTACCTCGTGACACCATACAAAATCATAAAATGGTAGTTTTATGGTGCAACGGTGCAACGGTGCAACGGTGTCAAAACATTATGAGACACTTACCTCCTACCTTTGGACCTAAGAGAGGTACAAAATAACAAAGTTGAAAAAAAGTCAATTTGTACTAGTGGTGGAGTACAATTCCAGGTGTGCATGGGGTTTCACTCCCAGACATCCAGAAGCGCGGGCGTTGGCGCCAGTTCAAGTCGGTGGACCACTACGTGGGCCTGCACCGTGCTCTAGCGGTGCAAGTGCCGCGGTGGGTGTGGTTGCTGGCTGAGGAGTTCCCCCCCGCTCAGTGGAGTTCACACTGGCAGTAGCAAGTGTGGGGATGCGCCTGCCCCGGTCTAGGCTGGGGGGGCGCGATATAAAATGAAGCAGCTCCGTTGGAGGAGTCGGCAGGGCGCACTCCAGTGGACACGCTGGGGCCCTGCTGGTTTTGGGCGTTGCGCCATCATCCTGATTTCCGGTTTGGCTCAACTTCGACCGTATCCTGCCTTGGAAAGAGCCGGCAGGGCGCACTCTAGTGGATACACTAGGGCTCTGCGGGTACCTGCGTTGACAGGTGCAGGGGAGGCGCACTCTAGCAGCCAAGCTAGGGCTTCCCCCTCTACAGCCACTCCAGATGCGGCCGGGCATGGCCAGGTTGGAGATGCGGGTGTTATATGGTGGCAGCCGCCTGGGACTTGCGCACAATTTGCCAGTCTCTCGGTCTACCAAGGCCTGCAAGCGGCTTAAGCATATAATTTTGCAATAAACAAGTTCTGGTGCCTTCTCAAACAAAGTGAACCTGAAAGCATGCACAGAGGATGGTTGATCTTACGATCTGGATTCCCTGATTTGCGACTAAGGGGAGCGGAGTGCGAGTCGGTGCCGCTGCCTCATGGCTGATCTGCAAGAAATGCTCCTGGAAAGGGTGAAAGTCCCTGCAAATGACCTCTGGACTGCTTCCAAGTACTTGGATGTAGTTCAAAGTACTTCATTGGTACTACAGGGTAGTACAATCTACTTCAAACTAGTTCAAACTAGCTCAGGCTAGTAAAGATTCGTTCAGGTGTAGCACAACCTGCCTAGGAGGTGGTATGACCACCTGGGTTGAAGTAGACAGTGACTAAACGTAGTACAATGTCGAAAGAATCAGTACAAGTGGGTTCTTTGTAGTACAACTGGTCAGTGGCATCTGGGCGCCGCGCCAGTACTGTACCGGACTTGCATTCGTCACCGTGCGCATGCAATGCAGCCAATTTATTGAGGAAGACATGGCGGCGCATGCTTTATCAGTTTTCCCCACCCACCCACCCTCTTTTGTTTGTTTGTTTGTTTGTTGTCTCTGGGGGTGTTATATGGTGGCAGCCGCCTGGGACTTGCGCACAATTTGCCAGTCTCTCGGTCTACCAAGGCCTGCAAGCGGCTTAAGCATATAATTTTGCAATAAACAAGTTCTGGTGCCTTCTCAAACAAAGTGAACCTGAAAGCATGCACAGAGGACATAATGTGGTTAGAGGCTCACAATCTTGAGTTTGTTTCTTGGCAAACAATTGCGCTGGAAAGAAAGGTGGCAGTGTTTTTTCTGAGGGGCATACTGCATGGGTGGAACTGCACGTAGTTAGGGATTATCGTTGTCTTGTTGGCCTTTCTCCCACTAAATGGGAGAGCCCTAATTCATATGCTAGCAAGGCAAGGTAACCATGGTAAGAAGCCTTGGCAAGCAGCATGGATGATAATTCTGCTTTCTCTGTGGACTGTCTGTTATTACCCTTGTTGGGCAATTAGTGGATATGGCTTTCTAGGGTGTGTTTGAGCTTGGTTTTGGGATGATGCCCACACCATAAACCTGGAATATGCTTTAGAAGTGTCGGCTAGGCATGTAGAGCTACCTGCCTCATTGTTGTGCACACACGCAACAGGTTGCCCATGTCGAGGTAAGGCAAGGGCACATGACGTGCCCAGCCACCTCCTTGTACATTGTGGTCGAATTGGGCATGGTCAGGAGCCTTTTGGATGGCATAGGAAGTGTTAGTGTGCTTAATACTCACTAATGCCTTCCTTAGCGCCTGCACAGGTGGCCAACTGCCAAAATTAATAACTGCTACAGCTGAGCTCAGAATGCCACCAAACTTTGACAGTGCCTTCTATGGTCATGACAGAATTGGACTTGTGCTTTTCAGGCCTAATTGATGTGGTATGAGTGTGTATGGGGACGCCCCGCCTAAAAAAGCGTATTTTTGGCCCGAAAATTAATAACTCAAAGGGATGTGCTGATTTTGTTGATCCAATTAGGTAGAAACCATGTCCCATGACATTTTTATATGGGTATTACTTTTTTCATGCAACTGGTTCTCCCACTGTTCTGGGCAAGATGTGCCCCGGACAGCGTTTTTTTCTATTTTTTGCTCATAGCCGGTGTATGGCTGGGGGTAGTACCCCCAACAAGTGGTGGTATGCATGCCCAAACATCATGTTTATGGTCCCCAAACATCATTCAGTGGTTGTCAGTTGCATTTCTGTAGTTATTAGGGGGCTTCAGTTTTGATACATTTCCATGGGACCCTCCCCTTAATGATGATGGAAGTGCCAAGCCCCTTCCGGGCGAGATGACCACGGCTATCCGCAAACGTTTTCCCAATGAGTAGGGGATTTACGTAGGTTTTATTCCGACGGAGGACAGATAGAATTTTTTTCGTGCAGTATAGACTAGCCCGCAAAAAGAAGAAATGCCGAATCCCGGCAAACGATCAGGGGCGCAGCGGTCACGGCGACTTAAGGAGACATCCGCTGCGTGGTTAGGCACCGATTTTGAGGCAGCAGCAACGCCGCAACGCAGGGGCAGGGGGCGCCCTCGCGGCTCGACGAAAGAGAAAGGGCCAGGTCGGCGGCGCACACGGTCGAATAAAAAGAAAAGCAAGGCATTGTAACGACTAAAAATGTTGTGTTTGCAACAGCCTCAGTATCAACATTAGCGTGAAAAGATCTTTATACCTGGGTTGGAGTCGCGACAGATAACTTCACGTCCAGAGAAGCAATGAAGATGGATCTTCAACAGTTAAGGGAATGAGTCCCCACCCTTGTTAGACACAACAGACAAGTTATATCCAAGTCAACTATCTGTTGAAGTTATAGTTGACTTTTGGCAAGGGTTGTTTGATTGATGAAACAAGGAAACCCTTGAATTACACCATAGCTTTAGCTCTCACGTACGCACACATGCACGGCCGCCCCAAACAGGATAAAAGTCATCGTGCACGCAGCATCCATCCAACCCTAACCCGGAAGGACCAATCAAAAGTGAGGATCACTCAAGATAAGATCTTAGCCTCCGAATCCTCCACACAACACAAAGCCAGCACATACGAAATCTCAAGGACCTGGAACCAAATCCACCAGGTACAACGGTACTGCAGAGAATCTTTGACTGACTAAACAACACCATGCAAAGTACCCTACGTGGATCAGGCCACGACCAATGAGGGTAGAACAATAGATTCGACAGATCTCAACAGGCCCAATATCTATCAGACGTCGAAGCCTCCTAACTTCTCAAATAATTGTCCTAAAGAACTCATAATAAGATTCAACAGTAGGAAAACTTTGGATGTAACATTTGGTTGTTACATATCTCCCCCTCAAGACAGGAACTCCCAGTTCCTAGAAGCCAAGAAGAATAAAACAACAACCTCCACAAAACAACACAACATAAACAGGAAGTCCACCACCTCTTGGGACAAGCAAGTGGGTTTTTACATCCCCAAAGGGCCTCCTATCTCAGTACCATCTGATCATGTCAACCCTGAATAAGACAAATTCACCCACAGATGAAATGTCATCAAGTGACTAACACACAGGCAACCATGCCTGGATAATACAACTGCAAAGCTACCATGAACTCAGAACTGTCATTGCTGGAAATCTGGACTGGACATCAGAACTGGTCGCCTCCATTCTGGATCCCCACCTCACTCCACAGCCCATCTCCAACCATCCTGGAACCCTTCACAGAGTGAACCAATCCCCCTTCTTCATATCCTTCCCCTCGTTCCAAACACTGGGAAATGCTCCACCATGGACACCAGATCTGGCCAGTTCCTGCTGACCTGAATATCCAAGCAGGTCTCAGCAGCCTTGCCCAACTCAGCTGAAAACCTACTGCACTGGGCAGGGTAGGACAGAGTGACCACAGCCTGTCGGAGGGGATCGAAGACCCAGCCACTGGCAGTCTTATGGCGACATAGCCAGCTGCTATAGGCCCACCACAGCTGTAGAAAGGCCTTGATAGGCCCCCACCTGGCGCCCAAGATGGGTACCAGCACCCTCAAAGGTGTGAGCCTGGCCCTCAGCTCGTTAGGGAACTTTGGTAACTGCAGCCCCACAAAGACTGTGCTGTCCTTGCGTGGAAAACAAGACATCACAGAGCAGTTGGACGACGGGTAAGGTCAAACTCTCCCTGCTTGACAGCCTGCTCAAGTAGCTCAGTGTAGGTCTGGGAATATCCAACTGGCTTGAGCCCTGCAAAGGCGAGTCTCAGGTCACTGGGCAGAGCCTCCATCAAGTCCTGGCCCTCCACCGGCCTCATGTCAAACGAAGGCCACGGGTACACTGCAAAGACGGTGTGCATAATGTAAGCCACCATAGGTGACCCAATCTCACAGAGACTGGGGGGCAGACAGTCAAGGGCCAACTCTACCATACCCTCAGGTACTAGTTCACCCTCCTCCACCACTGTCTGATCCAATGCCTGCATGGCTGTGTACAAGGATTTACACCACTCGCACTGTCCAGGAGCACAATTACGGTGGTCCAAGAACTGCTCCACCTGTTTTGTTGGAACAGCTGACCTGGGCAAGTGTACCACCACCTTAGGGGGTGGAGGAGCCTCCGTAGGAGAGGGGACTGAGACCACCGGGGTGGGGATAGCCTCCTGAGCTACTGGAGCCTCAGAAACTGCAGGCACAGCAGAACCCACAGTTGGAATGTGCCCAGCCCTCAAGTGTTCTGCCATCTGAGTAACCAGACCCTCCACATTAATCAACCTGGTTATCAAGGCCCCGTGACGCTGCTCGTGCCGTTGCTGATCATGTACCATACGCTGGAACAGATTGAGAAAATGGGCTTCCACAAACCCAGCGTCTTCCTGGATCGAAGGGCCCGGGCTCTGGGGCCAGCGTAGTCGTGCTGAAAGACATACGTAGCCCTCACGTCCTCTTGGGTTCGTGCAGGTGGCCTGGGTGTCCCCTCCGGATGGGAGTCGGCCATGGCTGGCAACCACAGACACAAAACACCAAAAAGAGGTGTTAGCAGTGCTCACTGGGAGCTATGAAGGGGAGCACACCGCTCAGAGCCCATGACATACCACTCAGGCAAGGTGATACCATGACGCTGACAATACTCTAGTACAGCAGAGTGACTGTTGGTGAGATCAGACAACCACAGCCACGTAGCAGTCACCTCTAGCTCTCCCTTCCAGTGTACCTTAAACTGCAACTGTTTGGTACGACCTTTCCCCTTCACCCTGTGAGCCAACAACCGCTCCACTTCATAGATCTTCTCCCCCTCAGAATCCAATTCATAAGGCAAAGGGGCAGACAATCTGCCTGGTAAGGTGTTGCGCCTGTACAGCTTCAGCTGGGCTAGGTGAAAAATATTATTCCTGAGCTTCCAGTGAGAAGGCACTTGGACCTGGACCACTGTACCATAGTGGAAGGTTGCCAACACTGGGTAAGGACCCAACCAGAGTGGTTGCAGTTTCCTGCATTGCTCCTTCTCAGGCAGCACTCTGTTGGCTTCCAGCAACACCAAGTCCCCAGGAGCTACAAAGGAATGACTGGCCACCGTTTGCTGCCAGGCGTAGTCAGGTATTTGTCCTGTGTCCTCAACAGCTGGGTAGCCACAATGCTGTGAGCCTCCTGGAAGGAAGCCAACAACTGCTGGACTGAACCAAGACGTCGCTGGAAAGGGCCTTCAGCGTCTCTGTCAGGCAGTTCCAAGT
Source organism: Mesostigma viride (assembly GCA_009746045.1). Lineage (NCBI taxonomy): Eukaryota > Viridiplantae > Streptophyta > Mesostigmatophyceae > Mesostigmatales > Mesostigmataceae > Mesostigma > Mesostigma viride. Next base: position 1,042,274 of record RPFO01000104.1, on the reverse strand, counting down.
CGAATGGTGTCAAGGGACACTGGCCATTGCAGATCACGAAGGGGGACATCTGGTGAGGAGCCAGAGGAGAGTTGTTGATTGCGAACTCTATGAAAGGTATCTTCTTGTCCCAGTCCTTGTTGTCGTGTGTACAATAGTGCTTTTGACACTCCCTGACAATTCTGTTCATCCTCTCCACCGCCCCAGTACTGGCACACCTGTATGCCACACCGAATGCCAGCTTAGTGTCTAGGATGTCAAAGAATGACTTCCAAAACCCTGACAGCCAAAGGGGGTCCTGATCAGTGATGATCACTCTAGGCATGCCGTGCAGACGGTAGATCTCCTTCATAAACAAATCACACACTGTACAGCGGTGAGATGAGTATTGCAAGGAATCAGATGGCACATCCTGGACAGCCTGTCCATGACCACAAGGATCCTGTCATTGCCACCATCTGACATGGGAAGACCACAGATAAAATCCATAGTCACACTGATCCAAGGGCGCAGGGGAATGGGCATAGCCATGGGAAAATGGGCGTGGCTTGGTTCCTGACCTTATTTCTCTGGCAGGAGTCACAGGATCCACATAGGCCTTAACATCCTGATAAAGGCCAGGCCACCAAAACCTCTGCTGCACCTCATGAAGTAGCTTAGCATAACCAGGATGACACGCAGTCACATCGTCATGGAAACAATGTAACACTGTGGGAATGGCCATCTCAGGCACATACACTTTTCTAGTCACCGTGTGCTCTGCATCATGAGTGTGAACATACAGAACGCCCTCCCAGTATTCTACAGGTCTATTGCCAAAGTTGCCCCTCTGGATAGCTGCAGTAGCCATGTCCTCCGTCTTGGTGAAGGCCTTGATGACGTCCAGCAGGGAAATATTTAAAGGGTTAGGCAACACCAGGTCCTTGTCAGGTCCCAGGGGCTGCATCTGCATCTCCTCTTCCTGCCCAGGGCTAGCCACCAACTGCTTGGATGAGACAGTAGTAGCTATAGGCCCTTTTGACCTTGCCATCACCTGAGAGGCCAACACCTTGGACCGGCCTACCAACACAGGGTCCATGACCCACTTCCTGGGCCTACCTCTGCTGCGCCTAGCAGGGCCTCCCTCACCTGGCTGCTCTGTGGGAGTGGGCACCACACCTTCAGGACTTCTCCTAAGACTGTCAGACAGTGACTGGACACCCTCCTGGACGCCTGTCAACTCTGGGACAGAGCCCTGGTCGATGAGCATCACGGGACCACCGTTATTCCCTACAGGTGGTGTCAACAGTTGAGAAACCTTCTGGTTGTTGGCCTGAGCTCTAGTCAAGGCTCCACACTCTACCACAGAAATCAGGGCAGCACAGATGTCCAAGTCCTCATGAAAACTTCCCATCAAATCCCTCCTCCTGGACAGGGCGTCAGGCACCACATTCTGCGTACCAGGAATGTACCTCACAGAGAAAGGTCCAAACCCCCCCAGGAACTCCATCCATCCAGCCATCCTCTTACTCATCCGGGTCTGTTCCAACACATGTACCAAGGGCCTGTGGTCAGTCATCAGGGTAATAGACTCGTTGCCCTGCCCATCTCTGGCGCTGCTGGCCACAGAAAACTGGGCCCCCTTCAGTAGGTGTTCCCACTTGTGACAGGCCACCACCAATCCCAACAGCTCTTGCTCATGAACAGGGTAGTTACGTTCTGCAGACGTCATACTCCTGGACATGTATTCCACTGGTTGAGGGCCCTTACCATGATCTTGCATTAGTACTGCACCAATAGCACCCTGTGAGGCGTCAGACCTAACCTGGTATGGCAAGTCTGGGTTGGGGCCCACCAACAAGGGAGCAGTGGTAAGCTTCTGCTTCAACACATCAAAAGCTTGCTGGCATGCTGCAGTCCATTCAAAGGGACATCCTTCTTGAGCAGGGCTAACAGGGGACCAGAGATGGCCGCCATGTCAGGGAATGAACCGTCGGTACCAGCCCACCAGGCCCAGAAAGGATCTGACATCCTGAGCTGACTTCAACACAGGCCACTCCAAAACAGCAGAGACCTTGCTGGCCTCAGGAGTCATACCTGCAGCGCTCAGCTGGTAGCCCAGAAACTTCACCTCTTGGCCCCACTCCACCTTGGACCTCTTCACCGACAGATGATACTGATGGATCACCTTAAGGACCTCCTCCACGTTCTCCAGGTGCTCCCTGAAGGTACGAGAGTGTACCAGAATGTCGTCCAGGTAGACGACCACACAAGTCCTGAAGACCACCCTGGTAGTGTCACACAAGTGGGCAATGTCCTTGAACCTGGGGTTGCGAAGGTCAGGTGAGATCTGGGGCAGGGCATTTCCAGTCAGGTGGCCAAAGATGGCATTGACAAACATCTGCATAGTGGCAGGACTGTTAGAGGCACCCATGGGCATTACTGTCCACTGGAACTGTCCCCATGGGGTAGAAAAGGCCGTCTTGGGGATGTCCTCAGTAGCCACCCTGATCTGCCAGAAAGCATGCCTGAGGTCAAACTTGGTAAAGAAGGCAGCTCCTGCAGTCCTCTCCAGCAACTCATCAATTCTGGGCAGAGGGTACCTGGACTTGACAGTCACCTTGTTCAGTCCCCTCAGGTCAATGCACAACCTCCACCCCCCATCATGCTTGGGTACAAGCAAACACCCAGAACTGAAAGGACTGTTAGCTGGGAGGATCAGACCAGCCTCCAACAGGCCAATAAGTATGGTCTTCAGCTCTGCCATCTCTGCAGGGCCCATCCTGTACATAGGCACAAAGGAGGACGAGCACCCTCTACCAACTTGATGACATGTGTGATGGGTCCCTCAGGAGGATACTGGGGCATCTTGTCCTCAAAGATGGCTCCATACCTGTCCAACAAGGCATCATGCTGCTGTTGTTGCTCAGTGGTGACAGTAGAACTGACAGCATTGACAGAATGACCACTAGCAGACTCAGGTTCATTAGGCACCAAATGCAGGAAAAAGATGTGTTCCACTGGATAGGTGGCCAAATAAGACAGAGTATGCTTGGCAGACCACACATGCTTCAGTAGGGCAGCCCGTTTCTCCTCCAAAGTCGGCTCTTGATCCACCCCTTTCGCACCTGCTTCCCCTCCCTTGCCATCATTGACAGCTGTCTGTGTGGAACAGCACTCAGTGGCTGTTCTTCTCCCCCCTGGCAACACACAGGTAGCATCCCACACTGTCCCATCCTTGAACTGGACCACCCTGTCAGGCCAAGAAATAGCAGGATTGGTGTCAGACAACCATGGGATCCCCAAAATCACATCTGCTGCCGTGAGGGGAATGACATCTGCTGTCACTTCCAAAGTCTGGGATGAACAAACTTGGAAGATGAGCTGCACATAGCCAGGTGAGCAGCTTCTCCTGCCATCAGAATACTGCACCATGACAGGTGTGGGGTGGGCCAACACAGGCAACTTCAGCTCCTGCACCAAGGATGCAGCAATATAATTACTGCCAGCACCAGAATCAATCATAAACAAGCAAGCTGGCTGAGCCAAGGGGACTGGCACGTTGAGGAGCCTAGCCTGAAACTTGAGTAAGTGACCTGGTACAGGAGGACCCACAGGGACAGCAGGGTCAGAAGCACCCACAGTGTTCACTGGCCTAACGTCAACAGCAGGCAGGTCAGACCTGGCCATGACAGAAGGATGACCTGGGGACCCAACTAGTTTTTTGACTCAGGTGGGTCTGGGGATGCTCCACTGCCCGATGGTGGAAGCTGCTCAGGTGGTGCTGGAGGCTCATCCTCGTCCCCCCATCCTCCTCATCTGCCAGCAGCTGCATGAGAGCGTTCACCATCCTACGCTTATCCTGTCTGCTGAAGGGCCTAGCGCGGGACTGGAACCTCCCAGAGGGCTGGAAGTTGGGCTGGAACCCTGGCTGCATCCGGTGATCGCCAGCAGGAACGCCAGGAGGAAGGTTGGGTGGCCTGGGAGATGGCAGGGCGCCAAAAGGTCCTCTCGTGGCAGGGGGAAACTGGTCCCGTCTAGGGCAGTCCCGTGCAAAGTGACCTGGCTGGTTGCAGATAAAACAGTTACCCTGGGTGGGATCCAATGCATTGAGTTCCCCCAGGAGGTCATCCAGCTGGTTCAGGGACTTCTTGATGGGTGGCACTGGCGTGGCCACAGGTTCCCACTTGACAGAAAAAGCAGGCACACGACAAAGGGTAAGCACATAAGACAACACCTTGTCCCATTGCCAATCCACGTAGTCGAACTGGGAGAAGTGCTTGTCCACATCCAGTCGCACGTGTGGAGCCATGCCATGCAGTAGTCTGTGAAGCGCCTCTGCGTCAGAGCATTGGGAATCTTGGCTCTAAGGTTGGTGAATTGCTCCACGAACTGTGGCAGCGTCAAACCAGCCTGCGTACAGTTAGCCAGTGCGTCCCGATCCATGCGAAGCTGATCCTGGGGTAACAGAAACCGGCGAAAGCCCAATAGGAGAGAGGGGAGGTCGGTACACGCACGTCCAGCCACAGAACGCAAAAACTCATCAAAACGGTCGCTGGCACTGTCGCTCATCCGCTGCCTAACCATTCTCTTCTGGATGTCCATCGTGAGACGTTCCTCTGCCTTGGGCCCATAGTTGGCGAAGTGGATAGCGAAGACATCCTGAAACTTGGTGGAGAAATGGTCGAAGCTGCGATGGGTAAGGTTGGTCAGCGATAGCTTGTCTACCGACTCCACCTTAGGAAAAGGAACAGTACGAGGATACAAAGACGTGAGCTCCATCACTGGGGCGTGTGGTGCATTCTGATTCTCCGACAATGTCGCAGCCACCGAGAGCCGTGGAGGCTCATGCCCCTGTGCATCTGTCCCTTCATCAACAAAAGGAGCGTCAACCGCATATACCCTCGTATACCCAGTGTTGGAGACGGTTGATCCACGAAAACAGACTCTCCATCGCCCGCCTGCCCTTGCGACTCAAGTTGCTGCACACGCGCAATAGTCCTACCCACACTCTTCTCCAGCGCTTCCGCCACACTTCTAGCTCTCGCAGCTTCCTCACGTTCATGTTGTAATCGAATTTTCTCCGCTGTCAGCTCGTCAGCCGCTAGCCGAGTGCCGTCTCGCCCCGGCACCGTGTTGTAGCCAAAACGAATAGCCGAACCGTATTCGGGTGCTGGCGAACGCGTGTCCCCACGTTGGAGAACCGTGGTACACCTCTACCAATGCCACGCAGGGAGGGCTCGCCTGGTTGCACACCGAGGGGCAAGATGGAGAACTTTGGGCCGACCGACAGCGAATATCTGCGGGAAGCAGACATTAAGGTGGTATCTCCAAATAGTTGACGTCTGGGAGTAGATGATGAAACCCTTTCATCACCGGTCGTCCGTTGAGCTGCTAAAGATGTGGTTGCATCTTCAACTCTCTTACTTGATAACGGTGGTTGTGTCTCCGGGTTACTCATCACTCCATGGGTCGCGCATGCCGGACTGGGGAACGTTAGAGACTTATGGGCTCAAGGCAGTTCTCAGAGCAAGACTGTCACATAAGGATGAGTCACACTCTTAAGAACTGTCCGAATACACAGCATAACGTACCCTCTCTGGGTCTGGCAAGAATTCCATTGTTAATCGTGAACTAATACTGTCAAGACAACCAACACCTAGGTAGAAACCTCCGATACCAATGTAACGACTAAAAATGTTGTGTTTGCAACAGCCTCAGTATCAACATTAGCGTGAAAAGATCTTTATACCTGGGTTGGAGTCGCGACAGATAACTTCACGTCCAGAGAAGCAATGAAGATGGATCTTCAACAGTTAAGGGAATGAGTCCCCACCCTTGTTAGACACAACAGACAAGTTATATCCAAGTCGACTATCTGTTGAAGTTATAGTTGACTTTTGGCAAGGGTTGTTTGATTGATGAAACAAGGAAACCCTTGAATTACACCATAGCTTTAGCTCTCACGTACGCACACATGCACGGCCGCCCCAAACAGGATAAAAGTCATCGTGCACGCAGCATCCATCCAACCCTAACCCGGAAGGACCAATCAAAAGTGAGGATCACTCAAGATAAGATCTTAGCCTCCGAATCCTCCACACAACACAAAGCCAGTACATACGAAATCTCAAGGACCTGGAACCAAATCCACCAGGTACAACGGTACTGCAGAGAATCTTTGACTGACTAAACAACACCATGCAAAGTACCCTACGTGGATCAGGCCACGACCAATGAGGGTAGAACAATAGATTCGACAGATCTCAACAGGCCCAATATCTATCAGACGTCGAAGCCTCCTAACTTCTCAAATAATTGTCCTAAAGAACTCATAATAAGATTCAACAGTAGGAAAACTTTGGATGTAACATTTGGTTGTTACAGGCATCAATTACAAGCAGCCCAGCAACACCAGCAACTGGATCGACCCCTGGCAGCGAGGGTGGTGCGCATTCAACTCCGTCAAGCACTGGGCGCAAGAGAAAGGCACCGGAGCTGTATATGGGCCATCGCCGAAGAAGATTGACTCGCGAGGAAATCACATCAAGGTACATGCCTCGCGTCAGACTGCGCCTGCCCCTATACTCGTGGCATGCCGTTTGAGCTGCCTCGTTTGCTGGTAGATGCACACAATCTTGAGGCCATTGTTGGTGCCATGGCATGCCCGTCATGCAAGATGTGCACTGTCAAGATAGGAGAACCTGAGATGCATTCGAGGTCTGATCGTGGCAGCCCATCTTCTGTGGTGCTGTGGTGCACTAATAGCAGCTGCACGGGGGTGGATGGCGGGCCATGGTGGTGTACCAAAGACATACTCTCCCCTAACTCGGACCTGCGGCCAGGTGTGGATCGCAACATGCTCAACAGCCTCATGGCAGTGGCTGGGGTGTTGTTAATTGGTATCAGCCAGCCCGTGCTTGTGCGGCTAGCCACGCTCCTAGGGCTGAGGTGCACCACTAGGCACAGCACGTGGCGTAAGGATGTCGCAGCTGCCACGTCTATTGTCAAGGAGCACCTGCACCATCAGCTTATTCAGCTAATGGAGAATAGGGAGACGGTGCGGGCATGGGAGCAGGAGCACAAGCGCTTTGGGGTAGATGGGGAGGGGAGGCAGGGCTGCCGCCTGACGCTGGATGGGTCATGGCCCAACCGGGGTTTCGCATCCCCGTTTGGGCAGCAGTCGATAATTCACGATGGCACTGGGCTGTGCGTGGGGCACCATGTCTCTGGCAAGTGGTGTCAGGCGTGCGAGGTGGCTAGCAAGGCAGGCAAGGAGCCCAGGCCCCATGCGTGCTATCTCAACCACACAGGCAGTAGTAGAACCATGGAAGGGGAGGGGGATGTCTTCTTGCTGCGTGACCTGGCATCCACGGTTGCGGGCATCAGCACGGGGCAGGTGGTGCACGGGGAGGAGGGGGCAGCAGGGGAGGAGGGGGCAGCAGGGGAGGAGGGGGCATGAGGGGAGAAGGAGGTGCTGCCAAAGCCAATGGCCCAACGCTTGTACGCCGCTGAGGTGGTTAGCGATGGTGACACCACCTGGTTTGCACGGGTCAAAGAGGACAACTTCCTCGCAGAGGCAGGCCTCATCCCCGAGAAGAAGGAAGACATCAATCACTTGGGGGGTTGTTTGTGCACTGACCAAGCTCAAGAAGGAGCACGTACCTGGGCAAGCTCAGGGGGGTGCTAGATGACCCCACAGTGAACTCCATGTGTTATTCCTTCCGCACATGCATCCATGCCAACGGGCACATGGGGGCAGTCCACCTCAAGGGGGCACTAGGCAACGCACTGCTGCAGTACTTTAACGAGCACGACAAGTGTGAGCAGTGGCCTAACTATGTGCGGCAAGCGGATCCAAGCCAGCCGCATGTTGAGCAGCAGTGGTGTGGCTCTGTGGTGGGGGACACAACGCCCGGGTGGGGTGGGACCACGTGGCTGCACGTCGCAGCGAGCACGCCGCAGGGGGTGACCGTGGATGTGCTGGGGCTGGTCAAGGCTGTCTGGGCCAAGTACACCACGAGGGACATTCTGGAGGCGCCCTGCACCCACGATGCCAGCAGCAACAGGAATGAGTTCCTGCACTCCCAGCAGATCAGGGCTGTCCCCGGTGGGAAGGGCGGGTTTGGGGCAGGGCTGTACCCAGGTGCATGCGCCGTGGGCATACTGCACGTGCAGCACGGTGAACACTGGTGGCTAGAGGATGCAGAGGAGCTGGGTGTGACAGTGACCCCCGCTGTCGAGGCGCAGCTGGGGACCATCATCACCAAGAGGGAGTGGCAGCAGCAGCTCAAGGGGCAGCATGGCTGGAAGCGGCGCAAGATGAAAAGGAAGTTAGAGAATATGAAAAGGCACTGGAAGGAGGGCAAGCAGGAGGTCCGCTGCAAATACAGCAAGGGGGTGCACTATGAGGAAGGGGGGGCAGGGGATGAGGATGGGGATGACATGGATGTTGATGCTAGACTGTGCATGTTCTGCGGTGTCCCCACACACACAACTCACAACCCCTCTCTCATCTGTGGTGGCACCGATTGCGTGCAGGGGGTACACATGCTGTGCACGGGTCTCACCCTCGAAACTGTGCGAAAGGGGGAGTGGTACTGCCAAGACTGCGAGCCTGGGGGCGCCTATAGTGATAATGAATGAGCATTTTGCTAGTGTCTGGCGCTGTCAGGTGGCGATCTAGGAATATCCATCAAATAGGGCTGCGCTTGTCAGAATGACCTGAAAGTTTGGGGCTGCATGTCTCCCAACATGTTATATTTGGGAATATATGATTTGGCACTATTGCATGTGTTTATGATTTGATTTTTTTTTTGTTAAAAAAGTACCCTTTTTGCGGGGAAATCCATCAATGTGTCTAAACATCATTATTTTGTGCTCAAAATTAGGCAGACTTTCTCAAAAGTCAGGGAACTATATGGGAATATATGATTTGGTCCCAATATGTTTGCCCATTGTCCTAGGAAAAATGTGACTAAAATAGCGTCTTTTTCTATTTTTAGCGCGTTACCGGTGTATGGTGGGGGCTAGTACCCCCCCCAAGTGGCTGGAAAATTTTTTTTTAATCATATTTATGGTCCCCAATCATCACTGAATTTTTATCTCATGCGTAGGTATGGTTTCCAGAAAAGTGCCCTTTAGGCATATCCCCTCCCCCTTGGGTTAACACAATTATCATGATCTACATGTTATTCCAAGTCGTTATAAGGCATCACATTGTCATCACAAAGGCAATCATCGCTAGCTTGCGTAGTGCACGCCAAGGGTAGTTATAAACTTGACTGATGCCTGGTTCCTTGAATGGCGTAGGCCATCAGTGATGGGTGGAAATACGGAATTGCGGCATGCTGGGCTGATGTGCTGCCTAATTCACACTGAATTGATGGTGCCAGTGCCTATATAGGGGGTCCATACTACCACGCCGCCCTTCCTGACATCCATTGCCACCCAGCGGATGTTAGCTGCCAACCTGGTGGCGCAGTCGGTGCCGGCGGCGTTGGAACCTGCTGCCATCCCGCACTAGCTGTCCACTGCCAACCAGGTGGCCCGGTTGGTGCCGGTGGGGCTAGTGCCTGCTGCCACCCTGTTGATGTCAGCTGCCAACCCGGTGGCGCCGCTGCGGGCGGTGCGGTCGGTGCCGGCGGTGCTGGTGCCTGCTGCCACCCTGTTGATGTCACCTGCGAACCCGGTGGCGCCATGCACTGCGGGCAGTGCGGTCGGTGCCGGCGGTGCTGGTGCCTGCTGCCACCCTGTTAAGATGTCAGCTGCCAACCCGGTGGCGCCGCTGCGGGCGGTGCAGTCGGTGCCGGCGGTGGTGGTACCTGCTGCCACCCTGTTGATGTCACCTGCCATGCAACCGGGTGGCGCCGCTGCAGGCGGTGCCGGCGGTGCTGGTGCCTGCTGCCACCCTGTTGATGTCACCTGCCAACCCGGTGGCGCCGCTGCGGGCGGTGCGGTCGGTGCCAGTGGTACGGATGCTGGTGGCATTGGTGCTGATGGTGCTGATGCAGGCAGCGCTTGTGTTGGTTCCATCTGCGTTGTTCTTGCTGATGCAAGCTGATGCATCTGCTGTTGCATGCATCTGCTGCAGTTGCTGTTGATGGTCCGCTGCCTGTTTTTGCATCATGTCCACAACTTGCTGCAGTAGCTTTGAAGATACATCTTGCTGCTGTGGCAGTGGTGGTTGTGGCATGCAGCGGTGGTCGCGACGGTGTGCGGTCGCACTCTTGCTTGCGTGGCCGCTTCACAGGCGGGGGATCTGCTTTCTTGGTTGGCTTTGCTCCCCGTTCTTGGTAGGTGTTTGTCACCTCCATCAAGGCAACTCCATCTGAGGCCGATGCAGCCCGAGGCCGGAGCTCCCGCGAGCGCTCAGCCATCACAGGCGTTGCAGAGTGGATGATTTCAACTGAGCCGCTGTGTGGGAAATCATTTGCCGAAAGGATGCAAGGCTTTGCTGCACAATTGCCAAGAATAAAGTCCTGCAATTCTGCTTGGAATTGTGCAAACCATGTGGCTGCCCGCTTTGATTGTGCTGGAGTTGCAGGCCATGTCCAACCAACATGCCGCGCACAGAGCCCCGCTGCATCTCGATGCCCGCTATCGGCCATGGTGCAGGCTGGTTGATCTTACGATCTGGATTCCCTGATTTGCGACTGAGGGGAGCGGAGTGCGAGTCGGTGCCGCTGCCTCATGGCTGATCTGCAAGAAATGCTCCTGGAAAGGGTGAAAGTCCCTGCAAATGACCTCTGGACTGCTTCCAAGTACTTGGATGTAGTTCAAAGTACTTCATTGGTACTACAGGGTAGTACAATCTACTTCAAACTAGTTCAAACTAGCTCAGGCTAGTAAAGATTCGTTCAGGTGTAGCACAACCTGCCTAGGAGGTGGTATGACCACTTGGTTTGAAGTAGACAGTGACTGAACATAGTACAATGTCGAAAGAATCAGTACAAATGGGTTCTTTGTAGTACAACTGTTCAGTGGCACCTAGGCGCCGCGCCAGTACTGTACCGGACTTGCATTCGTCACCGTGCGAATGCAATGCAGCCAATTTATTGAGGAAGACATGGCGGCGCATGCTTTATCAGTTTTCTTTGCCGTTTCTTGGTCAAAATCACTCGTTCTTTTTGCGCTCTTTAAAGCTCGATAGTTTCCACGTCATACTAAGTGATTCCGCAGCAAAAAATGGGGTCGAATGAGCCCATTCCGAGAGGTTTCGCGCAAACTGCACGAAATCTTTATTTTGCAGCAAATAAGGATAGCACTTCGTTGGCCACTTTGATAGTGGGTTCCCTCGGTCCTGCCTACAAGGCAAGACTTGCAGCTTCTTCAAAAAGTCCCTTAGACTCATTAGGACGGTATTTGGTGAGTGTGGGATATGAAATAGAAGCTAGCAGCGAGCCAGCACAACTGGGAAAGAATATCGCGTTTTCCTTGGAGCACAAACTGCCAGAGGGGTTCCTGGCCGAAATGGGGGCCGAGGAGGGCTTCGTAGGCTCTGAGGAGGCCGAAGATATGTTGGGGGACATGTCTGGGGCCTCTGGACATGAGCAGAATGATGGGGCGCCTCAAGCTGCGAATTTTTCCAATGATTTGGCAAAAATTGCGGCAACCATGGGCAACATGAGCATAGAAGCCCTAGGATCGGCTCAGGAGATTGGCACAGGTCTCCCAGGGGGTGGGGAGACTGTTGGCAGAGGTGCCACGCCATTTGCTGGGCGAGGGAAGGTGGTGGGAGGCACCCCCCTTGTGGCTGGAGGGGCCAGGGGAAAGGGGGTAGGGGGCACAGCCCCAACTGTGGGGGGGGGCGCAGCGGTGGCAAGGGAGGGGCTGCGGGGGCCCACCTGTTGGCCATGGACCCGGCCATGATGGCCCGCATGGGCGCCGTCATGGGTGGACAGGGGTTGACGGGTGCGGGGGGGGTGGGGGGGGGCCCTGCCGGCTTGCAGGGAGGAGGGCACCCCCCATTGGGCCCTGCACTGCGAGTGCCGGGTGGGCACACCCCTCAAACCCACCCCGGGATAGCCCCACTGTGGGCTGGTGGCCCGCACGCCACGGGGGTAGCCCCTCCATGGGGGTACACCAGTGGGGCAGGGGAAGGAGCAGTGCCAGGGGGCGGTTACTGGGTGCCTGCTCCCCCCCCGGGGTACTGGGGAGCCGGGTGGCCGGGGGCTGGAGGCCCAGGCACTGGGGAAGAGCCCCGGGGCGGCCAGGGGGGATGGTTGACGGCCCCCGCGTCCGTGGCGGGGGACGAGGAGCCTGCAGAGGGGTATCCCTTGCACAGCTCACACCCAGCGGCCCAGCAAGGGGCGCGGGCGGGTGGGACAATCCTGCCCGGCGCCAAACCAGTGGCCCCAGCACCGGCGCGAGCCAAGACGGCCAAGTGTCCCAAGTGCCGCCATCGCACGTGCCGTTGCAGCAGCAGCAGCAGCAGCAGCAGCAGCGACAGCAGCAGCGACTCGGGCCGTCGCAGCAGCAGCCGGCGCCGCAGGGACCGCCTACCGGGTCGCGCCGACCCAGCGAGCGGCCAGGTGTTGGCTGTGCCCATGACCAAGGGGGTCGCCCTGCCGGGGACTGCCACCAGCATCCCTTGGGAGGTGGAGGACTACCGGTACAAGCTGCGGGGGCTGCCCGAGTACCTGCAAACGGCCAAGGACCGGTACGGGGGCAGTCTGCGGGCCCGGCTGGAGGGCCTGAAGCCCATGTTCATCCGTGGGCCAGGCCAGACCAGCGGGTGGCAGAGTCGCGAGCGCATGGACATCGCGGTCAACCTGTGCCACGCCCTGGACGTGGCGGTGAAGGAGCTGGGAGTCACGGCGGTGACCGAGCTCGCGTGCATGGAGTACTTTGCACGCATCGTGGAGTCACTCATGGTGGTGGAGAGCGAGCGGGGCCAGGGCGCGTGGGTCGCCCAGGCCTCCTTCGTGCTGCCGGTGGTGGAGAGCGGCAGCCAGCGGACGAGGGCGGCGCGACGGGCTCTCAAGGCCGCCAAGAAGGAGCACGACGCGCGGGTCAGCGCGGCGGTGCTGGCCAAGGTGGATGGGGGGGCGGTGGCCTCCTCCTCCACCAGCAACAAGCAGAAGTGAGGGGGCGCGGCGAACCCCCTCCCAGTTCCGGCCGTCCAGCCCCTCGACCGGTCCCGCCTGCGCTCACGACGCAGGCTGCAGCGAGCCACGCGGCGGCGGGCAGGCTTGCTGCTCATGGTCCGGCTCGTGGAAGGCCTGAACTGGATGTGGGGGGTGACACGGGAACCGCCTGTGGGGGCTGCCGGGTGTGGGGCGGGGCCAGCAATGGCCACGCCTGCCGGCGGGCCCCCAGGGCGCGGCACCAGCGGGGCGACGGCAACGGCTCCCTGCACCGCTGCCCAGCAGGCGGCCCTACAAGGGCTGGAGATTGCCGCCCAGGTCCATGAGCGCCGGCTGAGAGCCGTAGCGGCAGAGGACCTGGTGCATGACGTTGAGTCTGGGCCCTATGAGCCCGACGGGCAATATGAAATGATTGTCCCAGAGAGACTTGCGCTGCCCGCGGGCGGAGTGGCGGGCAGCGTGCCGCTGATGGACTGCCTCCCCCCCCAGTGGAGGGACTCAGGTATATGGCAACATAAAAAATATTTTGAGGGAGGAGGAGGTAGTGCAGCCAGGGCGTCGACGGCGAGTGACGCATGGCTGTGCGAGCGACACGGAGTACGCGCGCCTGAGCGTGCGGCTGGCGGAGACCGGGATGACAGAGTATAGCGAGGAGGAACCACCGGTCACCAACGGCCTGTTCGGCGTGCCCAAGCGCGATCCAGGGGTGGTGGACCCGTCAGCCCAGCGCCAGCGACTCATCTGCAACATGGTGCAGAGCAACGACAAGTTCCTCGATCACCCATGGCGGCTGTTACCTGCCAGATGTGGGGGCGGTGGCCGAGATGGCAGGTGGCGCGCCCAGCTACTCGAGCAAAACGGACCTGGAGACGTACTACTACCGCTTCTCTGTGCCAACGGAGTGGCGGGAGTGGTTCGCGCTGCCCCCAGTCTGGTCGGACGAGGTCGGCCAGCCCGGGGAGCGCCGCCGGCTTTATCCCAGGTTCCGTGTTCTGGTGATGGGGTGGTCTCACTCGGTCCTGCTGGCGCAGGTGGCGCACATGCAGACCCTGTTCGGGCCGGGGAAGCTGAACCCTGGGCTGAGTGTGAGCGTCCCGATGCATCAGCTCGGGGTGCGCACAGTGCGTGTCATATCCCAGTCTCTCGGTCTACCAAGGCCTGCAAGCGGCTTAAGCATATAATTTTGCAATAAACAAGTTCTGGTGCCTTCTCAAACAAAGTGAACTTGAAAGCATGCACAGAGGATGGTTGATCTTACGATCTGGATTCCCTGATTTGCGACTAAGGGGAGCGGAGTGCGAGTCGGTGCCGCTGCCTCATGGCTGATCTGCAAGAAATGCTCCTGGAAAGGGTGAAAGTCCCTGCAAATGACCTCTGGACTGCTTCCAAGTACTTGGATGTAGTTCAAAGTACTTCATTGGTACCACAGGGTAATACAATCTACTTCAAACTAGTTCAAACTAGCTCAGGCTAGTAAAGATTCGTTCAGGTGTAGCACAACCTGCCTAGGAGGTGGTATGACCACTTGGTTTGAAGTAGACAGTGACTAAACGTAGTACAATGTCGAAAGAATCAGTACAAATGGGTTCTTTGTAGTATACAACTGTTCAGTGGCACCTGGGCGCCGCGCCAGTATTGTACCGGACTTGCATCCGTCACCGTGCGAATGCAATGCAGCCAATTGATTGAGGAAGACATGGCGGCGCATGCTTTATCAGTTTTCCCCACCCACCCACCTGTTACGCCCTGGCTCCTCTCTATTCCCAAACGCCTAGCCTGACTTCACCTAAACTAGTGAGGGTACCTAGTGATGAGGAGCTATGTTGTGGAAAGACCTGGGACGTCGACTCTGTTCTCAATGCATTCTATTAGAATACGCCATACACCGAATAAAACCAGGGTACTACGAAGGAAACAATACTACACTGCCATGACCCTAGCTAATATGTGTTAATTCATAACACACGCCGGGTGCCATTCACGAAGGACAACTGCTGCATAAATGATCGCCGACAGGCGTGTATGCTCGGGCCGACATCGACCCTCGCCTACAGGACCAACGCACGTCCACAAGGTTCACACGCAGGATAAAAGGACCACTACTAAAGTACGCAGCGCGGCGCGACTGCACCGAACCACCATACTGTACAATTGCCACGTCACAAGGCCCGATACCGACCGGCCAAAAGGTCCTAACTACACGTAAGTGTTACGTCGCGTAACAATTCGTTGTAGTTACGGACGTAAATTAGGTCCTTGGCCTCGGTTGTTCCTAGGTTACGTGCAGTTCTAGTTTGGACATGATTGTCCCCGTAACAGTACTGTGGTATAGTGGGTGCCTTTGGGCGCCGCGCCGCGTACTATATTAGTGGTCCTTATCCTTTTGTAGAATGTAGTGGACAGGCGTGCATCTGTGCACCTGCTTGTGTTTCTGTGTTTCTGCAGGCGAGGGCCAGGTCGGCCCGAGCCTGTTGGACCGTTGGTGACCATTTATGCACGTTCCACTCCTTGTGTGGTCACTCGGCGTGTGTTAAATGAATTAACACATATTAGCTTGGGTCACGGCAGTTTAGTTGTGTTTCCTTCCTCTTTTCCTGGAGTAAACGGGTTTGATTAAATGGCCTATGGCGTATTACAGTAGTACATATGTAAATGCATTGAGATCTGGTTCGTCTCGGTCGTCTTTCGCTAGGGGTGTATATAGAGCAGCCTCACTAGTTTAGGTAGTATCAGGACAGGTAGAGGTAGAGGTGGTGGCCGAGGCTTGCGGCGTAACAATGGACTCGGAGGTAGTTTAGATAGAGAGCGAGACGACGATCCTTTGCAACATACGTCATTGAATCAACCCTTCCGCGGCTGGGAAAAAGAAGACGACACCTACTTGACAGGTAATGGGCGGGTCGCCGTCAAGCTAGGAGGATAGTGCTGCCTGATTCAGGACACGCCCTGCCTAGACGTTAGACCTGCTCGAAGCGGAAAATCCTTTCGTATATAGCTCCTGTTCCTCGTCTTGTTTCCTTAGAAAGATGGTTTACTGCCGTAGACAGTTGCTGGTTTTGGTTCGACGATAGAGAGACGGCTAGCGTCTCGTAGATTACCCTTTTTCTGCATCTTGCCTGCTTTGTATTTAGACGACCCTTCGCCGGACGCAGAATTCTTGAAACCGGATACTTACGACCACCTGGCGCTGGAAACATCGTCCCTACGTGCGTCGTCAATCTGGTTCGGTTTCAGACACCCGAGATAAGTCGCCTTCTCCTCGTTCTCCTCATTTGACTGCTCAAGACCTACCAGGTGCGTTACCATGAGCCAACGGCGATCTTTTACTGCTCCTTCCCATTCTTCTAGCGATAATAGTCTAGCTAAATATTACGTAGTGATTACGCCTCAATGGTCCTCCATTTTCCTTTCTTGGTCCGACGCTAGGAAGATCGTTCAGAATCGTGTATATAACGTAATTAGGTATAAGAAATTTATGTCCTTTGAAGAAGCTCAGCAGTTCCTTATAGATCATAGCCAAACAGATTTAGGCCTGCATGTACGCCCTATTCCTCATGGTCGCCCTCCAGTAGAAGCTCTAGTCTTTGCTACCCCTCCTTCTTCTCCCCCTAAACGGGCTGCATCTGCATCTGCTTCAGATACTCCTCTCACTTTGGAGTTTGGTTCCCTATCCATTACTGTTGTTAAAAAGGATTGATTTTAATTTTGTTCCTGCTGCAGACCTTCAAGGTTTTTCCTTTTTCCTTTGTTGCTTTCTTCTAGATTCCTATTCCTTTACGTAATTAAAGATGGATCCAGTGGGTGGAGATATGTCGCCTATACCTACCAATAATAATAATAATACTACTACTAATAACACTAACAATAACAATACTCGTGGTAACCGACGGGACTCCTTGGAAACGGTACACCATCTCACCCCTCAAGGTATTCTGCGTACCTCACCTCCTTCTCCTGTTGCTGGTGGTCGCCGTCGTCCCTCAATTACCCCACCTACCTATGAACAACGTATTTCCCAAGTCAGATTTAGTGAGGAACCTTCTTTCGTTGTGAACCAGGCCCCTGCCCCTTCTGCAACCTTGGCTCACCCCTCCAGCAGGTCCTCACACACTAACAATGCTCCTAGGCCTCCTTCCCACCCTGTGCCTTCAATGCCTGCTATTAACACGGGTCGTACCTCGGCCCCTGTCGGCCCTTCTGGGCGCCCTAGTGCAGTTCCCTTTTACCCACCTGCTTCCTGGTCCTACCCTGAGACGGCCTATGAGGCTGCCCAGGTTCCTACCCGTGTGGCTGATTTAGAAGTTAATAATGATTTCAGTACCATGCCCCTAGATGATAGGAATTATGATCATTTTGCCTATTCCTCTCTTCGTGAGCAATATACTGTCCCCTTCTCCTATGGGCACCATCCTGAAACGGTGGCTCCCTCTAGACCCCTACCCAAGACTTTTCCTATCCCTTCCTTCTATCCCGCTTATGTAGCAGTGGAAGATAGTGGCCCTATGGGAAAAACTGATTCTTCTAATCCCCCTAAGCCTCCTGCTCTTCCCCTCTTTGCCAACCTTCCTAAGCTGGATGTCAAGTCTACCCCTCAACAGTTTTTCACCTTCATTATGTTGCTCACCCAGAACACAGAGTCCTGGCAGAACCACAATAGGTGGCGCCTCTCTGATGCTGTACTAGTTCCTCATTATCTTACTACCTGCATTACTCCTGAACTTGCTAACCTCATCCAGTGTGAGTCTCTTGCCTCTCATGCCTACCCAAACTCTGTAGCAGAATTGTTCAAGCGTTTAGAGAACCATTTAGTCCCTCCCGATGCAGATTGGCAGGATAGATTATCCTTTGGCACCTTGCAGCAGGGTACCAAGTCCTTCAAAGAATATATGAAAGAGTTTGATGCTCAGATGGTACGAATTAGGGATTTGTCGGGTGCAGAAGTACGTGCCGCTTCCTTCAGGGCCTCAGTAGACCCTTATTGCGTGAAGTCAAGCGCCAGTTCTCTGCCTACCGTTTTACTGACCTGCCCCTCAAGCATGTGCGCCAGCATCTTTTACGAGTAGCAGATTTCTTCTCCACACCTTCTCTTCCTACCCGTTCCCGTATTAATAATATTAGCCTTACCCCTGAGGAGGAGAACTCCTATGTAGAAGAATTAGATATCTGTGTGACTGACCTTTCAGCTCTGGATGTCTCTCATATCACCTGCTATCATTGTAAGGAAGTAGGTCATCTTAAACGTGAGTGCCCCAAGTTCCTTTCGGGTGCTCCCCCTCATCCCGACGCTCGCCCTCCTCGTACCCCTCAGCGTGCTCCTATTCGTCCCACTTCAGGACGCATTCCTTCAGCTACCCCTAGTAGGCTGAATGCTGTGCAGACAGGATCCCCAGGGTTCCCCTATGATAATCAGGCTCCCGCACCCTCTTCAATCCCTCGTGACCCTCCAGCAGTGGCTTTTCCGCCAGGGTCTTCTTCGGGGTTCGTTCCTATGGATTTGGGGGGGGAGGGGGAACAGTAGGCCTGTCAGCCGGGGGTAACCTGGACAGGTCCTTAGATAGTACCCCAGATAATAATTTTTGCTTGCCTGTTTTTATAACCTCTGTAGGAGCTGAATCATCCCTACCACTACGTGTGCGTCCTCTTATGTTCTTGAATGGTGGCTTAACCGTCCCTCATACTGTTGTAGACCCCTTCCTGCATGCTGATGAACTCTTGAATGTCTCTGTGTTAGTGGATAGCGGTGCGGCTAGCTCCTTTGTGAGCGAGGCCCTAGTTAGGCGTTTAGGACTAGTCCCTACCCCTCACACAAAAACTGTCACTGTCCATTATGCTGACGGTCGCACCAGTCATTCCCCGGGTACGGTGTCCCTTCCCCTGGTCATACAAGGACGTACGGTCAACCTGACGGCCACTATAGGCCCTATCACTACAGCTGATGTATTACTAGGATTAGATTGGCACCAGGATAATAAAATCACTATTAATTATGATACTATGGTCATTTGGTTTCCAGATAGCTCTACTGGGTACCAGAACGTCATTATAGATTAGAAAATTTATCCTTGGTAGATATTACTCCTCCTACACCTGTTGATCCTCCTGTGAGACCTATACCTGAAGTATTAATGTCCAATGACGAATTGCGATCTGAACTAAAGGAATATGGATACCTATTATGTATGTTCCTTCAGTTAGAAGTACAAGAGATACCTATCACTAATAATAGTGTGGATATAGATGTAAATACAGTGGATACAATAGGAGTGGGATTTACTGAAAATGAAATAGTAAGATACATGGCTGTGATAGATTCCTCAAAAGTATTTGAAGAAAAGACTCCTTCTTATCCTCCTCCTCGTTCTGTTTTACACCGTGTAGTTATCAAGGACGGTGCAGTTCCTACGCACTCTCCGATGTATAGAATGGGCCCTACAGAATTAAAGGAACTAAAACAGATTTTAGTATCACTATTAGAAGCAGGATTGATAGAGCCTAGTAACTCCCCCTACTCCGCTGGTGTCCTGTTAGTTCCTAAGCCAAATGGCAAGTTTCGCCTAGTTACTGATTATAGGAAGTTAAACGATATTACTGTGAAGTCTAAATACCCTCTACCTCGTATTGATGATATATTTAATAAGGTTAAAGGTTCTACCTGTTTCACAGTACTAGATTGTGCGGATGGTTTTTGGCAACTACGTATAGCTCCTGAGGATTGCCACAAAACCGCCTTTGCTACCCCTTTTGGGCATTACCAGTTTAGAGTAGCGGCTATGGGACTCTGTAACTCTCCTGCCTCTTTCCAAATGTTAATGAATGAAGTGCTTAGACCTGTTATGGGAAATTCCCACCTTCCTCAAGTGTCCTCTGATTTAAAGGATCCTTCCTTCTCCTCTGTTTCTTTATCTGAGCATGACCGTTCTTGTGCTCAAGCTTACTTAGATGATATCCTTATTTATTCTCCTGATTTTGAAACGCACCTACGTGATTTAAAGAAAGTATTAGAAATCATGGCTGAAAATTCTTTATGGGCGCGCCGTGCTAAAGTTCGCTCTGGTAGGAGTGTCCCATTTTTAGGGCACGTTCTGTCAGATGCCGGGGTTGCTACCGACCCTGACAAGACTAAGTCAATTCAGGAATGGCCTACCCCTACCGACGTTAAAGGTGTACGTAGTTTTCTAGGAATTGCTTCTTACTATAGGCGTTTTATCCCGCGTTTCGCAACTATAGCAGCCCTATTAATCATCTATTAAAGAAGGATATCCCCTTTGTTTGGAGTAGTGAATGTCAGTCGGCTTTTCAGTGTCTAAAATCCCTACTCCTCTCCCCTCCTGTACTCATCCTACCGGATACTACTAAACCCTTTGTTGTAGCTACAGATGCTAGCAAGGTAGCTATAGGGGGCGTCCTTCTCCAGGATCAGGGTCAGGGCTTACAGCCAATCGAGTATATCTCTAGGACAATGCTTCCTGCGGAGCGTAACTATCCCGTACACCAGCAAGAACTATTAGCTGTGGTGTATTGTTGCCACGCGTGGCAGCACTTTCTTAAAGGTGCTCAATTTGATGTTTGTCTGAATGAACCCTGTGAGATTGATCCTTATAGATTAGTTATCCAGACAGATCACCGCCCTCTTACCCATCTTCTCTCACAACCCAACCTTACCCCTCGTCAAGCGCGCTGGATGGAGTTTTTAGCACAGTTCTCCCCTTTTAAACTTCAGTATGTTAAGGGTGTAGATAACATAGTACCAGATGCACTCTCTCGTCGTGCAGATTACTCCTTTTTCGAGGACCTTGATGTTCTCAATACTACTCTAGTTCCTACTACTATGGGTGTAACCCCGTATGGTGAACTACCTGATGATGAATCCTATGCCTACCTCTTTCATACAGCTGTTCGCATGCCTGATCTCCTTTCTCACGTAGGACTCTCTCTCCCGTGTGAGGCCCTTCCTGTGGTCTCGGTGGGGGGGAGGGGAAAAATAAAATTTCTATACCGCTTAGCCATATAGCGACTAGGTCAGGAAAGTCTTATGAACACATAGTCCCTCTAGGACCTCCCCTTCTCTTTGGCAAGGCGGTAGGAGATCTCTTTAAACCTGTTCTGGATACCTCTGTAGCGATGCCTACCTCTGATCTCGAACGTCTTATTAGTAGATTTACGGCCACTGAGCCGGAAGCATTAGCTGCCATTGCTGCCCATCCCCAACAATTAGGCAAGCACCCTTGTAAATTTGTAGGTGGATTTTTATATGTGCAGATAGCAGATTCTCCCCCTCAATGGCGCCTGTATGTCCCTCCTATCTGTCGCTCCTCCTTGCTCTTTGAGTTGCATGACTTAGCTGCTCACCAGGGTGGTAAACGGGTACGGGACCTAGTAGCCCGCTCTTACTACTGGCCTTCCCTTTTAAAGGATGTAGATGAGTATGTTAGAACCTGTCAATCTTGCCAGGAGATGAAACCCAACAATGTAGGACAGATAGCAGAGCCTAGGACCTTACCTGATCCCATCATGCCGTGGGACTCCATTATGATGGATTTTGTAGGACCTTTTAGGAAGAATGATAGAGGTAACGCCCAGATCCTTGTTTTTGTAGATCGTTTTACTCGTATGTGTCATCTCGTGCCGTGTCCCTTAGAACTCACCGCACGCGATTGCGCACGCCTATACCTTAATAACGTATATAGATATCATGGTTTGAGTAGGCAGTTTATTAGTGATAAGGATAAGTTATTTACTTCTGATTTTTGGCAGCAGTTCTTCGCTGCTATCGGTACCAAGGTCACCTTCGGTACTGCCTACCACTCCTCCTCGTCTCATTTAGTAGAACGTTTGAATAGGGTAGTGGAAGAAGCTCTGCGTCACTATGTGAATGGCTCTGGGAGTGATTGGGAGGATTACCTATGTTTGGTAGAGTTTTCCCTTAACAACTGCCCTCAGGCTGCGCATGGTTATACGCCCTTCTTCCTAGATACTGGTAGACAACCTCTTACCCCTACCTCTCTTTAGCTAGTCCTTTAAGGGACAAGGATGATGTGTCCCGGGATACTGTAGAAGGTGTGCAGGCGTTATTAGATAAGATGAAGAATGCACACGACAACGCTATTGCAGGGTACCATAGGGCGCAGGCCAAATACCTTGCTAGGTTGCGTGCCTCATTAGATAGAAGAGCACCTGAGATAGAAATAGGAGATTTAGTCTTAGTAGAAGGCCCCCGTGTTGGCCGCTTCGCTCATAAGTTCGAAGCTGAACTGAAAGTGAAACTTAGGCCCGCCTTCTTAGGACCCTTCCGTGTGTTGTCTAGAGTAGGTAATTTTCTGTATGAGATAGATATTCCTACCTCTTGGCAGACCCACTCTCGCACCTTTCATAGAAGCCAGCTGAAGCTCTATCATCAGAGCACGTTCGCTGGTAGAGAATTAGCCCCTGCCCCTTTAGAGCATAACCCGGATACTGGTGAGGTAGAGGATGAGGTAGAGGGTATCGTGGCCCATAGAGATATCAAAAAAGGCCGCGGTACCCAGCGCCAGTATAAGGTGAAGTGGATGTATGCTCGTAGTGAGGTAGATAAGGTCTGGTATACTGAGAGTGAGCTAGATGGGTGTAGTCGCCTGCTGCAGGAGTATAAAACCCTGCATAAGCTCTAGTTGTAGACCTTCTCCTCTCTTATGTTATGTCTGCTGTCGACGGATGGTTGGTTGTCCCCTCCCCTCCGCAGCCGTCATGTCAGAGCCTACCCCTCCGGCTGAGAGCTCGCTGCCGTCCCCGCCCCCACCGGACCCTGAGCTGTATTTCGAGGCCCTTCCGGGCCGCTGGGTGTCGCGATCAAGTTACCGGGTGGCGTTGTGCAGCCGGCCCTTCAGGCCCAACATGCGGGCTTAGTCAGGGCGGCCCTCTTCGGGGTCACGTGGTATGGTCCTTCCCCTGATGAGCCGCACCAGCTTGTCCTGCACGGGTTCGACGATGCCGGACACTGTTTGTTGGGGTGTGGTTCCAGCTGTCCCGCCTTGGGACAGATAGATGCGGTTCTCCGGTGCTGCCGTGTGTTCTCCTACCTCTCCACCCTGTGGGCCGTACCTGCCTACGGGAGGTGTTCCCTTGGCTTCCGGCTGAGGGTGATGCTGAGGTAGATGAGAACCCCTGCGACCTTTTACGGGCCGTAGAATTCATGGAGATAGCTGATCAGTCGGCGGGACTAGCGGTTAGTGGTCCTGCCCCTTCGGGCGCCCCAGCCGAGGTACATTATACTCCAGATTATTCTGCCTCGAGCGCTGCGTCCGCCTCCTCGGCGTCTGTTCCTCCCTCTCCGGTCCCGTCGTCCCCTCGGTCGACCCGGGTGTTGCAGTAGAGCCTACCCCTTCGGGTTTGCCTGATCCTCTTTCGGCGACGGTCTCGGCTATGCAGGCTCAGATCCAGTCCCTGACCACGGCGTTCGGGGCCTTCCTGGCGGCCCAAGCGCAGACTCCGGCCACGCCAGGTGGGGTGTCTGTGGTGTCCGCGCCCCCTACCCCTTCGGTTTCTTCGGCACCTGTGGTTTCGCCGGCGCCCCCTACCCCTTCGGTTGCTGCGGCTCCGACACCTCCGGTTGCCTCTGTGCCTGCGGCCGACGTTCCCGCGCCTCGGCGCGAGTCTTCAGCCCCTTCGGCTGTGCCCGCCGTCGCCCCTCTGGGCCGTCCGCTGCGCCCTCACAGCCAGTTCGTGGTTTCTTCAGCGACACGGGCGATCATCCCAGGCTTTGGGAGGGTGGTCCCCCGCAGAGGATCCCGGTGCCCGACTGGAGCTTGGATGGTAACCAATCTTATGCCGGGCTGCCTGTCCCTACGGGCCCTATCTTCAATATGTGGCCTGAGGGTGCACCGGCAACGGAGACCGGCGCGCCTGCGTCGATGGCGGGTCCGTCACGGCCCTCTCTGGCTTCGGGTCCGGCGCGACCTCCTGTTTTACCAGTGCCCCTGCGTCGGTGTCGGCTCCTGCCCCTGCGTCGGCCCCTGCTTCGGTCCCTCCTCCTTCGGCCTCGCGGTCTTTGGCCGCGGTTGTTCGGTCCACCGGTCAGGATCCTCGCGCCACCCGCGCTGCCGATTCCCTCCGGGAGTTGTCCCAGGGTGATCGGGACAGGGCCCTTCTGTGGTGCATGCGACGCCGGAGTCGCGCGACACGCCCATTCCGGGTATGGTATGTCCGCACTCGCCTGCCGACAGTGTGACCTGCCGCGCGCCTCTGCTGAGCTTGCCATCTCTCCCATGTCCTACGGGTTCTCCCAGGTGTGTCGGGCGCCCGGGATCGTGGCCTACCCATTGAGACTGATCGGCCTCCTTCGACATGGTTATTTTAGCTGATCCGGTGTTCGAGGGTGAGATCCTGGTCCGGCGCGTTCTGTATCGCTGGGCTAGGCGCCACAACGACTTGGACACCTACGGTGGGTTCCAGTGGGCTTACCCTCCCCTCTGGGCATTATGGCTTCGGATGCCCTTACAGTAGAGTTTCCTGCGGTGCCGGGTGCGGCGTACACTACGGTCCTCCAGCCCATCCTTGAGTGGGATGCCCGTCGCCCGGCGCCTATCCCGGGCCAGGGTCTAGACTCCCGCGGTCACCCTCCTCCTCGGCCAGCGACTACCTAGAGACATTCGGGTCGCGACAGTGTGTTCGTCGGTGGCGCTCCCGCGAGGTTCGGCACATCCGGTTGTGGCCGTCCAACGTGGAGCCCCTGGTGGACCTGTTCTTCCCGACGGGTATGCGCCCTCGGATCCGGTACCATCGCCTCCTCCTGCGGGCCCTTTGCCTGATCGCGGTAGAGCCTTTCCTTCGCCTCTTTGCCTGTGGCTTTCTGGACTGGGCCCGTGGCCAGGTCGTCCTCACGCAGCATAGGTATTACTGGGCCTTCCTGGGCCTCTTTCCTGACGGCGTGTGGGCCGATGTTTTCCTCACTGTAGATAGGCATGACAATGTCGAGGATGTGGCCACTACCAGGCCTACCTGGAGGTCCTGCTGGCCTCTCGTGGCACTTACAGACGGATGGCCACTAGATAGAGGGCCTTAGGCCCGACCTGAGGGTGTTGTCCCTCCGGTATGTAGAGTCGCCCTCATATTCTGGCCAGTTGGTTGGCTGTTCTTGGTCCTTAGCGCTGATGTGTTTACTCTGTGTGTCCTGCCCAGTGCCGTCCCCCCCGGCCAGGACTCCGTTCCAGGCAGTTAGGGGAACCTACCACCAGGCTTGGTGCTGGCTAACCCTACACCACCCGGCGTGGTGGTGGAGACCGTGTGAACTATTGGTGCTTTGTATCTGGGATGGTCTATCGATTGTGTTGGTATGTGCTGGGTGCATTAGGTTTTTCCTACCCCTTTGGTTCCCTCCTCTCGCGTAGGGAGAGGGCTCCCTACCTTTGTGGGGGGGAGGTGTTACGTCGCGTAACAATTCGTTGTAGTTACGGACGTAAATTAGGTCCTTGGCCTCGGTTGTTCCTAGGTTACGTGCAGTTCTAGTTTGGACATGATTGTCCCCGTAACAGTACTGTGGTATAGTGGGTGCCTTTGGGCGCCGCGCCGCGTACTATATTAGTGGTCCTTATCCTTTTGTAGAATGTAGTGGACGGCGTGCATCTGTGCACCTGCTTGTGTTTCTGTGTTTCTGCAGGCGAGGGCCAGGTCGGCCCGAGCCTGTTGGACCGTTGGTGACCATTTATGCACGTTCCACTCCTTGTGTGGTCACTCGGCGTGTGTTAAATGAATTAACACATATAGGCTTGGGTCACGGCAGTGTAGTTGTGTTTCCTTCCTCTTTTCCTGGAGTAAACGGGTTTGATTAAATGGCCTATGGCGTATTACAGTAGTACATATGTAAATGCATTGAGATCTGGTTCGTCTCGGTCGTCTTTCGCTAGGGGTGTATATAGAGGCAGCCTCACTAGTTTAGGTAGTATCAGGACAGGTAGAGGTAGAGGTGGTGGCCGAGGCTTGCGGCGTAACAGTAAGCCTAGGAAAGTCAGCGAACTGTTCCGGAATGGCTGAGGCAACAAAGGACCTAATTTACGTCCGTAACAATCGGGGTTCTTTGAACGGAGTTTCTTCTATACGTGAATGCGGGAACAAGAGGCCGCTGGATGAGCGGCTTATAGGTCGCAGTGTTTACTCGTAGCTGTTTGGCTAGAGCTTTTGTGATTAGTAGATGCAATATAGTGCATGGTTGAAAAATGAATTAAATAAAATGTGCGTTCCGCGCTTGGGTTGATTATACCCGGGCGGAACGGGGCGTGAGGTGCAGTGCCCCTGAAAAGAACAACCTACGCATTATTTAATACTAGCCGTGCAGATTCGGGATATTCTACCCCCGGTCTGTACGGTTAGCGTCTTACTAGCATCCACTAAACATAAGGGTTTAATGACGTCAGTTAGCTAGGGATAAGGGAGGTTTTGCGACTAAAAGCCGCTCTGGCTGGTTTTGTCGGCCTCTTTCTTTGCTCGTTGTCGTTGCGGCGGCAGCCGCAGCTATGGGTGCTGCGGAGCAAAATCCCAAAAGCACTGGTTGCACTGGCCACTTGGCCAGTGGTGAGACTTCCAGTTGTTAACCGGCCAGGCGTAGTTCCTCGCCCGGTTAACTAAAAGAAAAGAAAAAGATTACCTCCGGTCCGCACCTTTTCCCCAGCTTGGGGTCTTTGGTGGGCCGGATGCCGTGACAGGTGCTCAACTGTCGCTTGGTCGGCCCAGTGCGCGAGCTGGTGCTCCGTACCTGGGGATGCTTGCACCCCGGGTTGGAGCCGGATGGCTGGCACTGGCGACCCGTGTCTCGGTCCGCGGCCTGCGGCTTTTTCTTCGGAAATTGCTGCTGGCCAGCAAACTTTGCAATTGCCTTCCGCCGAGGGGGGGTGGTTGGGGCTGGGGACGGCGATGGGAAAAGCGTCTAAGCTAGAAATTTTTTCCCCACGCATAGAAACCTCGGGGGGAATGCGGTCTTGGCTGAACGGACTCTCGTTCAGCCAGGTGCCTGGGGCTGTGGCCTCGGGCATCCGGGCTGGCGGGGCCTGGGCTAGGTCCACGTTTTTTTCTCGAAGCACCCCGGGTCTATGGGGAGACGGCCATAGCGGTACCGACTCGGGGCCCCGAGAGGGGTCATGATAGGCTGGCCGTGCGCAATCGCAGTGCAAATGCGCTGGGCCTTTTTGGGCCTGGCCATGCATCCACAGCCGCCGGGCACACGCCTCCCGATGTGGGGGGGCTCCCGTTTTGCGGCAGGGCGGTCACTTGTGACAACAAGCAAGGTGGAGTGCGGCTTCAAGGGAAAGCCAGGGCGGGGGTGATTGGGCAACGTACTTCATGAAGGGCCTTGAACGGCGTGCCTCCGGGCATGTCAATTAGTGTCACATGTATGCTTCCACTTATTGTTTTAATGAAGATGCTGGTTTTTGTGGGAGCTACGTGGGACATGAATCGGGGTTCTTTGAACGGAGTTTCTTCTATACGTGAATGCGGGAACAAGAGGCCGCTGGATGAGCGGCTTATAGGTCGCAGTGTTTACTCGTAGCTGTTTGGCTAGAGCTTTTGTGATTAGTAGATGCAATATAGTGCATGGTTGAAAAATGAATTAAATAAAATGTGCGTTCCGCGCTTGGGTTGATTATACCCGGGCGGAACGGGGCGTGAGGTGCAGTGCCCCTGAAAAGAACAACCTACGCATTATTTAATACTAGCCGTGCAGATTCGGGATATTCTACCCCGGTCTGTACGGTTAGCGTCTTACTAGCATCCACTAAACATAAGGGTTTAATGACGTCAGTTAGCTAGGGATAAGGGAGGTTTTGCGACTAAAAGCCGCTCTGGCTGGTTTTGTCGGCCTCTTTCTTTGCTCCCCACCCACACACCCTTGTCTTGG
This sequence comes from Mesostigma viride, assembly GCA_009746045.1. Taxonomy (NCBI): domain Eukaryota; kingdom Viridiplantae; phylum Streptophyta; class Mesostigmatophyceae; order Mesostigmatales; family Mesostigmataceae; genus Mesostigma; species Mesostigma viride. The sequence goes on along the minus strand of RPFO01000104.1, from coordinate 1,014,365 downwards.
TTGCCTCTAGGGCAACGTACTTCATGAAGGGCCTTGAACGGCGTGCCTCCGGGCATGTCAATTAGTGTCACATGTATGCTTCCACTTATTGTTTTAATGAAGATGCTGGTTTTTGTGGGAGCTACGTGGGACATGAACAACAAAAGTTACGCGACGTAACACCTCCCCCCCCACAAAGGTAGGGAGCCCTCTCCCTACGCACAGGGAGGAAACCAAGGGGTAGGAAAAACCTAATGCACCCAGCACACACCAACACAATCGACAGGCCATCCAAGGTACAAAGCACCAACATGTTAACTCGGTTCCACCACCACGCCGGGTGGTGTAGGGTTAGCCAGCACCAAGCCTGGTGGGAGGTTCCCCTAACTGCCTGGAACAGAGTCCTTGCCGGGGGGGGACGGCACTGGGCAGGACACACAGAGTAAACAAATCAGTACCAAGGACCAAGAACGACCAATCAACTGGCCAGAATATGAGGGCGACTCTATATACCGGAGGGACAACACCCTCAGGTCGGGCCTAAGACCCTCTATCTAGTTGCCATCAGTCTGGTAAGTGCCACGCGAGGCCAGCAGAACATCCAGATACGCCTGGTAGTGGGCCACATCATCGGCATTGTCATGCCTATCTACAGTGAGGAAAACATCGGCCCACACACCATCAGGAAAAAGGCCCAGAAAGGCCCAGTAATACCTATGCTGCGTGAGAACGACCTGACCACGGGCCCAGTCCAGGAACCCACACTGAAACTAGCGCACGAAGGGCTCTGCCGACAGCAGAAGGAGGGCGCGCAGGAGGAACCGATAGAAGACCAGCTCACCACGAGCAACGGAGGTGAAAAACAAGTCCAGGAAACGCTCCACGTTGTCGGGCCACAGGCCACAAACGCACGTGCCGGATCTCACGACTCTCGCTAACACGCGTGACCGAAGTTGAGGACTTCCCAACAGGAGCAACGCGCGGTTGGTGGATGACGGCGGAGGCGGGCACGACGGAAGAAGCGGTAGCGGCAGGAGCGGCGACAGGGGAAGACGTCGTGGCCGGTCGGGCAGCTAGAGGTCCAATCACCCATGGCCGAATCATACGTATCCTCGGTAGTGTCAAACACCCACTTGCCCGTCGACGCCTTGCCCAAATCTGGATGACGCTGAGGCTCGGCCGGCTGAACAGGCGCGACGGAGGGAGCCACGGACGGAGCGACAGCGGCTGGCTGAGCAGGCGTCGTCTGACATGATGGCTGCGGAGGGCGGGGGACAACCAACCGACCCACAGCCAGAGGAAATAACATAAGGCAAGGAAGGAAAACAACTAGAGGTTGCGCAGGTTTTCACTCAACCAAACATGGGTAATCTTCCCAGTCACTACCAGACGGGTCCATTTACATAATGTCATAGGGCTTCTTCTACCACTCTATTTAATCGCTCTACTAGGTGTGAGGAGGAGGAATGGTACGCAGTGCCAAACGTCACTTTAGTACCAATAACAGCAAAGAACTCTGTCCAAAAGTCCGAGGTAAACAGCTTGTCCTTATCGGAGATAAACTGCCTGCTCAACCCATGGTAACGATAAACGTTTAGAAGGTACAGCTGAGCACAGTCACTCGAGCAGTAAGCTCCAAGGGACAAGGGACAAGGTGACAACGTCTAGTAAGGCGGTCTACAAACACGAGGATCTGCGCATCAATTGCCTTTGGCATTCTATTTTGGCCCCCCCAAAATCCATCATAATGGAATCCCAAGGCATTATAATAGGATCATGGAGGGTACGAGGCTCGATCTGCTATCTGACCCACATTACTAGGTTTCATCTCCTGGCATGATTGGCATGTCCTACCAACATATTCATCCACATCAAGTGCTGAGGAGGGAGGGCCAGAAGTATGAACGGGTTACCAAATCCCGCACACGCTTCCCGCCCTAGCAGGTGAGCAGCTAAATCATGTAACTCAAACAACAAGGACGAGCGGCAAATAAAGGGGAAAATACAAACGTCATTGCAGAGGATCATCCTTTAACAGCACATACAAGAAGCCACCCACAAACTTGCACGGGTACTTCCCGAATTTTCGAGGGTGTGAGGATATTGCGACTAAGGCTTCCAGCTCAGTGGCCGTAAACACTGATAAGACGCTCTAAATCTGACGTAGGTCTGGCTACCGAGGCATCTACAGAAGGTTCTACAGGAAGTCACCCACAACTTTACCAAAAAGAGGGGTGGACTAGCTAGAAGGAACAAGATTACCAAACGACTTCCCAGCCCTAGTGGACACATGACGGAGGGGAAAAGAAATAATTTATTAGTATCCTCCCACCCCACCGAGGTGACAGGTGTGCCCTCACACCGAAGAGAAAGGCCCACATGAGAGAGGAGATCAGGAAAACGAACACAGGTATGGAAAAGGTAGTCTTGTATACTGCCCGTCATGAGGGATGTCACCATAGGGGAAAACATCAAGAGGAGTAGGAACGAGGGTGGTAGTGAGGACATCTAGATCCTCGAAAAAGGAATATTAAGTCAGGACGTCGGGATATAGCATCAAAGACAATATCATTGACACCCTTTACGTATTGCAGGGGCAAATTGCGCACGGAATTCCATCCACCGCGCTTGCCGAGGAGTGAGGTTGGGTTGTGACAGAAGGTGAATCAGAGGACGATGGTCGGTTTGAATAACCAACAGGTAAGGGTCAGCATCACAAGGCTCACACATACAGACATCGAATTGGGCACCTTTAAGGAAATGTTGCCATGCATGACAGCAATATACCACAGCCAATACTCTTGTTGGTGAACGGGGTGCTTGCGCTCAGCAGGTAACATAGTCCTAGAGATGTATTCGATGGGTTGCAAACCATGACCTTGGTCTTGGAGGAGAACACCCCCAATGGCTACCTTACTAGTGTCAGTAGCTAATACAAACAGTTTCGAGGTATCTGGCAAGACGAGGATCGCCGGCCGGAGTCTGCTGACAACAAAAACTTCAACCACGCAGAAAGGAAAGGACTATTTAGCTCACTCCTTCCTAGTCACCGTGATTGATAAGGGACCAAATTCCACAGTAAGAGGGGTCTCAATAGAGGAAGAAGAAAACCCCGTTCGCGGGTTGGAGAAGGTAAAGGAGTAAGAAATCTGTCAGGGATATGAAATGGAGAAGGAACAGCTTCTGTCGAATTGTAGGAGGACCTGCAGGACGAGGATGTATTCCTATGTCGGTTTGACTATACCAAAGACATGAACTGCTGATGAATGTCTCTTTGATACCAAAGACAGAACTGCTGTGCTTCTTCAAAGAGGTGAAACTTCTTATACCTAATCACGTAGACGGAGGGGTTATTAATCACAATACGTGCATCAGCCCAAGAAAGGAAAATACTAGACCATGAGGAAGTGATGTCGGCGTAGTATTTTGCACGGCTATTATCATAATCAACTTTACAATAGCCTGTAACTAGGCTAAATTTGCCATTGGGCAGAGGGACTAGCAAAACACTAGTAGAATATGGGGAATTACTAAGATCCCTTAAATCTGCTTCTAATAACGACACAAGTATTTGTTATAACTCTTATAATTCGGAGGGGCCCATACGATACATCGGAGAAAACCACACGAGGAGGAGGGTATGAGGGAGTCTTTTCTTCAAAGACCCGAGAGGAATCTATAATAGACATGTAACGGACTTCATTGGTAAGACACGGAGGAACATACGCAGTAAAACATCTATTGTCATTGTTGGTCATTAATGACCAGCCATAGGTCATACAGGAGGATCACCGGGTAACTCAATGGGGTTACATCTACTAAGGATAAATTCTCTACCTTACAATGTCGTTCCGGCAACAGGGCTAACAGGTGCTATCAGGGAACCAGGTAACAGCTAGCCTCCGGCCCGAGGCTTACTATAACCATGGTGTCATGTTCTCTTCAGAAGGCAACAAATGTGAAAACACTAGCTGCCCAAATCTAAGATTCCGCGGAACACGTAAAGTAAGAAAGCCTAGAAGCTACCAGCAAGGAATCGAACCTAGGACCAAAATAGTGTCATAATTAATAGTGATTTTATGGCCTTGATGCCAATCTAAGCCCAACAATACATCAACAATCGTTTTAGGGCCTATGGTCACCACTAATTTAATCTGGCGACCCTGAATGAGGAGTGGTAAGGATACAGTCCCATGAGAGTAACTAGTGCGACCATCAGCATATATAGTGCACAGTCACATGAGAGGCATGAGGGATAGCTACTATGTAATCCTAGTCTCCTAACAAGGGCCTCGCTCACAAAGGAGCTGGCAGCCCCACGATCTACGAGGACAGAAACATTGAGGATATCATTCGAGGATGCAGAAAAGGGTCTACCACGGTAGTAGGAACGGTAAGGCCACCATTTAGAAACATCAAAGGACGAACACGCAGGGGTGCAGAGGATGCAGCATCCACAGTAGTGACAAAACAGGTAAACAAAAAATTTCTGAGCTTGGGGTACTAGCTGAGGACCTTACCAGGGTACCCCGTGCTGACAGGTCTACTGTTTTCCCTCCCCCCCCACATCATCCAAGGGAACGACCCTTGGAGGAAACCCCGGTGAGAAAGCCATTGCTGGAGAATCACGAGGGTATTGAGAGGGGACGGCATCCTGATCAGAATGGGGATTCACTAAGGAGCCTGTCTGTACAGCATTTAACCTAGAGGGTTGAGGAGCAGAAGAGGAACGACCAGAGGGTGGGCGAAGGGGAGAGGCCCGCTGAGGAGTACGCGGAGGGCGGGCATTGGGATGAGGAGGGGCTCCAGAAAGAAACTTGGGGCACTCCCTCTTAAGATGGCCCACCTCATGACAGTGATAACACGTGATGTGAGACACATCCAATGCAGATACATCTGTAACACAAATATCTAATTCTTCTGCATATGCCTCTTCTTCTTCAGGGGTGAGGTGTTACCCAGGAAGGAGTGAGGACACGTTTATGGACCCTAGTACGGACAGGATAAGGAGCATACATAAAATCAGCAACACGGAGGAGATGGGTACGAACAGCAGCCAGAGGAAGGTCACGAAAAGGATAGGCAGAAAACTGTTAAGGCGCTCTTGCCAATCAGCGTCTGGAGGCACTACATGATTTTCCAATCTCCTAATTAAACAATTATGCTACTGAGTTAGGGTATGCATGTGACGAGAGGGACTCACATTGAATGAGGGTGACAAGGGCCGGAGCCACAGAGGTGGTAAGGTAATGAGGGGCAAGAACAACATCAGGGAGTTCCCACCTATAATACTGTTCCCAAGAGGCCGTCTGCTGAGTGAGGAGCATAAGAAAGGTGAAAAACTGCTGAGGAGTGGAACTGGTATCTAACTTAGGCACATTAGCAAAGGTGGGAAGGAGAGGGGGCTTAGATGCACGAGAAGGATCAGTTTTATCCATAGGCCCACTCTTTTCCACAGGCACATACTCAGGCAGTAACCAATTATGAGGAGCAGGATAGGTCTTAGGAAGAGGACGTGAGGGCACCACAGTGTCAGGGTGGTGACCAGAGGTGTGAGGAACAGTATAGGCTTCTCTGATTGTGGAATAGGAAAGATGATCATAGTTTTTATCATGGAGAGGCATGGTGCTAAAATCCCGATTAATCTCTAGCTCTGCTACACGTGAGGGGATTTGGGCTGCCTCATAGGCCGTATCGGGGTATTCTGATCAGGCACTCCGCAAAGGTGAAAACCGTTTGCGTTCAGGGCCGGGCCGCGGAAAACGCGGAAAAACGCGATCTGCAAGTGAATCCGACCGTAATCGAACTGGGGACCTCTCGCACCAACTTTCGCTGACTATAGGCCGTATCGGGGTATGCCCAGGAATTGCAGGAGGATGTGTAGGAACGGCAGTAGGATACCCAGTAGGGCCCACAGGAGCGAGACTACGTACAATACGAGGGGCTGGCACCTGAGGAGCCTGAGAGGGGACAGACACAGAGGGATTCCCAGAATTAACAGGAGGAATAGCAGAGGATGGGGCATTAGCCCTAGTACGCGCCTCAAACGTAGCAGGAGGAATAATAGGTGAACGGTGAAAGGACGGAGTAGAGGGAGTACTGTCAGAACGTACACTCTGAGACGGAGGAGTCAAGTGATGGACAGTGTCCAAGGAATCACGTCTATTACCCATAGCCAACTGAGGAGTACCAGGATTAACACCAGGAGTAACACCTGAGGAACGTTGGTTAATGGGAGACATACCCCCACCAAGAGACGGTTGAGGGGACATGTTTGAGGTGCAAAGGAAAGAAATACACTGGACGAGGAAAAGTTAAAAAGCTGAACAAGGATAAGACAAAAATCTGGTCAAGGACCGAACAAAAATCTGACCACGACTAAAATAAAATCAGATCAAGGATAAAAGAAAATCAGGTCAAAAAGAAAATAAATTCATGTCCCAAACAATAAGTGGAAGCATACATGTGACAATAATTGACATGCCCGGAGGCACGCCGTTCAAGGCCCTTCATGAAGTACGTTGCCCTAGAGGCAACCAAGACACGGGTGGGTGGGTGGGGAGCAAAGAAAGAGGCCGACAAAACCAGCCAGAGCGGCTTTTAGTCGCAAAACCTCCCTTATCCCTAGCTAACTGACGTCATTAAACCCTTATGTTTAGTGGATGCTAGTAAGACGCTAACCGTACAGACCGGGGGTAGAATATCCCGAATCTGCACGGCTAGTATTAAATAATGCGTAGGTTGTTCTTTTCAGGGGCACTGCACCTCACGCCCCGTTCCGCCCGGGTATAATCAACCCAAGCGCGGAACGCACATTTTATTTAATTCATTTTTCAACCATGCACTATATTGCATCTACTAATCACAAAAGCTCTAGCCAAACAGCTACGAGTAAACACTACGACCTATAAGCCGCTCATCCAGCGGCCTCTTGTTCCCGCATTCACGTATAGAAGAAACTCCGTTCAAAGAACCCCGATTCATGTCCCACGTAGCTCCCACAAAAACCAGCATCTTCATTAAAACAATAAGTGGAAGCATACATGTGACACTAATTGACATGCCCGGAGGCACGCCGTTCAAGGCCCTTCATGAAGTACGTTGCCCAATCACCCCCGCCCTGGCTTTCCCTTGAAGCCGCACTCCACCTTGCTCGTTGTCACAAGTGACCGCCCTGCCGCAAAACGGGAGCCCCCCCACATCGGGAGGCGTGTGCCCGGCGGCTGTGGATGCATGGCCAGGCCCAAAAAGGCCCAGCGCATTTGCACTGCGATTGCGCACGGCCAGCCTATCATGACCCCTCTCGGGCCCCGAGTCGGTACCGCTATGGCCGTCTCCCCATAGACCCGGGGTGCTTCGAGAAAAAACGTGGACCTAGCCCAGGCCCCGCCAGCCCGGATGCCCGAGGCCACAGCCCCAGGCACCTGGCTGAACGAGAGTCCGTTCAGCCAAGACCGCATTTCCCCCCGAGGTTTCTATGCGTGGGGAAAAAATTTCTAGCTTAGGCGCTTTTCCCATCGCCGTCCCCAGCCCCAACCACCCCCCCTCGGCGGAAGGCAATTGCAAAGTTTGCTGGCCAGCAGCAATTTCCGAAGAAAAAGCCGCAGGCCGCGGACCGAGACACGGGTCGCCAGTGCCAGCCATCCGGCTCCAACCCGGGGTGCAAGCATCCCCAGGTACGGAGCACCAGCTCGCGCACTGGGCCGACCAAGCGACAGTTGAGCACCTGTCACGGCATCCGGCCCACCAAAGACCCCAAGCTGGGGAAAAGGTGCGGACCGGAGGTAATCATTTTCTTTTCTTTTAGTTAACCGAGCGAGGAACTACGCCTGGCCGGTTAACAACTGGAAGTCTCACCACTGGCCAAGTGGCCAGTGCAACCAGTGCTTTTGGGATTTTGCTCCGCAGCACCCATAGCTGCGGCTGCCGCCGCAACGACAACGAGCAAAGAAAGAGGCCGACAAAACCAGCCAGAGCGGCTTTTAGTCGCAAAACCTCCCTTATCCCTAGCTAACTGACGTCATTAAACCCTTATGTTTAGTGGATGCTAGTAAGACGCTAACCGTACAGACCGGGGGTAGAATATCCCGAATCTGCACGGCTAGTATTAAATAATGCGTAGGTTGTTCTTTTCAGGGGCACTGCACCTCACGCCCCGTTCCGCCCGGGTATAATCAACCCAAGCGCGGAACGCACATTTTATTTAATTCATTTTTCAACCATGCACTATATTGCATCTACTAATCACAAAAGCTCTAGCCAAACAGCTACGAGTAAACACTACGACCTATAAGCCGCTCATCCAGCGGCCTCTTGTTCCCGCATTCACGTATAGAAGAAACTCCGTTCAAAGAACCCCGATTCAGGTCAAATGGGGCATGACTAAAAAAACAAAGGGAAGTGGCATCCACTTTAGCAAGGAAAAAGGAAAGAACAATCTAAAATCTGATCAAGGATAAAATAAAATGGAAACAAACGAAAACACTTAACCCCTAAATGGTCTGAGATCCTGCCGATAAATCGGCTGGATCTTCACAATTTTGCAAACCAGATGCCATCCAACCTACCCATATCCAATGGCTGTCCTTGGGGGCCAAGCATGTCCATGAGTTGCCCTTCGGGTTGGTATATCACAACCTCACATATATGCAGGGTAGGCCATGTTTAACTGCCGTCAAAGTCAGGGGGGTCAAGACGCGCGTTTTCATTTTTGGTAGAATGTGCATTTTGAATTATGTTATAAGACCTAGGCACCTACCACTTCAGGGATGATAAACAATTAGTTGCTGAACAGTTTGAGCCATTGGGGTCATCATTTGGGTGGGTATACCAGCAGTTACACCCAGTACAGCCCATAGGGGTACCGTTGGTAAAAAGCAACCAAGGGAGTAGGGGTGGGCATACTACCTCCTAATATGGCCACCAACCATGCCAAACAATACATTTCCCTTCCACAATGATGGGGAAACATAACTGCATCATCACACTGCCCTTACATGGCACCTATGTGCAGGTGCCACCTTGTCCATGCACGTAGGTAACGTGGTATGGACACCCTACGCAAGGCATGCATTCTAGGAGGCAGCCACCAACAAACTAGTGGTGTTGAGCCTATTTCAGCCTGCCCTAGCAAGGATAAACTAGGCCTAAGCTGCTATAGCTTGCCAGGTGATGGCCAGCACACCTGGTGGCACATGCTGTCAATGGGAAGCTTTTACTCACCAGTTACGTGCTTGATGATGCCACAGAGACCAGCCAACTGCCTCACACTCATGCAATATGTGTATGGGAAATGTGTCGCGTTTGCGTGCCATTATATCCTAGCCTATCACTTGGAAGGCATATCCATAGCAATAGAGTACTCTTGTGTGTGATCCACTATATTAAATCCAGTGTGATGCAGGTCACGGACATACTTGGCCGCCGACCTCATGACAGGCAATTCCGTAGCCAGCCAGGTGTAGAATAAAACCATGATGCTTTATATATTTGGAAAGCAACCAAACCATTCACATTTAATTTCAAAAGACATCGACAAGAATACAAGTGTTGTCTAGTCGTATAATGTCGTACTTGTGCGTCACTGTCCAAATAAGGCTAAGCGGTTCTTGATAACCTAGCAGGCCTCGGGTGACGCCACACTGCTCCGCTTGGCTTACGGCTGGCAGTGTCCTTTAGCGCCCCCTATCCTGTCTACCTATCCCGCTTACCCCAGCTATGGCTCACTGGCCAACGACGACCGGGTTCCTTCCCGAGTCTCGCCCACAATACACACATCATCTTGACGAAACCAAACAGTTATCACTTCCGTCAACCAATCTCATGACAATTACTCATTGCAACCACTCTCGGGGGCTGCTCCGGATTGTTCCACTATATTAAACCCCTTGACGACAACACCAAGTTGTGAGGGAGAGAAACGAGCGAACAACGACCACCATGGCCGCTGCCGTGCTCCTAAATACCTCCAAAAATCCCGGCATCCATGCGCTGTCGCATTTGCCAGCAAGCCGCCTGACGTGCAGTTAGACTGCCAGCAAAATGCAGAGCAAGTCTGTTCGACACCCACGTGCGAGCCAGCACACCGCACACTACGATCTGCGTATCTAGCTTTGTCCGATGGACTGAACATCATTCCGTCTGGACAATACAAAAGATTCGTAACTGCCAAATGTCACGCACCGGAATATTGCGCAAGCCACCAAGGCTTTGCGCCCCAAAGTCTTGCGCCTAAACCTAAGTCAGGTCACCTAAGACTGTCACTCTAGAAATTCAGGCCTTTCCGGCGCGGCGCTCCACACCGGCCCAAGGAACAAAGCCTGCGGCCTACTGAATCGGAACCAACCAAACGTCGGTAACGATTCCGATTACGGCAACCGCGTAACTTCTTGAGTGCACGGACGTAAATGATCACGGACGTGACAGCTGTCGCGTTTGCGTGCCATTATATCCTAGCCTATCACTTGGAAGGCATATCCATAGCAATAGAGTACTCTTGTGTGTGATCCACTATATTCCCCCCCACTTTTTAGCTCGAAAAAATGAAGAGCCAAAAAGTCAAAAAGAGGATCACATAGGGAAAAAAAAATTCCCACGACAGGACCACACATGCTTTTCAAATAGGCTAAGCAATAACCTCTTCAGTGCTTTTTCAAGGATAAGCATAATCCTCTTCATGGCTTTTTCAAGGATAAGCCTAATCCTCTTCATAGCTTTTTAAAGGATAAGCTTAATCCTCTTCCAAGTGCTTGATTCTGCAAGCAGCTTGGGTATATCTCCGGCTCAGGCTGTCCGAACTGAACCCGCCAAGGGTTGTTCGCTCGTTAAAATCCAGTGTGATGCAGGTCACGGACATACTTGGCCGCCGACCTCATGACAGGCAATTCCGTAGCCAGCCAGGTGTAGAATAAAACCATGATGCTTTATATATTTGGAAAGCAACCAAACCATTCACATTTAATTTCAAAAGACATCGACAAGAATACAAGTGTTGTCTAGTCGTATAATGTCGTACTTGTGCGTCACTGTCCAAATAAGGCTAAGCGGTTCTTGATAACCTAGCAGGCCTCGGGTGACGCCACACTGCTCCGCTTGGCTTACGGCTGGCAGTGTCCTTTAGCGCCCCCTATCCTGTCTACCTATCCCGCTTACCCCAGCTATGGCTCACTGGCCAACGACGACCGGGTTCCTTCCCGAGTCTCGCCCACAATACACACATCATCTTGACGAAACCAAACAGTTATCACTTCCGTCAACCAATCTCATGACAATTACTCATTGCAACCACTCTCGGGGGCTGCTCCGGATTGTTCCACTATTAAACCCCTTGACGACAACACCAAGTTGTGAGGGAGAGAAACGAGCGAACAACGACCACCATGGCCGCTGCCGTGCTCCTAAATACCTCCAAAAATCCCGGCATCCATGCGCTGTCGCATTTGCCAGCAAGCCGCCTGACGTGCAGTTAGACTGCCAGCAAAATGCAGAGCAAGTCTGTTCGACACCCACGTGCGAGCCAGCACACCGCACACTACGATCTGCGTATCTAGCTTTGTCCGATGGACTGAACATCATTCCGTCTGGACAATACAAAAGATTCGTAACTGCCAAATGTCACGCACCGGAATATTGCGCAAGCCACCAAGGCTTTGCGCCCCAAAGTCTTGCGCCTAAACCTAAGTCAGGTCACCTAAGACTGTCACTCTAGAAATTCAGGCCTTTCCGGCGCGGCGCTCCACACCGGCCCAAGGAACAAAGCCTGCGGCCTACTGAATCGGAACCAACCAAACGTCGGTAACGATTCCGATTACGGCAACCGCGTAACTTCTTGAGTGCACGGACGTAAATGATCACGGACGTGACAAATGTATAACAAACATATATGGAGGTATTCAAACCCATACAGCCTCTAAAACTTATCACCATCACCCTGTGGCAGGTCAACTGACTGAGGGAAGCATCTAAGAAGGGTGTTTTAGAAAGGGGCCAGGCCAGGGTCAAGAAAGAGCATGAATAGTGCAAAAAGAATGTGCTACACAAGCTAGAACGTATATATAAACGTCAAACATCGATAAGAAAACGATGCTTAAGCTTTACCAGGCATGGATGGCGTTACCTTGGCCCAGGCGGTGGCCGCAAAATGGCGCATTTCGGCACACCAAAGTTGTGCAGCATGGTTGCTGGATTCGGCGATTTCTGGCCACCCTTGCACGTTTACGACGACTATGTATCATAAAAAGTACAAAGAAATCGGGGTTCTTTGAACGGAGTTTCTTCTATACGTGAATGCGGGAACAAGAGGCCGCTGGATGAGCGGCTTATAGGTCGTAGTGTTTACTCGTAGCTGTTTGGCTAGAGCTTTTGTGATTAGTAGATGCAATATAGTGCATGGTTGAAAAATGAATTAAATAAAATGTGCGTTCCGCGCTTGGGTTGATTATACCCGGGCGGAACGGGGCGTGAGGTGCAGTGCCCCTGAAAAGAACAACCTACGCATTATTTAATACTAGCCGTGCAGATTCGGGATATTCTACCCCCGGTCTGTACGGTTAGCGTCTTACTAGCATCCACTAAACATAAGGGTTTAATGACGTCAGTTAGCTAGGGATAATCGGATTTCTTTGAAAAGAGTTTCTCGAAGTGAGGCGGGGAATAAGGCCGCTCACGGGAGCCGCCTGGATGGTCGGCTGAACCGGGCGGGTTTGGCAGATGTAACCGGATTTGGCTAATGGCTGGCGACCTGGAATTGTTAGTAGGGGCAGTGGCCCTATTGTGCTACAATCTCGAAACAATCTTATGCTTAAAGTTTGACAGGGCCGGGTTTGTTGAACCGGTTTGTTGAATGATAATTAGAACCTTTCGGAAAGGGTATTTGATTGGTTGTTGTTTTTGTGGTACGGTAGGTGTCGTTACATTCTCAGGTTGGCGTGTTAAGTTAAGCTCGGTTGCTGATGTCAGCCCCGTGCTAGGGCAGTTTGACTACTTTGGCGGCGTAGTGACATTGTTGTGGTCTTTTTTCTTGTAAACGTTGGCTGAGCGCCGACGGCTGAGGCTATGGCGGTACAAGAAGTGCCTCACCAGCCTTGCGCTCAGCATGGGTGCGGGGCTAAAATTTGTTAACCAAATTTCCGGCATCCATGATCCCTGGCTGCTTAAGGCGGTTGGGATTCATGGCTGCCACTGGCCCGGAATTAATGTCCGGGTGATCGGGGTTTAAATGCGAAGCGGGGGCTGATGCATTATTTAATGGCTGGTTTGTTTGAAAGAAACGGCCAGCTGGCCGGGTTGGGCAAGGGCTAGCTTGCTTGATGGTTCCGTACCTGGGGATGCTTGCGCCTCGGGTTGGGCTGTCGGCAGGCTGGCCTGCCTTTGAGTTGTCTCGTACCTGGAAATGCTTGCATTCCGGGTTGGGCTTGGCTTGAGGGCCGCCGCGGCTCGGGGGGGTAAAAAATTTAAGTCACCGTTGTGGGACACGGAGCCTCGGCGCAGGAGGCAAGGGCTGAAAGCCAACTTGATTTCGTAATCAGTGGTATTTCCACTTTTTTGTACGGAAGGAGTGTTTATGTGCTCGGCACTAGGTTGGTTGCTCTTCAAAAAAGTTGTAAACTGGGCGTCGGCTGGAATCAGCGGCGCCAGTCAGCAGCTTTTGCTTTGACTTTGTGTTCCGCGACAGCACCCCTTAGCGGACCAGAGAAGAGGTCGGCAACGAGGTCAGCGGGGGCCCCCGAGTGGGGTCAAAAATGCGAGCTGTGTCGATTGACAGTGCATGAATTTTTGTGCATTCACAGTCGCTGGGAATTAAATCTGTTTTCTGGCAACGGAGAGCGCCCATCGCGACAGGACAGCTTTTGACGGGAAAGGAAATGGTGCTTCTTTAGCGGACCGGAGGGCCAGGAAGGGGAGGTTGGGTAATCGCGAGCCATGCCTAAGGAGTTCTTAATAGCGGTTCTGTAACCGCTACCTGTCTGTATGCATCTACTTATTGTTTTAACAAAGATGCTGGTGACTATGGTGAGCAAACGGGTGTATGAATCGGATTTCTTTGAAAAGAGTTTCTCGAAGTGAGGCGGGGAATAAGGCCGCTCACGGGAGCCGCCTGGATGGTCGGCTGAACCGGGCGGGTTTGGCAGATGTAACCGGATTTGGCTAATGGCTGGCGACCTGGAATTGTTAGTAGGGGCAGTGGCCCTATTGTGCTACAATCTCGAAACAATCTTATGCTTAAAGTTTGACAGGGCCGGGTTTGTTGAACCGGTTTGTTGAATGATAATTAGAACCTTTCGGAAAGGGTATTTGATTGGTTGTTGTTTTTGTGGTACGGTAGGTGTCGTTACATTCTCAGGTTGGCGTGTTAAGTTAAGCTCGGTTGCTGATGTCAGCCCCGTGCTAGGGCAGTTTGACTACTTTGGCGGCGTAGTGACATTGTTGTGGTCTTTTTTCTTGTCCCACCCACCCACCCTCTTTGGTGGCCTCAGTTAGCTAGGGATAAGGGAGGTTTTGCGACTAAAAGCCGCTCTGGCTGGTTTTGTCGGCCTCTTTCTTTGCTCGTTGTCGTTGCGGCGGCAGCCGCAGCTATGGGTGCTGCGGAGCAAAATCCCAAAAGCACTGGTTGCACTGGCCACTTGGCCAGTGGTGAGACTTCCAGATGTTAACCGGCCAGGCGTAGTTCCTCGCCCGGTTAACTAAAAGAAAAGAAAATGATTACCTCCGGTCCGCACCTTTTCCGGGTGGTTTTACCGGATTAGGATACATTTGCACGGCTTCAAATGTATCCTAAATGCACCATTGGCAAACATGGTTTCTGGACATGGTCGATATCATTAATATGTTTGGCAAGCATGATATGATCATGCTTGCCAAAGATGTTGTCTCTTTTCATATTTCACACATATATTATCGGCCTCGGCGTGCCATGCTTCCACGTTTGTTGTCTCTTTTCATATATTGTAAGTATGATCAATAAAATTCCAAACATGACCATGTTGGAGACTTCAAGTGGAGCATCATGATTACTGTTTTCACTATTACGTAACCCATGGTTCATGTTAACATGGCATAATGAGCAATCCTATTGACCCCATGACTAATGGTGAAGTTAATAAAGTTACATCGTGGCACGTCACTGTAGCATCAAGTTGCATCATTGTGCATAAAGTAGTTTAGCACTGAGTTGGCATGCCAACACCAGGTACACTAAATAAATTAAAACCAGAATTGATAAACAACCCAGTATCCAAATACAGTATCCATATATATGCAGGTCGTACTACAGGTACAGCCACGGCTGCCACGCGGCTTCTGCAGCGATCACGCTCTTTCTCCTAGACAATTGCTCTACTGGTCCCTACAGGTCGGTCGACTTGGACCATGATGCGTCAAGAACAGTTAATTGACCGACTTAAACAAGATGTTTGTCTACATGCAGCTGTCTGCACCTAACTAACGCGAAACCGCGTGCTACCAAATATAGGGGGAAATGCATGAGTAACACATGTCAACGCACAACCGGTGGAAATCACGCGATACCAACCGCGGCAACAGTGGTGT
Organism: Mesostigma viride; assembly: GCA_009746045.1. Lineage (NCBI taxonomy): Eukaryota > Viridiplantae > Streptophyta > Mesostigmatophyceae > Mesostigmatales > Mesostigmataceae > Mesostigma > Mesostigma viride. Next base: position 998,840 of record RPFO01000104.1, on the reverse strand, counting down.
GAACATAGCGGGCACTGACATGCAAAAAAGCACCAGCAGCGGCATCAGTAGCAAATTGTAGTAGCGGAACAATAGCCACTACACTAGGAACTCGGCTTTGAGAATGGGTGAGAAATGGTGAGAAAAAGGGTGAGAAAGGTGAGAAAAAGGGTGAGAAATGGGTGAGAATGGGTGAGAAAGGTGAGAAAAAAGGGTGAGAATGGGGTGAGAATGGGTGAGAAAACACGTTTCTCACCCGGGTGAGATTGCCCCAAAAAGGTGAAAAAAGGGGAAAAACGTGAGAAAAATCTCAAAAAACAGGACGTGAGATAAGTGAGAAAAACGGGAGGTGTGAAACGTGAGAAAAGTGAGAAAATCAGGACGTGAGAAAAGTGAGAAAAGTGAGAAAAACAGGACGTGAGAAAAGTGAGAAAAGTGAGAAAACACAGCGCTGAAAAACACACCCATAATGCAATATGCTGGCAGCAGACACATGCATGCAGTGCCAGTAACAACCGCTGTTCAAAACAGCACGAACAATAATGATTTTTTCATTAAATGTTTGAATAATTTTAATGTTTACAGCTGCAAGAACCCGTTGATTCAACTATTCAACACTGTTATGGCGTTATGTACATCTTCGGCATTCAAATATGCCTTTTCAACACAGTCTGTTATGGCGTTATGACATCTTCGGCATTCAATGCCTGTTCAACACAGTCTGTTATGGCGTTATGACATCTTTCGCATTCAATGCCTATCATCAAATACTATATGGTAGCTAGCTAACAAAGCGGGCCGGTCGACAGGGCGTCACATGCTGACTTGAAAGTGGAACCGCTTGCATTTTACTCTCGTGGTCCCTGCAAGAAATAAAGCAAACCGACACAATATACGCAAGAGGAAAAGAAATCAGATCCTTGACATAGATGTAAGCGTTCTACAAGGATCTTGAGCTCAGCAAATGTGTATGGCAAATCATAATTCCATCAACATACAATTCTACACATCCATGCATGCAAGAGGCCGGGGGAAAAAAAACAGGCCCTTGCAGATAAACATCTATACCTTCAAATGCCAAAATAATGACACCTATAATTCCCCCTAAAATGAAAGCAGTGCAAGAGACAAAAAAGACATCAGATCCTTGACATAGACATCACCATTCTACAAGGAAGAGCTCACCAGCACCTAACGGTCCATGCAGCAAATGTGTAGAACCCAACACTCACTCTTATGGCAAAGCAGCCCCATGTGGCAAGGCAGCACCATACACATGAATCACACCATGCGCCAGATGTCACACGAGCAAGGCACAACGTTGTCGTCGGATCAGAAAGCAACAAACGTGAAAACGCTAGCGGCCCAAATCTGAGATTCCGCGGAACACAGAAAATAAGAAAGCTCAGAAGCTACCAGCAAGGGATCGAACATATGACCTTTGGCATGATTTCGCGGCTGTGTGAGTCTCCTGATCCGAAGGCATCTCACTTAATTAACGTTTCGAAACAGCCAAACTGCGGAAAATCTCTTACCGGAGAGAGTTGCCAATATCAAGGAGACAACCAGCGCAGGCCAGAAATCGGGAGAATCCGGACCATGGTAGCTCGAGCCTGCCGTTATCTTGTCCGCGTTTTCGAGTCGTGCAGGATTATGAATATGAATGGAGATGGAAATGTGTAGCCTTGTGCATTGAAATTACGGCTGGCTGACGTGAAGAGCGACTACATGACCTACACGGTGGGGCCGGAAACGGCTTGCTTGATTGTGTTTCATCGTGGGCAACGAGTCCAACAACTACTTTCTCTGGGCGGCAAACTGCGGCAAATTGAACGCAAACCTCATCATGAAATCTTGACCGTCGAAATGTAACAATCCGACGACTTATGCAGTATGCCGCGTAATTTTCTGTTGCGGGAGAGCCGTTGGGCCGGTTCCCGACGCGGGCGACCAGTGGTTTGCGTTAAGTTAACTTAGCTGAAGTTCCCCAAGCCGCATGATGGCTCTCATCGACGGCCTCAGTCTATTGACGCGTCGGCCCGATTTTGGCGGCACCCAATTTGACCCCAACGGCACCTACCGACAAAGGGCATACGTACGTTTCACGCGCACCACGACCTTCGAGCTCTGCTATGGCGGTGGTGCCGTGGGGCCCGCATCAGACTGCGGGCCCTTATCTGCTTTGGCGGTGCTGCCGTTGGGCCCGCATCAGAATTCAGGCCCTTTATGCATGCGGGCCATTAATGCATGTTACTTTTTTAGTCTTCTGCATACAAATATGAAGCAATGAGGTCGTGTCCTCTGGATTTTTGCACTGCAAATGGCATTTGCACCGTGTGCAGTTCCTGGACGTTTGGAAACATGCATGATGGCATGTGGCTAATGTAATGACTGACTAGCTAGACCGTTTCAGTGGTTTTTCATTTGCGGGTATTTCCTCGTAAATGGTGGGAAAGCGATCGCAGCAATGGTTCTCACCACTAGACACTCCCGGCCAGTGAAGCTCGAAAAACACGCCCTGATCAAGCAAGCTGTTTCCGGCCCCACTGTATAGGTCATCTTACAGTCGCTCTTTGCGTAAGCCAGCCATAATTTCAATGAACAAGGCTACACATTTGCATACTCTTTGCTTGGTTATCGGTGTGCCTTTGTTTGGATGCAGGGGGGATCGCTGTGCTGACACAACGCGGCAAGGGATTTGCTGGTAGAAGATGCCCTTCCCAAGGCTGATTACAGCGACCCTGCGAATGGCGACGAGGCCTACTGGTGAGCCTTGTTTTTTGCAAATGCTACTTACGCCGTCTGCTTTGGTTATTTTAATTCAGTCCTATTGAAAGGCGCCTTGGGATTAGCCATGCAATCATGTTTTACTGTCACAAAGCCAGCCCTAGTAATTAATATCTAGTTTGTTTGGTTTTACCCATCCGGGTGCCATGATCTTGCCGCCAGTAAAAGCGTCCTGTGTTGTATCTGTTCTATTTTTTTTAATAACCAATACTTGCAATAATAATACTCTTTGCTGGGTTATCGGTGTGCGTTTGTTTGAATGCAGGCGAGATCGCTGTGCTGACACAACGTTCAACGTGCTTGCATGGGCATCATTAAACCTGACGCCGCTTGTGCCGCAAGGCATTGTAGCGGCGTGTGGGGGCGTGAAGCGCTACGCGGATTCTTTCCACAAAGTCAGGATACACAGGTTCAACTACCGCACGGAGGCTGCGGACCAATCCCAGGGAAAGCGGCACAAGAATGCGGGAGTTGCGGTGCATGGCCCGGGCGGTGTAGACTTTGGTTTCATTACACACATTCTGAAGGCCAGGTTAGAGTACCCACGAGGGGGCTGGGAATGGCAGCTGTTGTTGAAGGTGGAGCTTTTTGATCGCCTTCATGTCGCTCACCTGCCCCACGAGAGGTTGGTGGTCATCAGCAGCGCACAGGCCCCCAGGTCGTCGTGCCTTGTGTTGCCAGGTGCAGTGAGCTCAGTTGGGTATGTCGTCGATGAATGCTATGCTCCCGAAATGGTGGTAATCCCTGCCAAACTGCCATGGAGCATGGCACATCAGGCGCAATCTGCCCTCAGTAACCATGTGTATCACAGCGTGGCAGCAGATTTCCCCACCATGCCGCAGTTTGAAGTGATTGAGGAGGGTGAGCCGATGCCACCGCCACCGCCTAGTGGCAAGAAGAAAGGCAAGAAGAAGGGGTCCAAGAAGAAGAAGGTGGCAGCGGCAGACCTAGGTGATGGCGACGTGGTGCGCCGCGCTGGCAAGGCACCTGCTCGAGGGCGCAGCCGCAAGCGTGGTGCTCCCACAGATGCTGGACCTAGCCAGCCCACCGTTGTAATTGAGGAGGTCCCTATGGCAAAGAGGGCCAGTGGAAGGCAGCGTAAAGCTGTGAACTATTGCGACACTAGTGGGGATGACACTATGTCATCAGAAGATGATGTTGATGCAAGCAACCCCTCGGACAGCAGTTCTGAAGAAGATGACTATTGATTTAATTTGGGCATGACAGCATTGTTTATGGAATGATGTGCTGTTTTATATTGTATGACAACCCTATATTAATTGCACCTTTGTGCACCCTATAATGCATATCAAAGTGGTGTTGAGTTTTTTTTCACGTTAAGGACTTAATGAAATAAAGCTCATGATTTTTCTCGTGTTACACTCTTGGTGAGAAATTTCTCACCACGTTGACTTGTGATTTTTCTCGTGTTAGTGATTTTTCTCGTGTTGGTGAGAAACTTCTCAATTTTCTCAATTTTCTCAAATTTTCTCACTTTTTCTCACCCATTCTCACCTTTTTTCTCACTTTAGGGTTTTTTCTCACCCCAATCTCACCAAAACCCCCTTTTTCTCACCAAAATCTCACCCTGGTGAGATTTTTTGCCTAGCGTTTGCGGAAAAAAATTGAGATTTTTCTCAATTTTCTCAAAAAATTCTCACAAAAGGTGAGAAAATTGAGGGTTTTGAGAAAATTCTCAGAATCTGAGTTCCTAGTGTACATCAATGCAACAACACATCAGCCCAGCAACACAGCAGCAGCATGACCGTAGCACAGCAGCAGCACAACTGTAGCACATCAACACGGCCGCATAGCAGGAGCACAAGTCAGCGCAGCAGCAACTTAGTATGCCGATTCCTGAATTTCCTATCAGTGGACTATAGTCCATTGATAGGAAATTCACTAATAGGCAGTACTAGCTCAGCAGCACGGCAGCAATGCAGCAGTGCATCAACACAGCAGCACGACAGCAATACATCAGCGGCACGGCAGCAATGCAGCAACACATCAGCACAATAGCACAGCAGCAGCACGGCAGCAATGCAGCAGCAATAGCATGGCAGCACAGCAGCAGCAGCAGCACATGAGCAGCTCAATGACAACAACGCTGCTTGCGCTTCAGCAGTCGTCGTCGTCGTCATCGTCATCGGCAAGGATGAGCGCTCGCTTCCGACGCCGGGAGGCGCCTGCGTTGTTGTTCTCCGCCACAACGTCGCTGGGTGGAACCATCTCGCGCAATCGAGCCTCGGCCAGGGTGATATCCGGCGCTTGCAACGCAGGGACGACCACACCGGGGCACCCGCAGATCTGTGCCTCCAGCTCGTGGAGAGGCACGCAAGAAACCGCGTCCTCCTCCCAACGGGCACCCCAGTACATGGCTACCATGTCGTTTTGCGTGTCGACAACAGCGACACGACCATGGTACCTGCCGTCCCGGCTTTCGGTGCGACCGTCCGCGGATGTCACACGCTCCGACGCCCAATGACACACGACTTGCCCTACGAGGTTGCGGCTGCCACTCTTGACCTGCAGCGTTACGCCTTCCCAGCATGCCTTCGCCATGCCGACGATGCCCTTCGAGCATTCAGCATCTTGCCACTTCACGACCGGGTGTTCCGCGTCATAGGGCACCTCCTTCAGCGCCTTTAGGCACTCCTTGGTGAGCTTTTTGTTCGCACCCAAGGAGACTCCATGGGGCGGCTGACCTCGCTTGCCCACCACTTGTGTCAAGACGAGGTCTGAGGCGGTGATGATCACCGTGTGCGCCGCAGTGGTTGGCGGATGGGGCCATTGCGCAATGTCTGTATTCCACGGGTGCCACGTGTCATGCAAATGCTTAGCGCGGTATACAAAGAGCTCAATAGAAGGTTGGCCGCCATCCTCCTTCGCAACCACCTCCTTGATGATGCCAACGAGGACTGGAGTCCACGTGAGCTTCGAGTTGCAGAGAATACCAGCTGAAGGGTGCCAGTATAGAACAGCGGAGCCTTTCTCAACGCCTTGCATGCGCTTCAAGTAAGCGACCTTGGCTGCCATGGCCCTGTCTTCTGCCGCCCATTCCTGCTGTGTGTGGCCATCATGACGAACTCGGTCTACCAGCGGGGTGACGCGCACCGCCTCTGCGTCGACCAACGCCATGAAGTGCTCTTCTTGCGTCGGTGGTGGTTCAGGCGCTGCATCGTGCTCACGCAGGGCGGAGATGTCCGCGCGAGATGGCCACGGCAAAGGGCGCCACTCCTCAGGCACCTCCTCAGGGGCATGTGGGACTTGACTTGCGAAAAAAGGCCTTGTTTGGCTTGATGGTGTCGGGCGGAAAGTACCACTGCCAGATGCCATGGGGCAACTTCTCGACCCTTGTTTTGATCGACTCCAGCTCCTTCCCCAGAAACTCCATGTTCAATGGTGCGAAGGCTGGGGTGTCCTGCAACATCGGAATGCGGTCTGGATCCACAAGTCGGACGCCAAACAGCGGCCGCCCCTCCGCATCAAACCTGTATGGCTGTGTCATCGCCTTCCCGCACCGTGGCGCGCCTTCCTGTCGAGTCCCCGCGGGCTGCCACGGCGTCTTTTGGGACTCCGTGGTCCGGTAGGACAACCAGGTCTCTGTGTTGCCCTGTACCTGGAAGAAGACGGCGTGGTGCACCTTCATTGAGCGACCGCGTTTTTCAGGCACCGGCTGTGCCGCTCCGCCGCTCCGCCGCTCCGCCGCTCCGCCGCCGCGCCCGCCGGCTGCGCCGCCGGCCCGCCGCGCGCCGGCTGCCCCGCCCCGTAGCCCGTCGACAGGCTGCCCCGCCCCGCCGCATGCCAGCTGCGCCGGCCCGCCGCCCACGCGCGCCGGCAGCGCCGTTGGCCCCCCGCGCGCCGACGGCCCTGCCCCGCCGCCCGTTGACAGCCCCGCCCCGCCGCATGCCAGCTGCGCCGGCCCGCCGCCCATGCGCGCCGGCAGCGCCGCTGGCCCCCGCGCGCCGACGGCCCTGCCCCGCCGCCCGTCGACTGCCCCGCCCCGCCGCCCGTCGACAGCCCTGCCCCGCCGCATGCAGGCTGCGCCGCCGCTGCCACCTCGCTGCGCGCTGGCTGCGCCACCTCGCCGCCCGCCGACGGCGCCGCCCCGCCGCGCACCGGCTGCCCCGCCCCGCCGCCCGTCGACTGCCCCGCCCCGCCGCATGCCAGCTGCGCCGGCCCGCCGCCCACGCGCGCCGGCAGCGCCGCTGGCCCCCCGCGCGCTGACGGCCCTGCCCCGCCGCCCGTCGACTGCCCCGCCCCGCCGCCCGTCGACAGCCCCGACCCACCGCATGCCAGGTGCGCCGGCCCGCCGCCCGCGCGCGCCGGCAGCGCCGCTGGCCCCCCGCGCGCCGACGGCCCTGCCCCGCCGCCCGTCGACAGCCCTGCCCCGCCGCCCGTCGACAGCCCCGCCCCGCCGCATGCCAGCTGCGCCGGCCCGCTGCCCACGCGCGCCGGCAGCGCCGCTGGCCCTGCCCCGCCGCCCGTCGACTGCCCCGCCCCGCCGCCCGTCGACAGCCCTGCCCCGCCGCATGCCAGGTGCGCCGGCCCGCCGCCCGCGCGCACCGGCAGCGCCGCTGGCCCCCCGCGCGCCGACGGCCCTGCCCCGCCGCCCGTCGACAGCCCCGCCCCGCCGCATGCCAGCTGCGCCGGCCGGCCGCCCATGCGCGCCATGCGCTTCGCAGGTCCATTGGGATCATGAGGCCTGCGCAAAATCTCACCTCGGAGGCCCGTGCTACTTCTAGTAAGATGCTTGCATTTTCAATGCGTCACCTATATGCAGGCATAGAGGGTGGTACATGGCGCTAGACTCATCAAGGGATAGGAGCCATGCCCTCAGCAATTACTCACCTCCTGGCCCTTGCTGTTGCGGTCTCGGATGAAGATGATGGTCTACACGCCGCCGCATGCAAACAAGGAATGAGAGACAAAGCCGTGCGAGGCCAATATGGGCACAGTGAGAGAAACAAGTCGACGCGAACCTACATCACGAGTGTCAGCGAAGGGGACCCATGGGAGAAGTCTCCCTCCCATGGTATCATTCACGGACACACGCAGCGGCCATGGGAACAGCCAAAACAGCAGGTTCACACACGCAAGGGCAACGACCTGCAGTGCCTGACCAGCATGTCGGTCAGTTGTGATTGGCAAGGCAGAGCCACACACACCAGGTACACGCTGCATGGGCAGGGAAGACGCTCTTACATGAGAAAAAGCGAGGAAACGTGCGCGAGAAGGATATTAAGAGCGATCCGCGCTAGAAGGATGCTACAATAGCATCATATATTCAAGAATTAGCAAAGAAAGATGTAGAAAAGAGACAAAAGAAAGAAATACGAGAGAAAGCAAAGACAGGGAGCTGCCAAACCGGGCAGACAAAAGGTTACGAGCGGCAAGAGTTGTGAACGCTGCACTTGATTGCTTTCTCTGACTTGTCAACTGCGAAGAGTGACTGACTTACCTCTCTGGAAATGGTATGCTCAGCATCCCATGGTAATGAAATGGTGAGCTATGCTGTCAGACATGCCTATATAACATAGCTACCCTAGGGTCCTAATACAAAACTAGAAATCAAACCATACCGTGAGTTTCCCGGCTCGCACGGCCTCCTCCCTTTGTGCCAACGCCTGCAAACACAACGGGCCGTGGAGGAGGGTGGAAAGGTGGGCAAGTGTGGAGGAGTTTGGGGGGGACCGGGTTGAGCAGCGGTGGGGGAAAGATGTGCCGGTCATGATGTTGTCAACTACAGCTGTTGTATCGTGATTCACCTTCAATAAGTCTACTGTTCTACATCCGGTGGTGGATGGACACAAGCAATAAAGGCCCCGCCCACAACTCAGATTTCTTTAGAAAATCTACTGATCTACATTCGATGGCGCCTTCACAGAAGCAGGAAACTCCGCCCACCGGTCAAATGTGACGCCCAACAAAGCCCCAACTTATTTCTTCAAGAAGTATACTGTTTTACATCCGGTAGTGCTTGGACAGAAGCAATATGTAAAGCCCGCCCACGAATCGGATTTCTTTACGAAAAACCTGTTTTACATTCGATGGGGTCTTGACAGATTCAAGCAGCAATACTCGTTTCTACCTGCGTGCGACTGCAGCGGCCGAGTGCTGCAACTTGCCTTCACGTCCCAGTCTTCACGTGACAGTCCTGGTCTTCACGTCTTCACGTCTTCACGTCTTCACGTCTTCACGTCTTCACGTCTTCACGTCTTCACGTCTTCACGTCTTCACGACTTCACCTGAACTTGCGGCGTATCGTATCTTTGATACCTTGCATGCACGTCTTCACGTCTTCACGTCTTCACCGCGTCTTCACCTGTCTTCACCACGTCTTCACGTCTTCACGTCTTCACGGCTTCACCTGAACACCTGAACTTCACCTGAACTTGCCGTATCGTGTCTTCACGTCTTCACGTCTTCACGTCTTCACGTCTTCACGTCTTCACCGCGTCTTCACCTGTCTTCACCACGTCTTCACGGCTTCACGGCTTCACGGCTTCACGGCTTCACGGCTTCACCTGAACACCTGAACTTCACCTGAACTTGCCGTATCGTGTCTTCACGTCTTCACGTCTTCACGTCTTCACGTCTTCACGTCTTCACGTCTTCACCGCGTCTTCACCTGTCTTCACCACGTCTTCACGTCTTCGCGTCTTCACGTCTTCACGGCTTCACCTGAACACCTGAACTTCACCTGAACTTGCCGTATCGTGTCTTCACGTCTTCACGTCTTCACGTCTTCACGTCTTCACGTCTTCACCGCGTCTTCACCTGTCTTCACCACGTCTTCACGGCTTCACGTCTTCACGTCTTCACGGCTTCACCTGAACACCTGAACTTCACCTGAACTTGCCGTATCGTGTCTTCACGTCTTCACGTCTTCACGTCTTCACGTCTTCACGTCTTCACCGCGTCTTCACCTGTCTTCACCACGTCTTCACGTCTTCGCGTCTTCACGTCTTCACGGCTTCACCTGAACACCTGAACTTCACCTGAACTTGCCGTATCGTGTCTTCACGTCTTCACGTCTTCACGTCTTCACGTCTTCACGTCTTCACGTCTTCACCGCGTCTTCACCTGTCTTCACCACGTCTTCACGGCTTCACGTCTTCACGTCTTCACGGCTTCACCTGAACACCTGAACTTCACCTGAACTTGCCGTATCGTGTCTTCACGTCTTCACGTCTTCACGTCTTCACGTCTTCACGTCTTCACGTCTTCACGTCTTCACCACGTCTTCACGGCTTCACCTGAACACCTGAACTTTGCGTATCGTATCTTTCATACATTGCATCATTTGCATGCCTTGGAGCTGCACGTCTTCAAGGAGTGTCACCCAGTTCCCGCTTGATTCAAATGCACTTCGCGCTTGAATTCGTGACTTCGCCCCGCTCAAGGTGGAAAGAATGATGGGCACTAGCCACGGGAACTATGCCCGATGCTGATAGCCGAAGCGATGACATGGACGAATTGATTGATTTGTGTTATGCCGGGGACGATTGTAGAAAATGGGTGCTAGGAAAGAAATCTGGTGCCATGAAAGTAGATTTTTTGGCCGGTGCAAACCACCAATGCGCCGGCCGATGTGGCAAGGTCCTGCACGGCAGCCAGAGCGCACCCAGCCAGAGCGTACCCAGCCGCTGCCGCCGCCGACCCCCGTACTGGTGGGCGTGGAACAGACGATGAGAGAGATGCAACGAGCTATGGAGAACCAAAGCAAGAAGGTTGAAGAGCTTGGTTTGCAGCTGCGTCAAGAGGTGCAGAAACAAGTGGTCCAGCTGGAGCAGCAGCAGCAGCAGCAGCAGCAGCAGCAACTGCAGCAGCAACTGCAGCAGCAACTGCAGCAACAACTGCAGCAGCAGCAGCAGCAGCAGCAGCAGCAGCAGCAGCAGCAGCAGCAGCAGCAGCGCTTCAGTTCCCGCAGGCAGCGTCGGCAATGTCGCAGTTTCCACAGGCATTGTCGGCACTGCAGCAGTTTTCGCAGGGACCGTCGGCAGCAGAGCAGTTCCCGCAGGGATCATCGGTGGTGCAGCAGTTCTTTAATTGTGAGTCATTCGTGTAGTGTTGAGTGGGTGGGGTGGGTGTGTGTGTGTGGGGGGGGGGGGTAGGGGGGATTTGACTGTGTGACTGCGTGGCTGCTTGGCTGGAAAGGAGGGTGCGTGGCTGTGTGGCTGCGTGGCTGCGCTGCTGCGTGGCTGCGTGGCTGCTTGCATGGCTGGAAAGGAGGGTGCGTGGCTGTGTGGCTGCGTGGCTGCGCTGCTGCGTGGCTGCGTGGCTGCGCTGCTGCGTGGCTGCGTGGCTGCGTGGCTGCGTGGCTGCGTGGCTGCGTGGCTGCGTGGCTGCGTGGCTGCGTGGCTGCTTGGCTGGAAAGGAGGGTGCGTGGCTGTGTGGCTGCGTGGCTGCGCTGCTGCGTGGCTGCGTGGCTGCGTGGCTGCTTGGCTGGAAAGGAGGGTGCGTGGCTGTGTGGCTGCGTGGCTGCGCTGCTGCGTGGCTGCGTGGCTGCGTGGCTGCGTGGCTGCGTGGCTGCGTGGCTGGAAAGGAGGGTGCGTGGCTGTGTGGCTGCGTGGCTGCGCTGCTGCGTGGCTGCGTGGCTGCATGGCTGCGTGGCTGCGTGGCTGCGTGGCTGCGTGGCTGTGTGGCTGCGTGGCTGCGCTGCTGCGTGGCTGCGTGGCTCATCAAGTTTCGTTTAAGTGGCCAGCCGGAGCGGCTGCTTAGGTTTTATAGCGGACAAGTGTTCGAAGCGCGTCATTGGTGAATTACTTGGGAACTTGGGTTTCCCCGCGAAACTCCAACCGCACGTTCAGATTTCCAAATCTCAAGTAAAGTTCGGCGCAACTTTCTGAACGGGGGCAGTTGACGAGCAGCATTCCTCCGGACGAATGAATTGCGTTCCATACTTGCGCAAAATTTTGAAAGGTAGCTTGCGTGCAGCCCTACTAAAATTTGCGCGGACGTTCAGATTTCCAAATATCGGGTAAATTTCGGCGGAACTTTCTGAACGGGGGTAGTTGGCGGGCAGCGTTCCTCCAGACGAATGAAATGCGTTCCATACTAGCGCAAAATTTTGAAAGGTAGCTTGCGTGCAGCCCTACTAAAATTTGCGCGAAGTGTGGGACTGAAAATTCGTAACGGAAAATTTTTGGTAGTTGCCGTCACTTCCTCTTGTGCAAACGTGTGGGAGTGAAAATTCGTAACGGAAACTTTTTGGTAGTTGCCGTCACTTCATTTTGCGCGAGTGTTGGGCTGAAAATTCGTAACGGAAACTTTTTGGTAGTTGGAGTCACTTCCTTTGGTTCGACTGAAAATTCGCTGAAATTCGCTGAATTCGTACCGTAGCCTAATTTTTAGTACCTCGAAGTGACGGGGCACCTAAAAATTTGCCCACAAGTACACTTGGCAGCGCGCTCACTGGGAAAAATTGTACAGCCGCTCCGGCGGGCCACTTGAACGAATTGTAATGGCGTGGCTGCGTGGCTGCGTGGCTGCTTGGCTGGAAAGGAGGGTGCGTGGCTGTGTGGCTGCGTGGCTGCGCTGCTGCGTGGCTGCGTGGCTGCGTGGCTGCGTGGCTGCGTGGCTGCGTGGCTGCGTGGCTGGAAAGGAGGGTGCGTGGCTGTGTGGCTGCGTGGCTGCGCTGCTGCGTGGCTGCGCTGCTGCGTGGCTGCGTGGCTGCGTGGCTGCGTGGCTGCGCTGCTGCGTGGCTGCGTGGCTGCGTGGCTGTGTGGCTGCGTGGCTGCGCTGCTGCGTGGCTGCGTGGCTGCGTGGCTGCGTGGCTGCGTGGCTGCTTGGCTGGAAAGGAGGGTGCGTGGCTGTGTGGCTGCGTGGCTGCGCTGCTGCGTGGCTGCGTGGCTGCGTGGCTGGAAAGGAGGGTGCGTGGCTGTGTGGCTGTGTGGCTGCGTGGCTGCGCTGCTGCGTGGCTGCGTGGCTGCGTGGCTGCGTGGCTGCTTGGCTGGAAAGGAGGGTGCGTGGCTGTGTGGCTGCGTAGCTGCGCTGCTGCGTGGCTGCGTGGCTGCGTGGCTGCGTGGCTGCGTGGCTGCGTGGCTGCGTGGCTGCGTGGCTGCGTGGCTGCGTGGCTGCGTGGCTGGAAAGGAGGGTGCGTGGCTGTGTGGCTGCGTGGCTGCGCTGCTGCGTGGCTGCGTGGCTGCGTGGCTGCGTGGCTGGCTGGGGGGGGGGGGGTGCCGGGTGCGTGGATGCGTGGATGTGTGGCTGGGTGGGTGCGTCACTGCGTGGCTGGCTGGCTCTGTGGCTGCGTGGGCGGCTGGATGGCCGGGTCAGCGTGGCTGCGTGTTCAATGGGATGCTAATATGTTGTTGCCTTTGGATGCCACAGTTCATGGATTCTTTTGTTCACATGCAGGTGCTGCCGTCTTCCCCATCGACGTCGTCAAGACCGATGTCGCCAAGAAGGATGATGCAATCACTCTCGGCCATGTTTAACTCATGTGGGCCTTCATGGCCATACGGGAAATATTATTGAATCAGTTCTTTGACACTGAGTTGGCACTACGCAACACCTTTGATGCACATGAGTGCAGGGCGCATGTGTTGAAACCATGCAACCGTGGCGATCCCTCAAAAAGTTTGGTTATGTAATAAGTGACACAATTATTCCGGACGTATGATGGCCCAGCGTCCTGTAAGGTTGAGTTGTCTTGGAGGAGGAGCGTGATGACCGCGGAAGCCGCGTGGGTGTCTGTAGTGCTATATCTTGAAGATGTACGGTCTTGGAAGAGTTATGGTCTTGGAATCATATAATAATGAGCTTGGAATAAAGTTGCGGGCAGCCTTCAATTGGCATATGTTGTCTCATTGATGTTGTCTCATTGCGTTAATGGGTCAATTGTCTTAGTTTATATAATGTATATCTTGGGAAACTCATTGCTTCAATAAAATGCATGCTAGGCGCAATCAACCCCCACAAACACATCTGAAAACTGCACACTGCATCAAATGTATCCTAGACAAAAAAATGTATCCTAATCCGGTAAAACCACCCTCCCCAGCTTGGGGTCTTTGGTGGGCCGGATGCCGTGACAGGTGCTCAACTGTCGCTTGGTCGGCCCAGTGCGCGAGCTGGTGCTCCGTACCTGGGGATGCTTGCACCCCGGGTTGGAGCCGGATGGCTGGCACTGGCGACCCGTGTCTCGGTCCGCGGCCCGCGGCTTTTTCTTCGGAAATTGCTGCTGGCCAGCAAACTTTGCAATTGCCTTCCGCCGAGGGGGGGGTGGTTGGGGCTGGGGACGGCGATGGGAAAAGCGCCTAAGCTAGAAATTTTTTCCCCACGCATAGAAACCTCGGGGGGGAATGCGGTCTTGGCTGAACGGACTCTCGTTCAGCCAGGTGCCTGGGGCTGTGGCCTCGGGCATCCGGGCTGGCGGGGCCTGGGCTAGGTCCACGTTTTTTCTCGAAGCACCCCGGGTCTATGGGGAGACGGCCATAGCGGTACCGACTCGGGGCCCCGAGAGGGGTCATGATAGGCTGGCCGTGCGCAATCGCAGTGCAAATGCGCTGGGCCTTTTTGGGCCTGGCCATGCATCCACAGCCGCCGGGCACACGCCTCCCGATGTGGGGGGGCTCCCGTTTTGCGGCAGGGCGGTCACTTGTGACAACGAGCAAGGTGGAGTGCGGCTTCAAGGGAAAGCCAGGGCGGGGGTGATTGGGCAACGTACTTCATGAAGGGCCTTGAACGGCGTGCCTCCGGGCATGTCAATTAGTGTCACATGTATGCTTCCACTTATTGTTTTAATGAAGATGCTGGTTTTTGTGGGAGCTACGTGGGACATGAATCGGGGTTCTTTGAACGGAGTTTCTTCTATACGTGAATGCGGGAACAAGAGGCCGCTGGATGAGCGGCTTATAGGTCGTAGTGTTTACTCGTAGCTGTTTGGCTAGAGCTTTTGTGATTAGTAGATGCAATATAGTGCATGGTTGAAAAATGAATTAAATAAAATGTGCGTTCCGCGCTTGGGTTGATTATACCCGGGCGGAACGGGGCGTGAGGTGCAGTGCCCCTGAAAAGAACAACCTACGCATTATTTAATACTAGCCGTGCAGATTCGGGATATTCTACCCCCGGTCTGTACGGTTAGCGTCTTACTAGCATCCACTAAACATAAGGGTTTAATGACGTCAGTTAGCTAGGGATAAGGGAGGTTTTGCGACTAAAAGCCGCTCTGGCTGGTTTTGTCGGCCTCTTTCTTTGCTCCCCACCCACCCACCCGTGTCTTGGTTGCCTCTAGGGCAACGTACTTCATGAAGGGCCTTGAACGGCGTGCCTCTGGGCATGTCAATTAGTGTCACATGTATGCTTCCACTTATTGTTTTAATGAAGATGCTGGTTTTTGTGGGAGCTACGTGGGACATGAACCAATATATCCTTTAAAATACGCCGGAAAGGTATTGCTGTCAACGTTTCTATCGTCCGGCCTGATCGCAGTTTTTTCCAGCAAGAACGCTGCCGGCACCTATCAAATGGCATTCCCGCGAACCAAAAATTGGCCTGTATGATCTTTAGGACGTTTAAAATCAATATCCTAAGTTTGGCCGGAAAATTCGAACGCAAACGTAAATGCCATGCGTGGGCGCAAGCCGCCATGGCCAGGTCGTCGTTTTCCGGAATGCACGTTGTACGTGAAAAAGTACCCTGACCCCTTGTACTTTGACCGGCCAGAACACCTCTATAACTTTGTCAAAAGTATGCAAACCCTAGTACCATGCTGTGAAGAATTTTATAAACTTTCGATCTTCTCAGCTAAACGTTTCCTAATTCTCAATAGATTTCGCGGCATCTGGTCCCCCGAGAAGGGGCCGATGCATCGGCTGGAACTCGATTTTTGGCGGAAAATCGGCAGCAAGACCATTTAGGGGTTAAGCATTATTGTAGCTTATTGTTACCGAAATGCCGAGGACGCCTGAAACCAGCGCCCGTTGGTAAAGAAACATCCGGCTCAAGATTCTGCACGAGGAAGCATATAAGAAAACACAGCAGCATGCACGGAAAAGAGGTGTAGTCGAAAGAGACGCTAATCGTCCCACTATCCAGCCCTATTGAACCGTCAATCCTAGCTAACGTAATCAAACAACATTCCAAGGAAACGCGTGTATACACAGGAAGAAAAGGAGCTAACCCACTGAACCGGCTAACCCACTAGCTAATAACGTCAAACAGCACCCAGCAAGGAAATGCACACACAGAGGGAAAAGGAAAAGAAGCTAGCTACGTGAGGAGATCATCCGCTTTGAGCAGGTCTAACTTCTAGGCAGGGCGTGTCCCGAATCGGGCAGCACTACCCTCCTAGCTTGCAGGCGACCCGCCCATTACCTGTCAAGAGGTTGTCTTCTTCTGTGCCCTGGCCGCGGAAGGTCTCTGGCGTATAAGGTGAGTGCAAGGGAATATCGTCGCGTCCACCTAAACTATCTCCGCTACCATTGTTACGCCCTGGCTCCTCTCTATTCCCAAACGCCTAGCCTGACTTCACCTAAACTAGTGAGGGTACCTAGTGATGAGGAGCTATGTTGTGGAAAGACCTGGGACGTCGACTCTGTTCTCAATGCATTCTATTATAATACGCCATACACCGAATAAAACCAGGGTACTACGAAGGAAACAATACTACACTGCCATGACCCTAGCTAATATGTGTTAATTCATAACACACGCCGGGTGCCATTCACGAAGGACAACTGCTGCATAAATGATCGCCGACAGGCGTGTATGCTCGGGCCGACATCGACCCTCGCCTACAGGACCAACGCACGTCCACAAGGTTCACACGCAGGATAAAAGGACCACTACTAAAGTACGCAGCGCGGCGCGACTGCACCGAACCACCATACTGTACAATTGCCACGTCACAAGGCCCGATACCGACCGGCCAAAAGGTCCTAACTACACGTAAGCCTAGGAAAGTCAGCGAACTGTTCCGGAATGGCTGAGGCAACAAAGGACCTAATTTACGTCCGTAACAACAACAAAAGTTACGCGACGTAACACCACCCTCTTTTGTTTGTTTGTTTGTTTGTTTGTTGTCTCTGGGGGTGTTATATGGTGGCAGCCGCCTGGGACTTGCGCACAATTTGCCAGTCTCTCGGTCTACCAAGGCCTGCATGCATATAATTTTGCAATAAACAAGTTCTGGTGCCTTCTCAAACAAAGTGAACCTGAAAGCATGCACAGAGGACCTCCGTTCTCGGTCACCACAAGGATGACGCTATTCCGGAAATGGACAGCCTGTGCTCCCTTCCTGCAGGCACTTCGGAGAGTCTTTACATAGCTGTACTCGCTTTGCAGCACCAGCATCACTTTCGCCTCCTGGGTCTTGACCTCACCAACTGCCACCCCAAAGGCATTCCAGCCGGGCACCTTCAACACTGCGCCCTGCAGCGGCCCAGTGACATCAAAATCCCCCCGTTTACCTGCTGATGCTGACGGGTTTGCTGGCGGCGATGCTTCTTGCGATGGGAGGATCGAGGTTTTGGCCGATGGTGCCGCCGAGGGCGGTGTGGGCCCTTGCTGGAGCTGTCCGGTGACGTGAACAATTGCCGTGAACAATCGTCGACCTCGGATGAAGTTTTTTCGGAAAGAAACAATTGCGGATCATTGCCTGCCTAGCTTGCTTAAGGCATGGCCCGCCGACACACAAGCTGACATCATCCTAAACACCGGCATGCGTCACACGCCGGCCTGAACACTGTGCTGAAAACGCCACTACAAACAACGTGGCCACGCACCCCCAGGCCAGTGCGTTAACCGTACAGGTAGTTCTACAAGGTTCCCAAGACTGACAAACATAAAACTCGCCCATCGACCCCTTGGGCCGGTCCGAATCCACTATACAATAATTAATCACGACTCACTAAAGAACCCAAATCAGCCAAAGATTCGTTAAGCAACCAGCCGACCCTACAGGTCCCCACCTAACCTCACCTTGTGCAACCAAACACGAATCTTTGCAAGCAAGTCGTATAAAACCTACAATTAATTTTCTCGGACCCCTAATTAATAGCCACCGACCCTTATAAACAACCGGGTCATCCAAGGAAAATTCGGGCGAGCAGGAAACCCTTTGTACAGATCGAATTAGTCAGCCCATGTCGCAGACAGCCTTCCACATCCAAGCCAAGGCATGGCGGCCTTATCTTTCCCGCATGCGTTAATTAAGCTATATTCAGAGAAAACCGATTTTTGCGATGCAGGGCCACCCGTGATGGGTGGAGGCGGGCTTTCCTCTTGTGGGATGCTGCCTTTTGGATCCGATGAACCACCGCCGTCTTCTGCACCCGGCGGATCTGGATCTTTGTACTCGGCGGATCCGGAGCTTGGTAGCTCCTCGTCATCGTCGTCATCGTCATCGTGCTTGGCCTTGAAGTCATGAAGATCTGGCAAGCCGTCCAAATCGGCCTCGGTCACCGGCTTGTATTTCCAGAAGTCGGGAGGAAGCGGTGATGAAAATTTGTTGGTTACGGGGTCGGGGCTGTTGGGCTCGTTGTCTACCGCCATGGCCTCATCGTTTGGTCCTGAACGGCGCCCTGGCCCACCACAATGCGGGCAGGTCCATACCGTTCCCTCTTCCGCATCCGGCTCTTGAAACATTCCGGTGCAGAGACCATGCACCTGCTTGCCGCAATTTTTGAGGCATGAGTTAGGTTAATATTGTGCGGAAACCTTTTGCCACTTGGGCTTCTCAGGTTCCGCACAATATTACCGGCGATAACCACTCGCCGGACACTCAAGTTCACACCGGTGTGAACTTGAGTGTCCGGCGAGTGGTTATCGCCGGTAATATTGTGCGGAACCTGAGAAGCCCAAGTGGCAAAAGGTTTCTGCACAATATTAACCTAACTAAGACCTGGATCCTTGCGGGGCGCAGGTTCGAATCCACTCCGAAGCGGATTATTTGGGGGAATAATTCGTTCCGATTTGGCACCCGGCTCTATTCCTATGCGCACCAAGGAGATGCTCATATTCAATCATATTCATATCGATATTCGCGCGAACCGGCGCTCATATTCGATCATATTCATATCTACGGGTGTTCCGAGCCTAGTGATTCGTCCTCGCCCCAAGAGGCTAGGTTTTAGTTAGGTTAATATTGTGCGGAAACCTTTTGCCACTTGGGCTTCTCAGGTTCCGCACAATATTACCGGCGATAACCACTCGCCGGACACTCAAGTTCACACCGGTGTGAACTTGAGTGTCCGGCGAGTGGTTATCGCCGGTAATATTGTGCGGAACCTGAGAAGCCCAAGTGGCAAAAGGTTTCCGCACAATATTAACCTAACTGCATGGGTGGTTAGCATTGCCCAAAAGGTCGTTTCTCTCGGCATCATCCTTAACTTTTTCCAACGCCCACTTTCGACAGAAATCTCCTGCATAACACAATGCTGATACTTCCGACATTTCTCATGCATCCAGCCGCTAGAATCCGGCATTGCCATCCGCCATCGTCAGCTCTCGCGCAGAGCCGGCATTGCGAAGCCAACATCCGCTGGCATCTCGCAAATTAAATTCAAGCGGGTACTGGCGGGAATGTTGCTTTGCTTGGCATCAACAAAATTCCGAAGTCGATGCAAAGTCTTCACTTCTGGCATCGACCGGCCAGGTTTGACGGACTGGCTCGACTGATAAGGCATCGTATCTTGGCATCCGAAGGCGATGCTAGACGACATTCCAGGCGATGCTAGACGATTCCAAACAAGGTATGGCCTGAGTATCTGGCACCAGAGTTTCGTTCGCCGATACTAGACAAATTATTCTACGGTTACAGTTTGTAGTAAAATCTATTGGTACCAAAGTAAACTAGTAGGTACATCTCAGCCCATCGTATCTTGGCACCGGAAAGAAAATTAGTGCTGAATGCTAGGAATCGCCTGGCGGTCGGCGGAATTGCCCTGTAAGCAGCGTATCTTGCCTCGGTCACTGCCCGAGGTGCCAATGATGCCAGCCACGCCCGAAGTTAACCTTACTGCTGTAGTATACTATATACTATATACATGTATATATAGTATACTATAGTATACTATATACATGTATAGTATGTAGAAGTATATACTCCGTCAAGTGTATCCATTTGGATACACTTGCACCCCCCGCCACGTGGCAAAATATTGCGCGAGCGCCGCGCCATCGGGTACGGATGTAAGTGGTCAGGCAACTCGGGACAGACCCAATGTGAACGTAAATGCATAGGTTGGTGGGATAATTGCGCCATAGCCACCTAAATACCACGTTGCCAGGCTGTGCATCACGTGACTTTTGCTAACATTTTTAACCGTTGCGCGCGCGGATAGCGAGATATGGCTGTCAACGTGCCATTTGGTGGAAATTTGGGGTTCCGCAGCTTGAAATGGGTCAGATGATGACCCCTGAACGATGATGCATTATGTTGGTTCGTCAAGAATTATCAGATTCACAGAAATGTGAAAATACGCAGTGATTATTATCTCTGTCTTGGTCGCCACCATCAGAAGAGACGTCCCGTTTGGTATCGCCGGTTTCTTTTTGGTTTCTTGGTAGCTTCTTTCCGCCTGGGCCTTACATTGTTTTACGGAAGTCCGCTGCGCACCATCTGCTGGGAACGTCGACGCGTTAGACGTCATCTTTGCATAGATAAATCAACATGGCAATGAGGACGGGTGCATGGATAGAGCGGCTATGGCTGCCTGTGCCACTAGCATCAGTATCCGGGACGTATGAGCATGTCGGCCAGCGGAACCCGGCCAGGTCGTGATCGAGGTAGGTACGGCGATTCGTTTCCGTGTTGGTTGCATGGAAACTCGTACGTTCATACATGTCTGATGGTGGATATATTAGTGGTAATTGCAACTGCCTTCCATGCCTGCTCAAGGAGGGGTATTAGCCATTATGTTGCACAGCTTGTGGCATTTCTTGGGGGCATACCGTTCAGTGAGTGTCAGGTGGCTTCATATTTGTATTCCAGCATATTTGGCAGTCTATTCTGGTCAATTATATTGCATCATTGTATGGCATGGCATAGTTGGCTGTTTGCGCGCGCGTAAGCCACACACGTAAACGCGGGCATGGTATGGGTCAAATGGGCTATCCGGGTAGTTTGACCAAAGGAAAGCACCATTGGACTATCCAACTAAATTGTCCAATGTTGGGTTTGAGGTTTCTGACCCTCCCCTCAGTAGAAGGGGGGGGGGGTATACTTTTTCTTGGCACAAAATGATCGTCTTTTGGCTCACTTTGACTGAAGGTATCATCCAAAGGACTAATTAGACTCATAATATTATTGCATATTCTGAAAGCCCTTGAAGTGTAGATACTCCTAGCATCTTGGTTGGGGGTATTTGGAGTTGTGGTCTATGAGTTGTGATTTTTGGCAATTTTAGGGGTCTGAAAGTGCCAAAAATGGCCTGACGGAGTATGCACAGTAGTATAGTAGTATATAGTAGTAGTATATATTGTACATGTATATATTGTGTATATTGTACATGTATATAGTATATAGTATATATTGTACATGTAGTACAGTTAATTACCTATGATACGCTCAGAAAAGCCAAGCTACGAGCTATGGCTGGCCAGCTTATTGTCGGGGGATTAATATGTTACAGATATATCCAGAGGTGATATTTCGAGAAGTTAATTTGATACAAAGAGCTATGGAAAATATATACCAGATATGGCCGGGTTGTGCATGAAATGAGCACGTTGCCATGGCAGGTTCCATACGTATACATTTGTGCATGGCCGATTCATGGTGCAGTTGGGCCAGCATTTGGCGGATAACATCGCATGCTTTACACTTTGTTCAACGCTGGCGGTGGGTACTGGACGAAGAAACACGTGGGTATGTAAGGCTAAGGCTAGCTGGCAATTTTACGAAGGTTCCGGTTGTGGCGCTTCTATGCTGCTTGTTTCTTTCGAGGAATCGGCAGCCCTATGCATGGTGCAGGTCTCGTTGAGGGGCCGCTGCATGCTCTGCGTGATTTTAGAACATTACTTTTGCAGGTGGATGTTTATTATCTAACACTAGGAACTCAGATTCTGAGAATTTTCTCAAAACCCTCAATTTTCTCACCCTTTGTGAGAATTTTTTGAGAAAATTGAGAAAAATCTCACTTTTTTCCCGCAAACACTAGCAACAAAATCTCACCAGGGTGAGATTTTGGTGAGAAAAGGGGGTTTTGGTGAGATTGGGGTGAGAAAAAACCCTAAAGTGAGAAAAAAGGTGAGAATGGGTGAGAAAAGGTGAGAAAAAGTGAGAAAAATGAGAAAAATGAGAAGTTTCTCACCAAGAGTATAACACGAGAAAAATCACAAGTCAACATGGTGAGAAATTTCTCACCAAGAGTGTAACACGAGAAAAATCATGAGCTTTATTTCATTAACCCCTAAATGGTCTTGCTGCCGATTTTCCGCCAAAAAGTGACTTACAGCCGATTTGTCGGCACCTACTCGGGGGACCAGTTTGCGAGAATACTATTGGGAATTAGGAAACGTTTAGCTGAGAAGAATGAAAGTTTATAAGTTTCTCCAGAACATGATACTAGGGTTTGCTATATTTTGACCAAGTTTAACAGGTGTTCCAGACCGTCAAAGTACAAGGGGTCAGGGTACTTTTTCACGTACAACGTGCATTCCGGAAAACGACGACCTGGCCATGGCGGCTTGCGCCCACGCATGGCATTTACGTTTGCGTTCGAATTTTCTGGCCAAACTTAGGATATTGATTTTATACGTCCTAAAGATCATACAGGCCAATTTTTGGTTCGCGGGAATGCCATTTGATAGGTGTCGGCAGCGTTCTTGCTCGAAAAAACTGCGATCAGGCCGGACGATAGAAACGTTGACAGCAATACCTTTCCGGCGTATTTTAAAGGATATATCGGTTTCTTTGTACTTTTTATGATACATATTAGTCGTAAACGTGCAAGGGTGGCCAGAACTCGCCGAATCCAGCGACCATGCTGCACAACTTTGGTGTGCCGAAATGCGCCATTTTGCCGCCACCGCCTGGGCCAAGGTAACGCCATCCATGCCTGGTAAAGCTTAAGCATCGTTTTCCTATCGATGTTTGACGTTTATATATACGTTCTAGCTTGTGTAGCACATTCTTTTTGCATTATTCATGCTCTTTCTTGACCCTGGCCTGGCCCCTTTCTAAAACACCCTTCTTAGATGCTTCCCTCAGTCAGTTGACCTGCCACAGGGTGATGGTGATAAGTTTTAGAGGCTGTATGGGTTTGAATACCTCCATATATGTTTGTTATACATTTCCCACACACATATTGCATGAGTGTGAGGCAGTTGGCTGGTCTCTGTGGCATCATCAAGCATGTAACCGGTGAGTAGAAGCTTCCCATTGTCAGCATGTGCCACCAGGTGTGCTGGCCATCACCTGGAAAGCTATAGCAGCTTAGGCCTAGTTTATCCTTGCTAGGGCAGGCTGAAATAGGCTTAAAATCACTAGTTTGTTGGTGGCTGCCTCCTAGAATGCATGCCTTGCGTAGGGTATCCGTACCACGTTACCTACGTGCATGGACAAGGTGGCACCTGCACATAGGTGCCATGTAAGGGCAGTGTGATGATGCAGTTATGTTTCCCCATAATTGTGGAAGGGAAATGTATTGTTTGGCATGGTTGGGGGCCATATTAGTAGGTATTAGTAGGTAGTATGCCCACTCCTACCCCCTTGGTTGCTTTTTACCAACGGTACCCCTATGGGCTGTACTGGGTGTAACTGCTGGTATACCCACCCAAATGATGACCCCAATGGCTCAAACTGTTCAGCAACTAATTGTTTATCATCCCTGAAGTGGTAGGTGCCTAGCTCTTACAACATAATTCAAAATGCACATTCTACCAAAAATGAAAACGCTCGTCTTGACCCCCCTGACTTTGACGGCAGTTATACATGGCCTACGATGAATATATGTGAGGTTGTGATATATCATGGCTTAGGGCAACTCATGGACATGCTTGCCCCCCAAGGACAGCCATTGGATATTGCTAGGTTGTACAGGGGCTGGTTTACAAAATAGGTGAGTTACTGCCGATTTATCGGCAGCATTTCCGCCCATTTAGGGGTTAACCCAAGTCCTTGACGTGAAAAAAAACTCAACACCACTAAGGTGCATTATTATGGGGTTATCATACAATATAAAACAGCACATCATTCCATAAACAGTGCTGTCATGCCCATTATATCAAAGTCATCTTCTTCAGAACTGCTGTCCGAGGGGTTGCTTGCATCAACATCTTCTGATGACATAGTGTCATCCCCACTAGTGTC
Source organism: Mesostigma viride (assembly GCA_009746045.1). Taxonomy (NCBI): domain Eukaryota; kingdom Viridiplantae; phylum Streptophyta; class Mesostigmatophyceae; order Mesostigmatales; family Mesostigmataceae; genus Mesostigma; species Mesostigma viride. The sequence goes on along the minus strand of RPFO01000104.1, from coordinate 974,809 downwards.
GCAATAGTTCACAGCTTTACGCTGCCTTCCACTGGCCCTCTTTGCCATAGGGACCTCCTCAATAACAACGGTGGGCTGGCTAGGTCCAGCATCCGTAGGAGCAGCCTCCGTGCGGTAGTTGAACCCATGTATCCTGACTTTGTGGAAAGAATCCGCGTAGCGCTTCACGCCCCCACACGCCGCTACAATGCCTTGCGGCACAAGCGGCGTCAGGTTTAATGATGCCCATGCAATCGCGTTGAACGTTGTGTCAGCACAGCGATCTCGCCTGCATTCAAACAAACGCACACCGATAACCCAGCAAAGAGTATTATTATTGCAAGTATTGGTTATTAAAAAAAATAGAACAGATACAACACAGGACGCTTTTACTGGCGGCAAGATCATGGCACCCGGATGGGTAAAACCAAACAAACTAGAGCTTACTAGGGCTGGCTTTGTGACAGTAAAACATGATTGGCTAATCCCAAGGCGCCTTTCAACTGGACTGAATTAAAATAACCAAAGCAGACGGCGTAAGTAGCATTTGCAAAAAACAAGGCTCACCAGTAGGCCTCGTCGCCATTCACAGGGTCGCTGTAATCAGCCATGGGAAGGGCATCTTCTACCAGCAAATCCCTTGCCGCGTTGTGTCAGCACAGCGATCCCCCCTGCATCCAAACAAAGGCACACCGATAACCAAGAAAAGAGTATGCAAATGTGTAGCCTTGTTCATTGAAATTATGGCTGGCTTACGCAAAGAGCGACTGTAAGATGACCTATACAGTGGGGCCGGAAACAGCTTGCTTGATCAGGGCGTGTTTTTCGAGCTTCACTGGCCCGGAGTGTCTAGTGGTGAGAACCATTGCTGCGGTCGCTTTCCCACCATTTACGAGGAAATACCCGCAAATGAAAAACCACTGAAACGGTCTAGCTAGTCATTCATTACATTAGCCACATGCCATCATGCATGTTTCCAAACGTCCAAGAACTGCACACGGTGCAAATGCAAAAATCCGGAGGACACGACCTCATTGCTTCAGATTTGTATGCAGAAGAATAAAAAAGTAACATGCATTAAGGGCCCGCTTGCATAAAGGGCCTGAATTCTGATGCGGGCCCAACGGCAGCACCGCCATAGCAGATAAGGGCCCGCAGTCTGATGCGGGCCCCACGGCACCACCGCCATAGCAGAGCTCGAAGGTCGTGGTGGGCGTGAAACGTACGTATGCCCTTTGTCGGTAGGTGCCGTTGGTGTCAAATTGGGTGCCGCCAAAATCGGGCCGACGCGTCAATAGACTGAGGCCGTCGATGAGTGCCATCATGCGGCTTGGGTCACTTCTGTTGGAGAACTTCAGGTAAGTTAACTTCATGCAAACCACTGGTCGCCCGCGTCGGGAACCGGCCCAACGGCTCTCCCGCAACAGAAAATTACGCGGCATACTGCATAAGTCGTCGGATCGTTACGTTTCGACGGTCAAGATTTCATGATGAGGTTTGCGTTCAATTTGCCGCAGTTTGCCGCCCAGAGAAAGTAGTCGTTGGACTCGTTGCCCACGATGAAACACAATCGAGCAAGCTGTTTCCGGCCCCACCGTCTAGGTCATGTAGTCGCTCTTCACGTCAGCCAGCCATAATTTCAATGCACAAGGCTACACATTTCCATCTCCATTCATATTCATAATCCTGCACGACTCGAAAACGCGGACAAGATAACGGCAGGCTCGAGCTCCCATGGTCCGGATTCTCCCGATTTCTGGCCTGCGCTGGTTGTCTCCTTGATAGTGGCAACTCTCTCCGGTAAGAGATTTTTCGCAGTTTGGCTGTTTCGAAACGTTAATTAAGTGAGATGCCTTCGGATCAGGAGACTCACACAGCCGCGAAATCATGCCAAAGGTCCTATGTTCGATCCCTTGCTGGTAGCTTCTGAGCCTTCTTATTTTCTGTGTTCCGCGGAATCTCAGATTTGGGCCGCTAGCGTTTTCACGTTTATTGCTTTCTGATCCGACGACAACGTTGTGGCTTAATTGCTCGTGTGACATCTGGCGCATGGTGTGATTCATGTGTATGGGCTGCTTTGCCATAAGAGTGAGTGTTGGGTCATAAATCGTGTTCTACACATTTGCTGCATGATTGGACCGTTAGGTGCTGGTGAGCTCTTCCTTGTAGAATGGTGATGTCTATGTCAAGGATCTGATATCTTTTTTTTTCCTTGCATATTGTGTCACGGTTTGCTTGGATTCATGCAGGCACCACGAGAATGAAATGGGAGCGGTCAGCATGATGCCCTAGCAAGCGACCAGATTTGTTAACCAGCTGTCATCGTATTTGATGAAAGGCAATGACGGATGTGTCATAAAGCCATAACAGTGTTGTATAGATGATTCATTAAATGATCAATGGTTACAATTCCAGAATTTCGCCGCTGAGTAGCTAGTATGATTTAATGGGTTCTTGACGGCTATAAACATATTATTTTAACATTATAATGAAAAGATTTTGATTGTTCGTGCTGTTTTGAACAGTGCGGTTGTTACTGGCACTGCATGCATGTGGCTGCCACCATATTGCATTATGGGTGTGTTTCTCAGCGCTGTGTTTTCTCACTTTTCTCACGTCCTGTTTTTCTCACTTTTCTCACGTCCTGTTTTATCTCACGTTTCTCACGTTTCTCACCTCCTGTTTTTCTCACGTTTCTCACCTCCTGTTTTTTGAGATTTTTCTCACGTTTTTTTTCCTTTTCTCACCTTTTTGGGGCAATCTCACCCGGGTGAGAAACGTGTTTTCTCACCCATTCTCACCCCATTCTCACCCCATTTTCTCACCTTTCTCACCCATTCTCACCCATTTCTCACCCTTTTTCTCACCTTTCTCACCCTTTTTCTCACCATTTCTCACCCATTCTCAAAGCCGAGTTCCTAGTGAATCGAGAATCATTCAGAGATGCATGGATTCCAGGCCCTGCAGATTATATTGCACAATTTGATGCCGGTAAGGGTCGCTGCCACGGAATTGACGACACCACACGCATGAGTAAGTGCTCGATGACACAAGGATACACTGTAGATGCATTCTTGTTTTAGAATACCTTGGTAATATCGCATCATCGTCGACAATGCTCTTGTGGTGACGCCGTTGACAGCATTTGGTACTGAAACATGGCACTTTTACTGTAAATTCCCGCTGCCAATAGAATTGTTTGGTGAAACCCATTCTAAACCATATTTCCCAAGGCCTCCGGTTCGGCCAAACACGTTTTTCAACATTTCATTTAGGACACTTCTGATGCCTACCGCAATTTGTCCTATGTAATCCAGCGCAACACCTCAACGCCACGGAAGTCGCAGTACTCGTACTCGAACCCCGCGTCCTCTGGATCCGGCTGAAGCGCAGGACGGTCCCGCGCCGACCTCAATCAACACTGGTGTGTTAAGGGGAGGGGACACCCCTAAAGGGCACTTTTCTGGAAACCATACCTATGCATGTGCTAAAAATCCAATGATGATTGGGGACCATAAATATGATAAAAAAAAATTTTTCCAGCCACTTGGGGGTGGTACTAGCCCCCACCATACACCGGTTACGCGCTAAAAATAGAAAAAGACGCTATTTTAGTCACATTTTTCCTAGGACAATGGGCAAACATATTGGGACCAAATCATATATTCCCGCATAGTTCCCCCACTTTTGAGAAAGCCTGCCTAATTTTGAGCACAAAATAATGATGTTTAGACACATTGATGGATTTTCCCGCAAAAAGGGTCCTTTTTTAAACAAAAATAAATAAAACAAATCATAAACACATGCAATAGTGCCAAATCATATATTCCCAAATACTAGAGAGGGGGGACATGCAGCCCCAAATTTTCAGGTCATTCTGACAAGCGCAGCCCTATTTGATGGATATTCCTAGATTGCCACCTGTGACGAAGCTAAGGGAGGTTTTAGCTAGTATTTAACCACACTAACACCCCTTTATACATCTAAGCCTCATGAAAACTGGCCAAACCACATACTACCATTCTCTGCACATATGGTACCTCCTATGTTCAAGGTTTGACGCCATTCTGACAAGAACTGCCCAAGTTACAACCATTCCAAGACGGCCACCCATGTAGACGCTACAAGGAAATTAGAGTAACCATTTAGCCACACTAGCACCTCCTTCTTCATCAAAGACATCTGCAAACTGACCAAAGCACACATAATCAACTCTTGCACGCTGACGGCAACGCATGCTCAATGTGGGGGGTCATTGCGACAAGAACTGCTCAAGTTGATGGGTTTCCTATATGACCACAAATACTGTCAGCAAAATTGGTGCGAGAGGTCCCCAGTTCGATTCCGGTCGGATTCATTTGCAGATCGCATTTTTCCGCGTTTTCCGCGGCCCGGTACTGAACGCAAATGGTTTTCACCTTTGCGGAGTGCCTGATCAAATATACGCTTGGCTGATTTCGATAGTACCGGCTACGCCCCCTTCTACTAAAAGAAGGATTCAGCCGTGTTCAGCCCGTCTCACGGTGCGAGACTGAACAAGTCTCGCGTGCAGACACGTGTGTAGTACTCCTACACACAGATCTCGAGTGATTTATCTAGTACCAAATCCGAAAGGCTTGCATCACTCCCCGGACAGGAGAACTTTTGCGGATGACTGAAGGTGTAAGTTGGCGATGCCATGGTAACCGGAGACGTCCGTCCTATAGTCAGCAAAATTGGTGCGAGAGGTCCCCAGTTCGATTCCGGTCGGATTCATTTGCAGATCGCGTTTTTCCGCGTTTTCCGCGGCCCGGTACTGAACGCAAATGGTTTTCACCTTTGCGGAGTGCCTGATCAAATATACGCTTGGCTGATTTCGATAGTACCGGCTACGCCCCCTTCTACTAAAAGAAGGATTCAGCCGTGTTCAGCCCGTCTCACGGTGCGAGACTGAACAAGTCTCGCGTGCAGACACGTGTGTAGTACTCCTACACACAGATCTCGAGTGATTTATCTAGTACCAAATCCGAAAGGCTTGCATCACTCCCCGGACAGGAGAACTTTTGCGGATGACTGAAGGTGTAAGTTGGCGATGCCATGGTAACCGGAGACGTCCGTCCTATAGTCAGCAAAATTGGTGCGAGAGGTCCCCAGTTCGATTCCGGTCGGATTCATTTGCAGATCGCGTTTTTCCGCGTTTTCCGCGGCCCGGTACTGAACGCAAATGGTTTTCACCTTTGCGGAGTGCCTGATCAAATATACGCTTGGCTGATTTCGATAGTACCGGCTACGCCCCCTTCTACTAAAAGAAGGATTCAGCCGTGTTCAGCCCGTCTCACGGTGCGAGACTGAACAAGTCTCGCGTGCAGACACGTGTGTAGTACTCCTACACACAGATCTCGAGTGATTTATCTAGTACCAAATCCGAAAGGCTTGCATCACTCCCCGGACAGGAGAACTTTTGCGGATGACTGAAGGTGTAAGTTGGCGATGCCATGGTAACCGGAGACGTCCGTCCTATAGTCAGCAAAATTGGTGCGAGAGGTCCCCAGTTCGATTCCGGTCGGATTCATTTGCAGATCGCGTTTTTCCGCGTTTTCCGCGGCCCGGTACTGAACGCAAATGGTTTTCACCTTTGCGGAGTGCCTGATCAAACATGACAAGGCACTAAGGACCACTCAGTAAGTTAGTAACCCCACAGTGCCACTTAATATGCCATCCAACATGCACCAAAACCATGCAGAGTATGTTTACAAAGTACAAAGGGGTGGCCACGCACCTCATATGTCTTCATCATCCCTCCAGCATGGCCAGCCTTGTAAATATGTGCATAGCCTTGACGATGGTAGCCCTAACATGCCTAAGCAGCATTTCCTATGTTTCTCCCAGGTTAGAGTGTAAGTTTGATGCCAGCCAAGCTAATCAACACAACAACACCTCCTAAACTGCCCTCCCCGGCATGGATGACAAACTGGGACTATGGAGGGCAAGGAACCAAGTAAGAACATGGTATATATAGCTTGCATGCAGTCATGCATGTCAACCATGGTTGGCTCAGCACATTGTAGTCTTGTCACATCATCATAACAAAGGAAAGCTCAAACAACCATTGGTGCCAGCTATCTACATGCAGTCACACAAATGCAATATCTCCAACATCATCATCACTATAACACTTCCATCCCTGCACGATAAAATGCAAAGAAACCATTGGCGGCCCTTCACCGCATGAGCGCTGTGATGCCGCTGCGGCCTGTGAGGAGAGGGTGCGTCACTCTCAAACAACAAGAAGCGTCCATACGCACAACATCCTTGCCAGAACACGTTTTATGAAATGCCTTATACCTTCCGGAAGAGCTATAGGCTGCGACTGAAGCGGCCCTGATCACGACATCGACGAAAACAATCTAAAGCTGCCAGGTATTCGACAACACAACGGCAAGCGACGGCGAGCTAGCTGGCGGAAACTGCCCAAAAAGAACGCGAAAAACCTCGAACGATGAGCTCATAGAAGAAAGCACCGATAGCAGATAACGTTCGCGACAAATCTGTACCTTGCCCTCGTAAATCCCTCGCCCAGGCGCGCAACAACAGCCGTTCTTCCATGGACAGGTCAGACACGCACTGCGCAGGTCTGAACAATTACTTACCGATAATGACCGAAAATCTGGCAAAAAGCACCAGCTCGGTTTAGAATTCGATGCAACCGATATTAATGCCTGCTTCAAGGTCAGAACAGCCCCCGAAACCGCTATTTTACAGCCGCTATCATGAATTCTATTTCATTCCGCGCGACCAAAAAATTCAGATTACCCCCCATGCCGATGGCATAAAAAAACAACAGCGATATTGTAAACCAGCTGATTTCCGCCACAAACTAACATCATAAACTCATCTCCTTTTAGATTCGAGTAAAATTTTTGCATTTCGCCTGCCCTAGTGTGGTAGTTTCGCCTGAACGCAGTCGCCATGGCCACTTCCGCAAGGGGTGCGCGCACCGTGCACGTGAAATTTGTGACCTTCGGCTCCGGCGCGAATTTTTTGGCGCCAAAAAATTCGGGGGTGTCCCGTCCCCTTAATCGGGTTCCTTGTCGGAAGAAAGACGGCTCGGTGCCGACGGAAAATGATTCGCAGCGGATGCGTGAAGATGGAGAGAAATTCCCAGCCAGCGGGAATCCACTCACGCAACGATGAAAGAAAAGCCACCAGGTTTATGAGGACCTAGCTGGCGCTCACGCGTGCGTACGCCTACTAGATAAGAAGCGACAACAGCGCAATGTCCTGAAACAGGTTAGAAGAAATAGCCGGCGCGCCTCCGGTGCGCGTTGCGGCCCAGTTTTTTAAATTTCGTTGATAACCAACGAGGGAGGACACAGCGTTGTCCACCTCCTCAATGGCCGTCGTCACCTCGTTCACCGAACGAAGTCCCGCGCGCACCTGGACTTGAAAAGCCGATAATGTCGAGCGAATAATGTCGAGGTGCCAATGAATTTCTGGCACAAGCGGCGGTAAATTCGGATCCTCCGGGACGTCGCCTAATGCCGGCAAAACCGCCCGTTGTCGACGATGCAATTCGTCGATGGAGGTCACAGCAGCGTCGTCAACCAGACGCTGCCATTCCGCAGCAAGCTGACGCGAAGCGCGCTCGCGCTGATCCGGAAGAGGATCGGCAGGCGGATCGGTCACTTCTTCATCGCTGGGAATTCGATATTCAATGGAGTTCGGCATTTGATAGACTCGGCAGAGAGTAATACGAGTTGAGAAAAGAGAGTGCCGCCGAGAAACTCCATGGCTCTTGCAGGAAAGTTGGCTTTATTATATAAAGAGAACACAGACATAAGTCACGTCAATTCCAAGACTGCACGCAGCACAGACGACCAGGCCGCAGTGCCAAGAGAACGTGCACGCAAGAGCTAGCGTCCTAGAGCTACCAAGTCACACATATAGCTTGCTAGGTACGCAGCCAAGTATTCAGCAGTACTGTCACTGCTGAACTGGCACACAATTGATTACGTAGACTCTAGCACGCCTTTGGTGCGCAGATCTATCAATCGTCCATACGGCTAGTCCTGTGGACCTATCCGTACTATACTCAGCATCAATTGTCTCATAGGTCTTGGCGCGCTACAGCACGCTTACCTATCAATTGACCATCAAGTCCTGTACAAGTCCTGTCAACATCCTGCGGACTATCAAAGTGACACTTGTACATCCTGTGTCCGTACGCGCCGGGCACTGTCGACACAGCCTAGGAAACGTCATAACTTTTACGTCCCGTAACCAAATGAGGCGTTCAAGGTGCCGTTGGAAAGAGCGTAACAATCTCTATCCATCTAACGTAAAATCCTTTACGTTAACTACAACTATGCAAAGCACACGAGTTCCCATGCATGGAATGGACCTGTGAGGGCCTTGCCATAAATTAAATCAAATAAAATTATAACATGACTAAGTGGGGAGATCATGTAGCATGTATTCCCTTGCTTCAAGATGGATGGGGGTGAACGAAGCCGCGAAACCTAAGTAAGCTAACTCTAAAAACTAATCTATAAAATCCGCTAGTTGTCTCCTTGATAAAATCCTAGCAACTCTACTCAGCAAAGTGCCCTTCCTCCTTGGGGGGGGGGGGCCGGGGGGGGGGGGGGGGGGGGGGGCTTGCCCACAGAGGCTGGCGTGCATGTGGGCCTGGACAATGGTCTGCCACCTCTTCTTGATCTGCACAGCAGTCCAAGCAAGAGAGAGGGAGGAAATGCGGTGTTCAAACTGGGCTGGGACCACTAGGGTCGGCCAGCAACTGATTTGTATTAATTATAATAAAATTAATTAATTAATTAATTAAACTCGTGCTCCCGTTGGGGAGTCACGGAGCATTAACCCCGATGGATGGATTAAAAAATTAAATTAAATTATAACATGCCTCCGTTGGGAGATCATGTAGCACATATTCCTTGATGGATGGGTGGAGTGGAAGGAGCCGCGTAATTGAACTAAGCTAACTCTAAGCTATCTAGTCTAGAAAAATCCTAACTACATTACCCTACTCGTCAAAACGCTGCCGCCTCTTGGGGGGAGGTGGCTTGCCCTCAGGGGCTGGCGTGTGAGCCTTGACAATCTTTTGCCATCGCGTCTTGTAATTCTGCATGGCAGTCCAAAGAAGGGAGAGAGAGTGGATGCGGTGTTCAAACTGGGCTGGGACCACTAGGTCGTCCAGCAACATCTGGATGTAGTTCGTGACATGTTTCCCTACCCTTTTGGGAATGCCCTTGGGGGCAGGCCAGGTCAGAATATGCCGCCCTGGCTGGCCAAGCCGCTGGGGGCCTGCCAGACCAAGGGCGGTGTCGACCTGGCTGGTGCGAGCAAGGTGTCCTACAAATGCTGTCCTACGCTGTCTAATCTCGTCCGAAATACGAGGCATGCCCTGATACAAAGACTCTAATGACGGGCGCTTGGAAAACCCTACGTTCAGGACCTGTCGGAGCATCCTGTAAACCGTGCCGTCTAGCCTAGCGGCCAGTGTTGCCGTGAGTGTCCACGCCTCGGCGCCATACGTGAGCACCGTGAGGACGAGGACCTTGAAGAGCATGCGCTTGCGGTGCTCGCCCAGGCCCTTGGAGCGCAAGTAGGTGTTGAGCGAACGAAGCCTAGCCCAGGCCAGGCCGATGCGGATGTCCACATCGTCGGCGGTGTCAGGGAGCCAACTCCCCAACAATTTGTAGCGATCGCGGAACGGGACCTCCGTCCCGTCGAGCAGGCGCGGCAGCGGCGGTGTACTGGAGGCCCCAATCACCATCGCCGCAGGCAAGCAAGGGCGCCGTCCAATTCCTTCAAAGTGAAGGGGTGGACAATGTCGTTGGTGGCAAGGCAGCCCTCCTTCAAGGCGGGGACGTGGTAGTCCGCGGCCGAGGAGGGGGGCGCCGGCGGCGGCGGGGGTCCGGCGACCCCGAGACGGGCGGCCGTCTCGGGGTGAAGCGGCGGGGGGGGGGCGCGAGCCCCACCTGTCAAGGATAAACATTGTGGGCCAACCAGCGGTCAAGGCTTAAACCGGCGCCGTGCCGTCCCCCGTGTGCTCCACCGGGGTGCGCTGCCGCCGGCCGCCGAGCCGGTCGAGGTGCTACCACATGTCCTTGCCCTGGTTGCGAGCTTGGCAGGCCTTGGCATCTGCGATGCACTGGGCCGCCTCTGCGTCCTGAGCGTGCTCGTAGGCCTCCACGAGGGCGGCCTTGACCACCGGTTTCTGCAGCAGGTCCCGGTTACGCTTGAGGCGGTGCCGGGCGGCCAAGACCTTGGGGTCCTGGCGGTAGAGCGGGCCGGGGCGGCGGCGGGGCATGACCGGCAGGTGCCGGGCCGCCAACAACGGGGCACGGGCCGCAAAGCCCGCAAAAATGGCGGCGTTGGGAGCACCCTTGTCCAGCTCGTCGACGTCCGCCCGGGCGTCCAGGGTCCACAGGTACTCCAGTCGGCACCGGTTCCGCGCGTGCTCGGCGTCCGTCCAGTCCTCAGGATCTCCCCGGACCGGGCGTAGGGCAGACCAGTCAGGGCGGGCCACTGGGGCGCGGCGCTCGGGGACATGGAACCAGAGGCGAATGGTGGCGCGCACCAACCGGTGGTCAGAGCACACCGTGGGCGTGTCAAACACTCGGGTGTCCAGAACCGAGGTGCATCTGGGCTGCCGTACCACCACGTAGTCCAGACAGGCCTGACGGCCGTTAGGGCCACGAAAAGTGACCAAGTCCTGTGAGGGACGTTGGAAGTGGCAGTTGACAGCAACCATCCCGCTATCCCGCAAAAAGGCAGAAAACAGGAAGTGTTGTCGTTAGCAGCCGTGTCAGCAGGCGCAAAGCGACTACCAGCAGTGCCCACGGGGAGCGTGGCATTGGCGTCAAGCAGCATAACTAAAAAGTGGCGGGCCGGGGTGGCCCCCTCAAGGCTATGCAAGGACTCGAAGAACTTCCGGCGTTCCATTAACTCAGGTAGACCACTATCTATGGGGTGCGTAGCCCACCCCCACCGTGAGGTGGTGTTTAGACCGCCCCTCGATGGAGGTGAAATGTGCTACCATAAGGCGTGGGGTTAGAAACTTCAGCGTGCTGAGGCTGGCAACTGCCAGCGGCGAACACAAAAGACCAACACCACCTTGGCCTGGCGTACCACTACCAGCGAAGTAAAACCGCCAGCCACCCGCTAGGCGATCAGTGCTCACCATGCCAAGTGGCACCGAGCGGCGATGCTCTTGCACGCCTAGCCGAATAGACACACGATGGGCTATGCAGAAGGCAACCGGAGCTCCTCTACCCGGTAGCTACGGCCGCTATCTGCTAGCAATGTGCGTGCGTTGAAGATGGCAAGGGCCAAGGATGCCTGCTGGCCCACCAGGGGAGAATGGCGATGGGGGATGGGGGTGGGGATGGGGTGGATGGATGGATGGATGGATGGATGGATGGATGGATGGATGGATGGATGGATGGATGGATGGATGGATGGATGGATGGATGGATGGATGGATGGATGGATGGATGGATGGATGGATGGGGACACGCAATCCTACCGGTCGAATCTATCTACAACATCAAACATCAAGTCAACTCTATCATTCTAAGCTCTCTACCCTAGGGGTCCTGTCTAGCGTGGTAACTGATTTGTATAGTTCATGGCAAGTCTACCAGTTGACCCATCAGGGTTTGTCCTTGGGGCCAGGCCAGCTCAGGATATAGCGCCCCGGCTGGCCAAGCCGCTGGGGGCCGGCCAGACCGAGGTCGGTGTCTACAAGTATCATGGATAAATTGTACAAGTATAAATTGAGAATAACCATTAGTTAATTAATTTACACGTCCAAGAATACTTGACTCTTTTAACGTAACTACGTCACGTGAGCATTAGTCCTCAGGGATATTGAATATCAAGGAGACAACCAGCGCAGGCCAGCGATTTGATAGTGATTGAATATCAAGGAGACAATTGAATGTAGTTGTCTCACTTGATAGCAGGGCGTAACCTCTCCAGTTATAAGCTCCTTGATAAGCTCCTGAACCATAAACTAGCAAACGGTGTAAGTGCCTAGTAAAGTGTCTATAATTGACTCTTCACGATGTTTCATGATTGTACATGCAATTAGTGCTATGGGCCAGCAAGCCAGCATTGCATGTGTAAAGTTAGTCATTCATCAGCTAGTCAACAATGAACAACCAGTTAGTCAATCAATCACCTATTACCCTCACTTAATTCTTTCGCATCCATGATGAATTCCTAGCTTATTTAGTTACTCTATGTGGCCATGCAGTGGCCAGATTAGGATCTCCTTTTGCAAGAAAGGCACGTGTGCAAGCTACCAAGAAATGCATGAACAACAGTTACCAAGAAATGCGTGAAAAACTAGACATGATGAAAGTTTGAGGAGACCCTAACGTAGAACAAACAAGGGCAGTTGGTTTAGATTACAATCTGGGCAGATGCTAGTTCATTTCAGACGGTGTTTGCACACAGGAACACTTCATGCATCATGGAATACGCCCACAGCCATGCCAACTCAGTCAGTGTACGAAAAGGGGTGGCAAGACTCTCAGGGCAACGTATGCCCTCACGTTCCCTCGGGCATGGCACGACGTGCTGTAAAAGGCTGCAGAGCAATAATGTTGTATGCATCACATGACTAACTATCTAGCGGTTCCCATATTTATTCCAGCCGTTAAAGTGAACGCTGTGTGCCACAAAAGAAAATACTGAACGCAACAAAACCTTGTAAAATGACCTCAGTACACTATCCAACATGCCCAAAGACAAAGGGATAACGGAATGCAATCAATAAAACATGTATGCAAGGTATAGCTTGTTGTAAACCATATTGCCAGCCATGGCTAGCTTGGCTGCCTTGGCATATGATGTTAGGCTGCAAGTCTCCTCCTCAAGGGTGAGTACTGAAATGAACCCATGGTAACCGATACCTACATACATTTACTCTAACAAAACATGTCAAACATTATGCTCACTATCGCGCTTCCTTTCCTGCGTGTGAAAATGTAAACCGTTCTGCAGATTTTCAGCTCCTAGCGAGGCGCACTAGCTCATGCCGCTGCTAAGGTTTGGTCTCTCGTCATGTACAAGAAATACACGCAATATTCTCCCCAAAACCCCGTTTCAAAACCCAAGCTCTATTACTTTCCTTATGAACCATAATCTGGCGGACCTTCCAACGAAAGCAATCTAAAATTGCCAGGTACATATTGAACTATACTCGAGCATGCGCAGGGGGCAAACGACCAGGCGAAACTGCAAAGTTTGGCGCAAAAAGCTCACAACGATGAGCCCGTACAGCACAAAAAACAGAGCAGATACCGTCGCCCGACAAACTGTACCTAACCCTTGTAAATCTTTCGCCCAGGGGACGCAAGAAAAGCCGGCCTCCCATGCAGGCGGATGAGCGTTACTTCGATCGCGCATGCATCATGTAATTACTTACCGAGACAAACCGGAAAAGTGCAAACCCCCGGTTGTCAAAGCTTTCAATCCAGTTCTACCAACGCTAACGGCTTGACTACGATAAGTTTAGTCCGCAAAACTTGTCAGCCACTGCCGCCAACATGAATTCCTTTTCTTAATTATTCCAGAGGACAGAAAATTCGCTCTGATTAATGACATGAAAACGCCCATGCCGATTACATGAAAACAAAGCAGTGATCTCATGAAACAGAAAATTTTCCGCCATATCATTGGCTTAGTCCTCCGACATGCCGAGCAGCCTGAATTCACGTCGCCATGCCCACCATGCTAGGGAAAAAAAAATGCGCGCATCGCTTTCCCCGAACGTTACACAGACGTTCACGTCTTGTCCGCGCCAAAATTTCGCACATGTTCCGTAAAGGGCGTGACGGAAACAGGAATCTGACCAAACGAATCAGAATTGGATCGGGAAAACCGCTGTCTGACCATGGTCTGACGTATCGAACTAAGAATCCCGACTGATCTGTAATAAGAAACACCTGTCTGTAATTAGTGAAACTAATCTGTAATTACCGGGCCCCAACTTTACTAATCTGTAAAATTCTCTTTTTTTTTAGTTGAGCCCTGAGTTGAGCGTCATTTTTGCTTTTGAAAAGGTGGATTACAGCCGCGAACACGGCGCAGCTGGGTGCTCTTCCTGCCCAACAAGGAGCTAATTTCCTGGGAGAGATTCGTTACTGCATGCATGCAGGCGCGGGCAACGCATATTGTATATAGATTCTAGTGCAAATCAAGATCATGCAGGATTAGCCGGACGCGATGATTCCATGACTCATTCCAGGCCGGGCCTGGTACAGTCGGCTTCCCGGCCAGGAGGTAGGAGCGCGATATAAAACTTAATGCCGCGCGGGTCTGCCGGCCCTTTGTAATTTTAGGCTCTTGTGGCCAACATGAAATCAGTGAATCATGGTTTTTTATTTTATGTTTTGTATTTGATTTGCCGGGATGGACGTATGCCAGGCATACGTAAAGCCAAGAGCACTGCGGCAAGCCGGATCGATATCAGGGACGTGCCGATCAGAGGCACCCCAACGACGACAACGATTCCCATATCATGCAGGGCTTCGCCGAACAATGATGTACCTGACTGCTGGGAATGTTGCAACGGCGACCCGGAATTGGTAACAAGCAATCTGGTTTACGTTAGATTGAATGCAGTTTCGTGCAAAGCACCGTTGCCTCGTACAGAAGCTTCACCGCGACCTCGGCTTGCTCGCCCACTGCGATACTTTCACACCTCCTCATACTCCCTATTTTGGGTCGCGTGGATCCTGGCCGTCGCGTGCCAGGCGCGCCTTCCCGTTTCGCAAGAGTTGCCTCAAAACGAAGCAAACCCACGGCCCTGCCCGTGCGCAATCGCCCACGCAGCGGCCCTCATCCGTGGCGAGACCTCACGTGCTGGCCATGGCCCCGCAGGCAAAGGACCATCGGCTCTTGAGAGTAGTTACCTTGCTGACAACGTGTCCCTGGACAGTATCTTCCGCCCTGGGCTGTTCCAGGGGGGCAGCATCTGCAAGGAGGTCCTGCAGCATTTCCCCTACACTTGGAATGATGCTGCCAACGTCACGGGTGCACACCCGGCAGAAGAGGGCCAAGCGCTCGCGCGCGCCATCAACGCGCAGTGCCAGCACACGTGCGCGGTGGTAGGGTCCGGCCGCCGCCTCAAGGGTGCACGCCATGGCCCTGAAATAGACGCGGCTGACGTGGTCATCCGCATGAACGCGGCGCCTGTGCAGGGGTACGAGGCCGACGTCGGCCGCCGCACCAGCCTGCGGCTCGTCTTCCCAAAGTCCCTCCTCTCCTACCACAACGCGGTGCAGCGGGGCAAGGGAGGGGGCGAGGGCGAGCCCCCCCCTGATTTGTACGTGATGCGCTGCGAGCCCTGGTGCGTGCCCATGCTACAGTACCTGTCCAAGGGGCTGCCTGTGCCCACCAAGGTGCTGCTGCGCAACCACATCCGGAACAATTACACTGCCGACGTCACCGACCGGCTGGTCATGGCCACCATGGCCACCTTTGACCTTGCGCGCGCGTTCACCGCGAAGAAGCCGACGACAGGGTCCCTGGCCGTGTCGCTGGCACTGCTGGTGTGTGAGCGCGTGGCGCTCTACGGGTTCGGCCAGCCGGGGGAGGTGCTGTACGGCTACTACTACGAGCGCGGGTACCCGGGCGTCAAAGGTGCTGAGGTAGCGGCCGATACCAACAACCTGCTCGCGGCGGGCGCCAAAAAGCACGACTTCTCCGGAGAATGGCAGGCGTGGAAGCGGCTGCAAGATGCAGGGCTTCTTGTCTCTGTGCCTTGACAGCTTGCTGACTAGTTTGGACCACCAAACAGTTTGGAGACCAACCTGTAAACTTAGGCTCAGCTGCAGGAACCCACGCTGGAATGTGCAGATTATTGGTTTGGTACTGGGGGCTCAGACCCGCAGCGCCACCACTGTGGGCAACGAAGCTGTCACGCTGGAGCACTGCGGGGGCAGTGGGGCCACCGGGGGAGCGCAGACACGGAGGTAGCTACTAAGGCACGGATATTTACAAGCGTACAAGTGGCTATTCAGTTACCTTAACCCGTGTTTTTTTTAAAAAAGAAGCGATATATTGCTTTCTGAGCTATTTATAGAACATGTCATAACATCTAGGGAATTTTTTTTCATAGTCATGTGTATACTTTGCCTGAAAGCCCATAAATCAAAGGATTTTTGAGTTACTCCGACCTACAAAATGCTAATTCATTAGAGAGATACACTGGTTTGAATACAGGGGGGTCTGACCACGACCGCCATTTGTTGACCCTAGGTCCCAAGTCATGTGCTTATTCACAAATGGTTCATGAACAAAATCAGGCTTCTTGCACGAGCTATGGGCAACATATGCAGCAGGCTCTGTGGAACGAAACTCAGGCCCATCAGGGTCGCGGGCACCATAGATATAGAGCTGCGAGGCCGACGTGGACCACCGTATCTCCCTCGCCTGGCACGTTTTACGCCATTACCGGGCCCTGTGGCGCAAGCCCTTGGGCAAGCTAGAGAAACAGGACCTGTTCCTGGTCCTCCCTGTTCTTACGTACGGGGCCGAGACGTGGACTCTCACCGCCGACCTTGCCAACAAGCTGGACGACGCGGTCACCAACATGCTGCGGTCAATTTTCCGTGTAGGATACGCTGCTCATGTCCGCAAGGAGGACTTGTACCTCGGCATGCCACTCATCACCAGCACCATCAAGCAGCGGCGCCTGCAGCTAGTAGGGCACTTAGCTCGCACCAACCAGGTAGACACCTCACGTGGCCCCTCTGCAGGGCTGCGCCCCGCCCCGCCGGGCCGGCACCTCCTCACGTGGCCCAGCCAGGCTAGACGCCACAAGGCCCGCACCTTCAAAGAGCAGCTCGTAGAGGACATGGGGGGCCTAATTAATTAATTAGGAACATGACTCCGTTGGGAGTACATGTAGCACATATCCCTGAGAAGGGGCATATGGCTTTTAATACATTCTGGGCTACTTCCTGCAAGGGTGGGAATGTAAGCTACCCTTGCTCTAGGTGCACCAGGGCACCTGCACCCTCATGATCTATCAAGCTATGCCCAGCTAAGGGGGAGCCTGTCATGTGGGGGAAGATCATCATGGCTATACAAGGGCTAGGGCAGGGCTTCTCAACAGAGAGCATCTCTCTGCATAGGCATTAATTAATTAATTAATTAATTAATTAGACTCGTGCTCCCGTTGGGGAGTCACGGAGCATTAACCCCGATGGATGGATGGATGGATGGGTGCAAACAGTCCTACCGGTCTAATCTATCTACATCAGCTACCTACAACATCTATCTAAACAGCATCACTAACTACAAACATCTATCTAAACAGCATCACGCTACCCTAGGGGAGCTGTCTGGCGTGCCTCCCGCGGGATTGCACACGCGGGCGCTTCCCCACAGGGGGGGGCTCGTTGTCCTCTATGACCTGGGCCCACTTGGCCTTGTCCATCATCTTCTTCCAAATCACGGAGAGGCCTAGGCCCCCCATGTCCTCTACTAGCTGTTCTTCGAAGGTGCGGGCCTTGCGGCGTCTAACATCACGGGGCCCGGCCCACGTCAGGAGGTGCTGGCCAGGCTGAGCTGGTCGCAGTCCCGCGGGGGGGCCACGTGAGGTGTCTACCTGGTTGGTGCGAGCTAGGTGCCCTACTAGCTGCAGGCGCCGCTGCTTAATGGTGCTGGTGATATATGGCATGCCCTGGCACAGGTCCTCATTGCGGACATGAGCAGCATATCCTACTCTGAAAATGGAGCGCAGCATGTTGGTGACCGCGCCGTCCAGCTTGCGGGCCAGGTCGGCGGTGAGGGTCCACGTCTCGGCCCCATATATACGTGAGAACAGGGAGGACCTTAAACAGGTCCTGTTTCTCGATCTTGCCCAGGGGCTTGCGCCACAGGGCCCGGTACTGGCGTAAAGCGTGCCAGGCGAGGGAGATGCGATGGTCCACCACATCAACCTGCATAGGCATGGGGAGGTGGCACCCCAAAATCAGGACTTAAAAATTGAACTATGGTAATAACACTTGAAATTCATTTGCACAATGCTGAAATATGATTGCGGGCACTAAATAACATCTCTTGTGAGTTGTCCATGCACTTGTTGGGGGTACTACCCCCAAGTATACACCAATATTGCGCTATAAATAGAAAAAGACGCTAATTAGGGCTGGGTATGCCCCAGCCAATGCACACATTTGTTGGCAACCAAAAATCAACCATTTGTAGTTACCTGAGTGTGTAGCTTGCTGAGCTATATTTACATCATGGAAATGGCAAAACCTTGAACAATTATTAATTTTCCCGCAAAACAGGTCTTTTTTTACCGGACATTGGGAATAAACATATCATAAACACTTCAGATAAGGCCACAAAATCAATCGAAAATCCGGCTAACAGGGGGACAGCAGTGGTCCAAGTCTCAGGTCATTCCGACAAGTCTAGCTCAAGGTATAAGGTTTTGCGTGCTAAATCCTGGACATACGCTAAATGAGGTTTTTCTGTGTATAAGGCCACCTAGACAGATGTTTTCCATCCAAGAAGCCAAAAAACATGCATGCCCAACTCGATCACACCGAACATAAGAAAAGGATCAGAATAAGAAAAGGATCCTAAATACCAGCAAATTCCTTTTATTCGTTACCCCGATATTCACAGTCTCCTTTCCCACACAGCAAAATATGGTGTTGTTCTTTCTCAGTTACATCGTTTTTCACGTCTTTGTTCTTATCGTGTTGATTTCATCACGACTCTTGTTGAACTCTTGCATCGTTTATTGGTCAAAGACTATGCCCGAGACATTATGCTCCGTCAAGTCCGGTGTTTTTTGCAACGTCACCCACATCTGTTCGGTGCTGCCCCTTGGCACAAGCTCTACAAACAGGTCGTGGACCGGCTGGATAGCATAGTATCTCCGCACATCTGAAACCTGTGATGCCAGATCTCCTTTGCGGCCGTTCCGAGCTTGGCACTGGATTCGTTTGTCCACATCGTCGCGTCGCTGCAGCAACACGATGTTTTCTGGCATGCGCGGGCTTTTGGTTACCGCCGCACATTTGAAAGTGCTGTCCTCCGGCTTTTTGCCTTTGCACCGTGTGCAGTTCTTGGACGTTTGGAATCATGGCATGGCTAACGTGATGACTGACTAGCTAGACCTTTTCAGTGGTTTTCCATTTGCGGGTATTTCCTCGTAAATGGTGGGAGAGCGATCGCAGCAATGGTGCTCACAACTAGACACTCCCGGCCAGTTAGGCTCGAAACACACGCCCTGATCAAGCATGCTGTTTCCGGCCCCACCGTCTAGGTAATCTAGTCGCTCTTCACGTAAGCCAGCCATAATTTCAATGCACAAGGATACACATTTCCATCATGCACCATCATGCATCTTCATCATCCTGAATTAACGACTCGAACACGCGGACAAGATAACGGCAGGCTCGAGCTACCATGGTCCGGATTCTCCCGATTTCTGGCCTGCGCTGGTTGTCTCCTTGATAAGAAAAGGCTAGGCACGTACCTCATCTACCCTCCCCTGCCCTCAGCATGGCCAGCCTTGCCAGCGTGGGCATAATGGCCCCCATGGATGATGCTTTCAGCATTTAGTTACGCCCTGCCTATAATTAATTAATTAATTAATTAAACTTGTGCTCCCGTTGGGGAGTCACGGAGGATTAACCCCGATGGATGGATGGATGCAAACAGTCCTACCGGTCTAATCTATCTACAACATCGATCTATCTACAACATCAAAAGCCAACTATAGTCTAAGCTCGCTACCCTAGGGGACCTGTCTGGCGTGCTTCCCGCATGTTTGCACACGCGGGCGCTTCCCCACGGGAGGGGTTTCGTTGTCCTCTATGACCTGGGCCCACTTGGCCTTGTCCATCATCTTGTTCCAAATCACGGAGAGACCTAGCCTCCCCATGTCTGCGACTAGCTGTTCTTTGAAGGTGCGGACCTTGCGGCGGCAAGCATAATTTGCTGGGCCCGGCCCACGTATAAGGAGGCGCCGGCCAGGCTGAGCTGGGCGCAGCCCCGCGGGATGTTGGTGACCGCGCCAGTGCTTCTAGTAAGGGTTTTTGTCCGCGTCAGCCTGGCTGACTTGCCGCCGTTGGCGGCGCGTCAGACGGCTGACTTGCCGCCGTTAGCGGCGCGTCAGCCTGGGGGCTCACCAGAATTGCCGGACTGAGCCGATGCTGCTGCTGCACTGCTGGCTGCATTGCTATCATTCCTCCTTTTCCTCTTGCTGCGGTTCAGCGCGTCGGCTGCCTGGCCTACGCCAACAATGGCACGCGGACCAGGCGCAGGCGCTTTGGCCGTGTCGGCGGCCTGTTTCGGCATGAAAAAAGCTGCGATCCCCCCAGATTTAATTTTTCCCAGTATTCCATCCGGCGCAATCCCTTCACCCAAAAACTTCCAACCCCCAGGTCGCTAACTTTGCTAGTTGACTATCGGACTAAACCATTAACGTTGTTAAATGTTTTTACAATATTACTGACCCGGCCCGAAATTTCCCTACGCATATCTAGTAATGGACAGAATTCTTTCTTATGCAAACAAATCTACAGCGTTAATAAACACACCTGGAATTCGATTCAAAGCAATATGTAAATCAGGCAACCTCGCAACGCTTCATCAATCAGCTCATAAATCATATTCCTAAAACCTTAGCCATCATCGAGACATCGACCATTGCCAGTCGTCCTGGGTTACAACTTTACATTCGTCAAGAACTCTCGTCACTCTCGCCGCCAAGCAGGCTAAGGGCCCGCGGGTCTGGCATGGGCATGATAACGGCCTAGAATCTTGAAGCATATCAACGAACAGACCTGAACTGGTGAACTTGAATTCGTAGATATCCAGTACGAAGTTAGCACTTCAGTGGAGTTCAGTACATTAGTAGGTACCCACTCTATATTGACCCTGCCTGACGCATAGACTCGGTGCTCATAAGTACTGAAGTCAGTGACGTGCTGCCTGAATTTACGCGTCAGACGACTGACGTGCAGACAAAATTTATGCGTCAGTCGACTGACGCAGAGCCAAAATTTACGCGTCAGCTGTCTGACGTGCGAACGAAAAAGTCGGACGCGTCAGACACTGACGCGTCAGCGGCTGACGTATACGTCCCGTTACTAGAAGCACTGGACCGCGCCGTCCAGCTTGCGGGCCAGGTCGGCAGTGAGGGTCCACGTCTCGGCCCCGTACGTAAGAACAGGAAGGACGAGGGCCTGTTTCTCTATCTTGCCCAGGGGCTTGCGCCACATGCAGGGCCCGGTATTGGCGTAAAGCGTGCCAGGCGAGGGAGATGCGGTGGTCCACATCAGCCTCGCAGCTGGGGAGGAGGCTGCCCAGCAACTTGATGCAGTCCCGATTATTACAGGACTCGAGAGCCGTCAAGGAGACAGAGGGTGGGCGGTGGCTGAGTGAGCCCGATCGCCAGAGCCTCTGTCTTCTTGCTGACCTCAAGACCTAATGCGCAGGCCCCGATTGCCAGGCAGTCAAGCCACGTCTGCACGTGCTCAGTGTCCACGAAGAGGGTGGTGTCGTCTGCATAGATGATGTCCGCCAGCCAAATCTCCGTTTCCGCCCCGCCATACCAGAAATGGTTCTCGACCTGCACCCCTGGTTCCCTACCCACGATGCGGGCAAATCGCTTGCGCACGCTGAAGCATTACGCATTCGACCACAATAATGAACAGGTAGGACGACAGCACGCAGCCCTGCAACACACCTTTCTGTAATGGGCATGGTGGCATGGTCCCGTAGGAAGTGCATGCGCACCGAAGTGGTGGACCCTTCATACAGGTTGCGGATGACAGCAATAAGGGGCCGGGGGATCCGGAACAGCGCGAGGATGTCCCAACTCCCACAGCGCAGGCCAGAAAACCGAATCGAAGGCTTTGATGAAGTCCACCAGCACAAGGTGCAGAGGGGACTCACCAGGCTGAAGGCGTTGCAGTTCTTCCACAAGGCGGCGAGTAGCGAAGAGCGCCTGTACTGTGTTGCGACCTGAACGGAAGCCGTGCTGAGTCTCGCTGAGGTGGCCGTCCAGGGCCGTGCGCAGGCGCGTCAGGATGAGCCTATAATGGGACCCCCATGGATGATTGGGGGTACTACCCGGCATATATATTAAAAGTAGGTTATTAAAAGTAGGTTTATAGCTGGGCGTTTGCTTTGGTTTGAGTGATTTCACTCTGTTGTAAGTAATTATATTTTTTATATATATTAAAAGTAAGTAATTATATTTTTAATATATATTAAAAAATTATACTTACAGCAGTGTACTTACAGCAGAGTGAAATCACTCAAACCAAAGCAAACGCGCAGCTATAAACCTATATACAGAGCCATGTCAAAGCTCTATACTACGATAAGACCAATGGAAACGCCTAACGGGAGGAACCTAATAGCCCTGCTGCACGGCAAAATCAGCCCGCGTACGGCGGAGCATGATGTCAGCCATGGCCCGAGTCAGCGCCACCGACAAGCGCTGACGCCAATATGACGTCCAGGTCCGCGCCGACCATGGGGCCCGCTGGCCCTCCAGGTCCAGCCGGTCCTCCCGGAGCCGGCAACACTCCTTGAAGAAGGCGGAGGTCAGGGGCCCCATGGCCCCAAACTCCTCCAGGACAAAGGGCACCACACGATGGTGCCCGACGTCGCCGTAGGCCAGGAGCTTGGCCCGCTCCGCCCGGTCCGCCGTGTAACCTGCCGTGAGGGAGGCCCCAGCCACGTGGCTAAGAGCCAAGGGCCGCGCCACCGAAACGTCGATAAGCAGATGCCGGCCACCCCCCTCAAAGTCCAGCACCACGATGTCAGGCCGGTGGTTGGGGGAATAGAAGGCAGCGCCATCCGCATCCTCGGACCGGATGTTCGCGTGGGGGAAAACTGACCGAATCATGGCGAGCACCACCGTCAGGAGGACAGTGTGCAAATACAAATACCAATTCTGATTCTGTTGGCCCCCCATGCAGGCAAGGTAGTGAGTCCCCGTGGGATCCAGCGGCTGCCCACAGCTACCGCAAGGCCGCCCGGCCGGAACAAGAGGCTGCGGGGCAAATAGCTGGTGCCGGAGCGCCACGGAGTAGTGGCTGGGAGCTAAGGCGAATGGGGGGGCCATGGGAAGAGCACGAAGGTACGCCGAGCCCACACTCCGCAAGGAAAGCGAGAACAGCCACGCACGTCCCTGGGCGTTGAGGTCCGCGAAAAGAGCCATCCAATCAGCCGTGTGCAGAATACCCGCGTAGGTTTTCTGGTGTTTATCGATGACGCGAGCAGGGAATGCGGCGGGAGATTGAACGGAGGCGACCGAGGGAGTGCCGCGAGGGAGGTGGCGCTGTACCGCCTGAGCGGCACGGACGGGAGAACAGGCCTGCTGGATCTCAGCATAGGCCTCCTGGATGGCGGTGACGAAGGGCAAAGGGCTGCTGGGGTCCAGGAGGTCAGGCGCTGCCGTTGCCAAAAGGGGCAGGAGCCGGCAGCTTTCCGCCCACGACTGAGCGACGGAGCCCAAAAATGCTGCTGGGGCCAGCCGGGCGGCACGAGTCAGACCACAGCCACCCATCCGTGCAGGCAGGGAGGCAATGCGAATAGCATGTGGCGGGAGGTCGGGGCCCGGGACCAGCTGCGCCAAGGCCGACTGGATGCGTTCGTCGTGGCCCTCGGCGGCCAGCCGGACCTGAGCCGGAAGAGCGCCCCGGAGCCAGTGAACGACGCGAGGGTGAGCGCAAAACCACAGAAGCAGACCCTTGGTCTGCGAATCATGAAGGCGCGCAATCAAGGGCAGTACCTCAGTGCGTGCCTCGAGGGCGGCCCGCAGAGCATCGATGACAAACGCGGGGTCGCCAACCGGAACGCCGAGGACATCCAACCCATGGAGGCGCTCGTCCCGGCCCAAGAGCTGGGGCGGAAAGCCGGAGCAATCACCTTGGGGCGAGTACACCGCGCACTTGGCCAGGGTCAACTGGAGGTTGATGTCGGCCACCGCGGTCTGCAGTGCCAGCAGAGCCGCGGTGGTGTCCGGCACAGGGCCCAGAAGGTAGATATCATCCAAGTAGGCCTGAATAGCGACCGCCGGGTGGGCTGCATGGACCGCTTGGAGGCAACCCTGGAGGGGGGCGGCAAAGTACAGGGGTCCCAGGGGGTCCCCTTGCTGGGTGCCCGACCGCGACAGCAGGCCGCCGCGAGTGCCGTCCTCCATGATGTGAACCAGTTGGCCGGGCTGGCCGTAGCACACGGCTGTCCAAGCGTACAAGTCCTCGAAGGACTCCAGGACGGCCGCAAACATGCTGGCGCGGGACAGACTGTTGAACGCGTTGTGGCAGTCGACCTTGACGACAGCGTGGGTGGGGTGGGCCTCGAGGTATAGGCCTGCACCGAATGGATGAGGATATCCGCCCCGCCTGGAGTCGTCACCCCCAGCTGGGCCGCCACCGAGGTCTCACCCGCTGCGAGGGGCGGGCAGAAAAAGGCACGGAGCTCGGGCGCCTTTTGGCGGCAGATCACTTACGCCATCGGGGTGTAGCCACGAGCCACGAGGTAGCCATGCATGGCTGACGGCGGAGCTCATAACTTTCACGTTTGAGCACCGAATTTAGTCGTGAGTATCACAATCGCTTTGTCTTTCTAAGACGCACATGCTGATATAATTTTCCGACGCTATTACGCAATATACGATGAGCAAACGCTTATCGACGCAACGCAGCCCGACGGCTGCGCTCGGCAATGAAAATACGTCTGCAGCTCCGGCTGCAGCTTCGCCCTCAGGTCCGGCAGGCAGTGATGACACTAGTCGCGCACTGGTGGTCGTCCAGCACCCTCCCGGGCTTCCTGCCTCGCCTTCAGCCTCGCCCGAGCCCAAACGCAGCCGCCCCACCGAACCTAGCTGGTCTGAGGCCAACTTTGACGTTGATGAGTTATTTTCCACCTTCGACGTCAACCGACCTGGCTATTTCGACAGGCCACACATTCGGATACTGGAGCTCCTGTTTTATGGGTCGTATGCCTCCCTTTTTGACCTGTGCCAGCGCCTCCAACGCCACAAATGCTTCCGCAGCCAGTCTGACGGCCAGTTTCAGCTCCGCTCAGCTGACCTGTCTGGCTGGTCGCGACCGCGCCTTCAGCTTGCCGCCCTCTTTTCCATCCTCTAACGCTGTTCCGCGGACCTCTGGCAACCCGTCCCCTTGACCGAATTCGCCCTCCTCCGCCTCCTCTCACAGCATGTGACGCCCCTCGCTTGCGAAATACAAGTTTTGGGTCGTAAGCTGGCTGCTGAGCTCCCCACCATCCCCACCACCACCGCCACCGCCACCGCCACCCTCGATCCTCGCGTCCACCCCCCCCCCCTCCGACTCCATCACCGCCCAGCTCCGCGACACTTGACCAGCGTCTTAAGGACAATGCAATCGCCATCGAGGTCTTGCAAAACACCGCAGGCCTCACCGCCCAGGCGGTGAAGGACATTGCCGCCAAGCCAGCCCCGGCTGGCCTGGCCGGCGATGCTCCTCCCATCACGACCTGGGCGGACATGCTTAAGCAACATACCACCTCCACCACCTCCGCCGTCCCAGCCCAGCTCCAGCGGCCGAGACGCTTGACCTCCGCGAGGAGGCCGAGCTCGCCAAGCGCACTAACCCTAGGCCTCGACGCCATACTCAAGAACTTCGACATGGAAGAAGGTGAGAAATCCGAGAAGCTTGCACTTGCGTTTGAGAGCAAAATCCTTGCACGCATGGGCCTTCTTGGTGAGATCAAGCTGACCGCCCACCGCCTCCCCCGCGCGCGGGGTAAGGCAGGGGCGCCTCCGCTTCTTCTCATCTTTGAGAGCCCAGCGGACAAGATTTCCGGTTTCTCAGACGCCGCAAGCGGCTCGAGAAGACTCACTTCACCGTGGACGACGACTTGACCCTGGCACAGCACCAACGGCGACGGGAGCTATGGCCGACCTACCTCCAGCTCCGGCAGACCAAGGCGGGCCAGCCGGTGTACTGGAAGGGGGCGGCCATCTACATCGGCCACAAGCCCTGGCAAGCGAACCCCTCGACCACCGCGGCCCCAGCAGCTCCAGCCCCAGCCTAGGGGAATACAGCAGTAGTGTAGAATAGTTAGACAGTGGCCTTGTACATGCCCGCCTACTACAGGCACTATACCAGCTTAGGCCTAGCCTTTTTAGTCATGTACATGTGTGCCTCTGCCACGAGCCACGAGCCACGAGCCACGAGCCACGAGGTAGCCATGCATGGCTGACGGCGGAGCTCATAACTTTCACGTTTGAGCACCGAATTTAGTCGTGAATATCTCAATCGCTTCGTCTTTCTAAGACGCACATGCTGATATAATTTTCCGACGCTATTACGCAATATAGGATGAGCAAACGCCCATCGACGCAACGCAGCCTGACGGCTGCGCTCGGCAATGAAAATACGTCTGCAGCTCAGGCTGCAGCTTCGCCATCAGGGCCGGAAGGCAGTGGTGACACTAGTCGCGCACTGGTGGTCGCCCAGAACCCTCCCGGGCTCTCCTCGCCCTCTGCATCGCCTGACCCAAAGCGCAGTCGCCCAGGCGAACCTGGCTGGTCTGAGCGTGATTTTGACGTCGACAGGCTCTTTACCACCAGCTTTGACGTCAACAGGCCTGCCTTTTTCGACATGCCACCCATCAAGATACTGGAGCTCGTGTTTTACGGGTCACACGCCTCACTGCTGGCCCTGTGCCAGCAACTCCATTTCAACACCCATCTTTTCCGCAACGGAGCTGACGGCCGGTATTCCCACCGCGTCTCAGACTCGTCGACCAACCTGGCCGGCTGGTCTCGCCCCCGCCTTCAGCTCGCAGCTCTCTTTACCCTCACTAAGCGCTCGGCCGAGGACCTTCTGCACCCCGCCACCATTACCGAATCCACCTTCGTCCACCACCTCCACGCCGCCCTCTCACAGCACGTGACGCCCATTGCTGCAGATGTGGCGGCAATTGGCGGCACGCTGGCTGCTGATCTCCCCACCATCCCCACCGCTACCGCCGCCCTCCTCGCCTCCACCACCCCCCCCTCCTCCGCCTCCACCGACTCCATCACCGCCCAGCTCCGCGACATCGACCAGCGTCTTAAGGACAACGCCATCGCTATCGAGGTTCTGCAGAACACCGCAGACCTCACCGCCCAGGCGGTGAAGGACATTGCCGCCAAGCCAGCCCCGGCTGGCCTGGCCGGCGATGCTCCTCCCATCACCACCTGGGCGGACATGCTTAAGCAACACACCACCTCCACCACCTCCGCCGTCGCAGCCCAGCTCCAACGGCAGACGCTTGACCTCCGCGAGGAGGCCGAGCTCGCCAAGCGCAGCCTCAACGTCATTGTCAAGAATCTCAAGATGGAGGAAGGTGAGAATTCCGAGAAGCTTGCGCGTGCTTTTGAGCGAGAAATCCTTGATCGCATGGGCCTTACTGGTGAGATCGAGCTGGCCGCCCACCGCCTTCCGCGCGCGCGGGGTAAGGCAGGGCCGCCCCCGCTCCTTCTCACCTTTAAGACCCCGGCGGACAAGATTTCTTTTCTCAGACGCCGCAAGCGGCTCGAGAAGACTCTCTTCACCCTTGATGACGACTTGACCCTGGCGCAGCAACAACGGCGACGGGAGCTATGGCCGACCTTCCTCCAGCTCCGGCAGACCAAGGCGGGCCAGCCGGTGTACTGGAAGGGGGCGGCCATCTACGTCGGCCACAAGCCCTGGCAGGCGACCCCCGCGGCCCCAGCGACTCCAGACGCCCCAGCTTAGGGGAATGCAGCAGTAGTAGTGTAGAATAGATAGACCGTGGCCATGTACATGTACGCCTCCTAGAGGCACTGTCCCAGCTAAGCCACGCGCTTTACTTAATTATGTACATGTGTGCCTATGCTGAGCCACACTCCAGATGATGCCTAGCTTTATTTAGTTATGTTGTGCCCATGCAGGGAGTAACTCTCTGCTGAGACGCCATGCCCTAGCTTCTTTGTATAGCTATGCTGATCTTCCCCCCCATGACAGGCTCCCCCTTCGCTGGGCATAGCTTGAAGATCATGGGGATGCACGTGCCCTGGTGCACCTAGAGCAAGGGTCCTTTACATCCCCACCCTTGCAGGAAGTAGCTTAGGATGTATGATAGGCCATATGCCCCCTCTCAAGGGCTATGTGCTACATATACTCCCAACGGAGTTATGTTACAATTCAATTCAATTCAATGTGTGCCTATGATGAGCTACCCTCCAGATGATGCCTAGCTTTATTTAATTATGCAGTGCCCAAGCAGGGAGTCCCTCCCTGCTGAGAAGCCATGCCCTAGCTCTTGTATAGTAGCCATGATGATCTTCCCCCACATGACATACTCCCCCTTAGCTGGGCATAGTGTGAAGATCATGAGGGTGCAGGTGCCCCTGGTGCACCTAGATCAAGGGTAGCTTACATTCTCACCCTTGCATGAAGTAGCCTAGAATGTATTAAAAGCCATATGCCCCTTCTCAGGGATATCTGCTACATTTACTCCCAACGGAGTGATGTTGATTAATAATAATAATAATAATAATGGGGTGGAGAAAGCCGCGTGATCGAACTATCCTAACGCTAAGCTATCTAGAAAATCCTAACTACACTACTCATCAAAACGCCGCCTCCGCTTGGGGGGAGGGGGCTTGCCCACAGGGTCGGGCGTGTGCGCCTTGACAATCTTCTTCCACCGCGTCTTGTCCTGCATGGCAATCCAAAGACGGGAGAGAGAGTGGATTAATTAATTAATTAATTATCAACATCGCTCCGTTGGGAGTCAATGTAGCACATATCCCTGAGAAGGGGCATATGGCTTTTAAGGGGACTCGGCGCGGCGAATATTTTCCGCGCCAAAAAAATTCCCGCCGGACGCACTGAGTGAAAAGTGGAGGGTGGACGAATGCACGTGCGGAGTGGGTGCGATGGCGGTCACGCGGTCGGATAAAAAGCTGGAACGCGATTGTATTTTGGCCCTGCAAGCATGGCAGGTTGAGTCCAAGTGTTCCGACATAAAATTAGATGATCTACTCTCGCGCGACGGTCTCGTAGCGGCCGGCTCGGCTGGGAAAAACCACGAACCTCCAACCGACCGCAACGCAGCCAACAATATTTTTTGTCATGCAGCATACCGCCATTTTTCGGCCCGGATGGGGTGGATTAACGCTGATGGAACTGCTAAAAAGCTTCCTAAAGCATTCAACGACATCGTTCGCGATCGATTTCCAGATTCCCGGGCTAATTACACCGGATTTATCGAAACTGCCGATCGCTGACATTTTTGCGCTGCGATGGCCGCGCCCACTTTTCGTGCATGATGGGCCGTAAAAACGCCAGAGCGATATCCCAGCGGCTTCGCTTTGAGCGACAGGCTGCCGGAGAGCAGCCTTCGGTGCCTGCGCCTCTGAAAAGGGGCCGTGGCAGACCGAAGGGTTCGAAGAAAGGGTTGGTGTCGGCAGGCCTAAAGGGTCTAAGAAAAAGAAATGGCGATCATCCACGCCAGTTTCTGTGGGCATGGCGGATGTTTCAGCGGCGGGGGTCGGCCAGAATGCTGGGAATGCACCGAGCAGCGGCGAGATGGAGCTCGGTGCGGAAATTCTCGGCGATGAAGGTATGCCAGCCACTGGGCGTAAGCGAGCGCTCGTGAGCCCTTACACCCCGTCTCCGAAGAAGCTTGACAGCCGTGGGCATCATTTGAGGCAGGCAGCCGATCAGCCGCCCCCTCCCCCCTGCGATCCCATTTCATGGCAGCGCATTGTTGTTGATACAGTGTGCCTTGAAGGAATTGTTGGCCATTTAGCCTGCCCTGAATGCCATGAGAAGTCCCTGAAGCTGGGGCATAAGACGCAGCCTGGGCCCTGTGCATCTTTGCTGCTGGTGACATTTTGCACAAATCCCCACTGTCGGGCGGAGAATAAGAAGCCTTGGCACCATGCAGAACCAGCGGAGGTGGGGGGAGGCCTGGCAAGGGTGGGAATGTCACGTGCTTCCAAGAATGCTCTCCTGGCCCTGAACACTGTCATCCATGGTGTCACACGGAGTGACCTGCTGCGTGTGTGGAGCACGATGGACATGGAATTCCCCAAGCATGGTAGCGTGTGGCGGAAAGATGTGCTTATGGTCGCGCGCATTGTGATTGAGTACCTGCACACTGTGATAGAGGAAAACCGTGAGGTAGTGAGGCAGTGGGAGCGGGATAATGGCAGGTTCCCTGACCTGGATGGGTTCCTTCGGCAGGCCACGCGCGCTACCTTTGATGGCAGCTGGGCTAATCGTGGGTACAGGTCACTGCTGGGGCAGCAACTGTTAATCCACGACGTGTTGAAGCTTATCATAGCCCACCATGTGTCCAGCAAGTGGTGTGCCTTTTGCATGCGTGTGGCGGGCAAGAAGGATGCAGATGGTAAGCCTAGAGTGCCAGCCCCCCATATGTGTTTCAAGAACCATGCGACCACAAGCAAGAGCATGGAAGGCGCGGGTGCAGTGGTGATGTTGCTAGATGTGATGTCGCTAGAATCGGGGGTGTTCACAGGTCAAGTGATGGAGAGGGCAGGGAGTGAGCAGGGACAGAAGGGCAGCAAGCCTGAGAGCCAGCGGCTTTGGGTGACCAAGGTAGTGAGTGATGGGGACACGAGTTGGTATGCACAAGTGAGGGAGAATCAGGTGTTGAAGGAGGCAAATCACATCCCTGACAAAGACAATGACCTGAACCACCTGTCCATCAACCTGCACAGTGCACTAGTGGCCACGAAGAAGACGTGGCTGTCTAAGCACAAGAATGTGCTAGGAGAGAAGACCCACATCTGGCACATGCTGCGGGGTTACCGTGCCTGCATACGCTGCAACTATCACATGGGTGCCACGTGGCTGCACGGCGCATTGGCCAACGCGCTGGAACATTATCATGGCAACCACACGCATTGCAATGCATGGCCCAACCACATGAAGCAGAAAAGTGGGGAGGTGGTGCAGCGCCAATGGTGTGGTGTGCATACCAAGAAGAAGAACCTGCCGCCTTGGGGGGGCGGGCCTGGCTGCCTCGTGTGTCGGAGAAGGGTGGGGTGGTGGTGCAGGTGGACGAGCTTGTCCGCGAGGTCTGGGGCAGATTCAGCTCGATGGAGGTGCTGGAAGGGTGCTGCCACAATAGCTCCTCCAACCACAACGAGTTCACTCATTCACAGCAAGTGCTTGCCACACCTGGGGGGAAGGGGGGCTTTGCTGGGGGGCTGTACGCTGCCTTTTGCGCGGTAGGTGCCCTGCGTGCCCAAAAGGGCGAGACATGGTTTATTCCAATAGCGGGGAAGCTGGGCATTTCCATGTGCCCTGAGGCACTAGCTCAGTTGCAAGAGCTGACTGAGGCAAGGTTGCGCCAGCAGAAGAGGAAGAAGACACTAGAGTTCAAGCAGCAAAGGGCGCAGGGCAAAGCCATCCGGGCTGGGGTTTATTGGGATGAAAACAAGAAGGACAAGTCCACCTATGCTAAGGGCACAGCGTATGGGGGGGTGGGCCCTGCCACAGGGGGTGTGGATGTGGGCGACAGTGACAGTGAGGGTGAGGAGGAATATATGGATGATGTTCCCTGCCTTCGCTGTGCTATTCCCACCCCGCTCCCTGGCAATAATTTTCTGCTGTGCAGCACGGTGGGCTGCGAGGGAGGGCTTCACCTCAAGTGCTGCAACCCTCCCCTGCGTCGCGTGCCCGATGGGGACTGGTTTTGCCCCTTGTGCACGGGGCAGAACGTCATCACTGAGTCGGATAGTGAATAATTGTGTTATAGTGAACGCCTTAGGTGGCATCACGGGAAAGTCAATAACTTGAGCTAGGGGTGTCAGATTGAGCTCAAATTTTGGCAGTGTGTTTCCCCCCACTCAGTGGAATTCATGTATGGATGACCCAATCTGATGTGTTAATGATTTGATTCATTTTTTTTGGCTCAAAAAAGTACCCATTTTGCGGGAAAATTAATAACTCAAACAAATGTGACCATTTTGGCCATGTAAATAGCCCAGCTTTTAAAAAAGTGAGGGAACTTTGCAGGTATGTATGGGCAAGTCATTTAGACAAGTGGTTTGTCTTGGGCAAAATATCTCATAAATAGCGTCTTTTTCTATTTTTAGCTCGCCACCGGTGCGTGGTTGGGGGTAGTACCCCCAACAAGTGGTGGTATGAATGTCCAAACATCATATTTATTAAAAATATAATTACTTACAGCAGAGTGAAATCACTCAAACCAAAGCAAACGCCCAGCTATAAACCTCTATACAGAGCCATGTCAAATCTCTATACTACGATAAGACCAATG
Organism: Mesostigma viride; assembly: GCA_009746045.1. NCBI lineage: Eukaryota > Viridiplantae > Streptophyta > Mesostigmatophyceae > Mesostigmatales > Mesostigmataceae > Mesostigma > Mesostigma viride. The sequence goes on along the minus strand of RPFO01000104.1, from coordinate 942,520 downwards.
GAAACTCCTAACGGGAGGAACCTAATAGCCCTGCTGCACCGCAAAATCAGCCCGCGTACGGCGGAGCATGATGTCAGCCATGGCCCGAGTCAGCGCCACCGACAAGCGCTGACGCCAATATGACGTCCAGGTCCGCGCCGACCATGGGGCCCGCTGGCCCTCCAGGTCCAGCCGGTCCTCCCGGAGCCGGCAACACTCCTTGAAGAAGGCGGAGGTCAGGGGCCCCATGGCCCCAAACTCCTCCAGGACAAAGGGCACCACACGATGGTGCCCGACGTCGCCGTAGGCCAGGAGCTTGGCCCGCTCCGCCCGGTCCGCCGTGTAACCTGCCGTGAGGGAGGCCCCAGCCACGTGGCTAAGAGCCAAGGGCCGCGCCACCGAAACGTCAATAAGCAGATGCCGGCCACCCCCCTCAAAGTCCAGCACCACGATGTCAGGCCGGTGGTTGGGGGAATAGAAGGCAGCGCCATCCGCATCCTCGGACCGGATGTTCGCGTGGGGGAAAACCGACCGAATCATGGCGAGCACCACCGTCAGGAGGACAGTGTGCAAATACAAATACCAATTCTGATTCTGTTGGCCCCCCATGCAGGCAAGGTAGTGAGTCCCCGTGGGATCCAGCGGCTGCCCACAGCTACCACAAGGCCGCCCGGCCGGAACAAGAGGCTGCGGGGCAAATAGCTGGTGCCGGAGCGCCACCGAGTAGTGGCTGGGAGCCAAGGCGAATGGGGGGGCCATGGGAAGAGCACGAAGGTACGCCGAGCCCACACTCCGCAAGGAAAGCGAGAACAGCCACGCACGTCCCTGGGCGTTGAGGTCCGCGAAAAGAGCAATCCAATCAGCCGTGTGCAGAATACCCGCGTAGGTTTTCTGGTGTTTATCGATGACGCGAGCAGGGAATGCGGCGGGAGATTGAACGGAGGCGACCGAGGGAGTGCCGCGAGGGAGGTGGCGCTGTACCGCCTGAGCGGCACGGACGGGAGAACAGGCCTGCTGGATCTCAGCATAGGCCTCCTGGATGGCGGTGACGAAGGGCAAAGGGCTGCTGGGGTCCAGGAGGTCAGGCGCTGCCGTTGCCAAAAGGGGCAGGAGCCGGCAGCTTTCCGCCCACGACTGAGCGACGGAGCCCAAAAATGCTGCTGGGGCCAGCCGGGCGGCACGAGTCAGACCGCAGCCACCCATCCGTGCAGGCAGGGAGGCAATGCGAATAGCATGTGGCGGGAGGTCGGGGCCCGGGACCAGCTGCGCCAAGGCCGACTGGATGCGTTCGTCGTGGCCCTCGGCGGCCAGCCGGACCTGAGCCGGAAGAGCGCCCCGGAGCCAGTGAACGACGCGAGGGTGAGCGCAAAACCACAGAAGCAGACCCTTGGTCTGCGAATCATGAAGGCGCGCAATCAAGGGCAGTACCTCAGTGCGTGCCTCGAGGGCGGCCCGCAGAGCATCGATGACAAACGCGGGGTCGCCAACCGGAACGCCGAGGACATCCAACCCATGGAGGCGCTCGTCCCGGCCCAAGAGCTGGGGCGGAAAGCCGGAGCAATCACCTTGGGGCGAGTACACCGCGCACTTGGCCAGGGTCAACTGGAGGTTGATGTCGGCCACCGCGGTCTGCAGTGCCAGCAGAGCCGCGGTGGTGTCCGGCACAGGGCCCAGAAGGTAGATATCATCCAAGTAGGCCTGAATAGCGACCGCCGGGTGGGCAGCATGGACCGCTTGGAGGCAACCCTGGAGGGGGGCGGCAAAGTACAGGGGTCCCAGGGGGTCCCCTTGCTGGGTGCCCGACCGCGACAGCAGGCCGCCGCGAGTGCCGTCCTCCATGATGTGAACCAGTTGGCCGGGCTGGCCGTAGCACACGGCTGTCCAAGCGTACAAGTCCTCGAAGGACTCCATGACGGCCGCAAACATGCTGGCGCGGGACAGACTGTTGAACGCGTTGTGGCAGTCGACCTTGACGACAGCGTGGGTGGGGTGGGCCTCGAGGTAGGCCTGCACCGAATGGATGAGGATATCCGCCCCGCCTGGAGTCGTCACCCCCAGCTGGGCCGCCACCGAGGTCTCACCCGCTGCGAGGGGCGGGCAGAAAAAGGCACGGAGCTCGGGCGCCTTTTGGCGGCAGATCACTTTGCCCACGAGCTTGCGGAGCACCTCACCGCAGGCGATCGGGCGCACCTTGCCCTCGGGGGGGGCAAGACACCCTTGAGCAGAGCGAGGAGGCGAGCGCCCGCTAACCACTCGCGCGCAGCGGGAGGAACGCGACCAGCCGCCAGGTCAATGAGGGTGTCAAAGAGAATGTCCTCGCCCCCATGCCCCACCAGGACCTCCAAGTGCTCGTAGCGCCAGCCCGACGGCCCGGTAGAGGAAGCCCGCGGGACCGCACGCATCACCTCCAGGAAGCAGTCGCGGTCCAGCCGGAGGGGGGCCGGCAGGGGGTCCGGCACGGGCAGCTGGAATCCGGGCTCCGCAGGGTGAAGAGCCTCCAAGGCCGCCAGGGTAGCCGCATTGGCGGGGGCCAGCTTGGCCATTTCCAAGCGGGTCATGGCCCGGCTGAGCTGCCCCTCGCGGACGAGGCGGATGACGTCGGCGGCCACCCGCTCGAAGTTGACCTCCCCCGACAGCCGGGCCGTGCGCGGGGGCGGCACGCCAAACAGCCCCTCCCAGTCCCCCTGCAGAAAGCGTCGGCAACGGGCAATAACCGCACCCTGGAGGCCGCGCACACCACGCCCGAGAGGGGTGAGGAGCAGGCGGGGGGTCACCATGTGCAGTTTAAAGCCCAGCGGGTCGTCCGGAGCGGCGTGCATGCGCCGGAGAGAAACGATTGCACATTGCGCGAAAAGGCTACGCGCGCGGTGGGGGAGGTCGGTCAGGGTAGACGTCGGGTTGATGGCGCATGCATCCCAGGGAACCGTGTCAAGCCAACGCCAACTGGCCGAGTAGTCGGGCGGCGGGGGCTGGGAGCCGGTGGGAGCCGAGGCGGGAGGGGGGGAGGGGGCCGGGACTGCTGGCCGGTTGAGGGGCCGTTGAGCAACACAGGCGCGCGCGTGCTGAGCGCGCCCGTGAATGGAGTACACCCGCTGGCAGTGAGCTTCCGGGCACCGGTAACAGCTCATGGCCTGCAGATCCGCCGCGCCGAGATCGGGGTGCACAGCGCGAAGGTGCTGGCAGAGGAGGTTACGGTTGTGGAACACACCAGCACACGGGGACCCCGTGGGAAGCAGCACGGCACACCGGTGAAGGCCGTCGGCGGGCGCTGAGTGGCGGGGGGGCAAACATCATATTTATTAAAACATCATATTTATGGTACCCAATCATCACTAGATGGTTCCCATGTGCATTGGAACTGATACTCACTAATGTCTGTTTTTCAGGCTTTTGGACGTGCGAGTCCCCTTAATGCATCCTAGACTACTTCATGCAAGGGTGGGAATGTAAGCTACCCTTGCTCTAGGTGCACCAGGGCACCCGCACCACCATGCTGTCTCAGGTTCAACCCGGGTTGAGAGAGTGGATGCGGTGCTCAAACTGGGCTGGGACCACTAGGTCGTCCAGCAACATCTGGATGTAGGTCGTGACAGGTTTCCCTACCCTTTTGGGAATGCCCTCGGGGCCAGGCCAGGTCAGAATGTGTCGCCCTGGCTGGCCAAGCCGCTGGGGGCCGGCCAGGCCAAGGGCGGTGTCGACCTGGCTGGTGCGAGCAAGGTGTCCTACAAATGCTATCCTACGCTGCCTAATCTCGTCCGAAATACGAGGCATGCCATGATACAAAGATTCTGATGACGGACGCGCGGAAAACCCTACGTTAAGGACCTGTCGGAGCATCCTGTAAACCGTGCCGTCTAGCCTAGCTGCCAGTTTGGGTGGGATGGTCCACGCCTCGGCGCCATACGTGAGCACCGTGAGGACGAGGACCTTGAAGAGCATGCGCTTGCGGTGCTCGCCCAGGCCCTTGGAGCGCCAGTAGGTTTTGAGCGAACGGAGCTTGGCCCAGGCAAGGCCGATGCGGGTGTCCACATCGTCGGCAGTGTCAGGAAGCCAAAAAGGAAGCTAAAAATCATCATGAAGAGACAGTATTCCCATGTACCCCACCCCCGCACGTTTAAGATTCCCAGGTTTAAGATCTTGAGACCCTGGATTTAGGAATTTCAGGTTCGCAGGGCAGGTTTTCAGCAAAAGATCTTAACCCAAAGTTATAGGTACAAATGGCTGGTCCGGCAGTGGTATGCGATACAGATTATGTACTCGGGGGTGTGCCGCATCAGGTATAAGATCCTACAGCTATCGACTTTAAGATCCTCAGCCCTGGATTTGATTTTTCACAGCCCTGGGTCGTCCGGACCCAAATCTTAAACGTAGTGGTGGGGGGTGTATTGGTTGTCCCGTTTGTTACTACACCAAAGCAAGCATTTCTGCTGTTCTGTGCAAACATGTAAAAGTCTAAAATCTAGACATGACGCCGTGTCAACCTAAACATCGACAAGACCTTGGTTAGCGTAGGTCGCATACCAGCATAGGAGTGATCATCCACGTCCACCACTTTCAAGATGCGGATTACGGGTCCTGTTCGACCTCTTTGAGAACCGTGGCACCCATGTATTCCTACAGGTAGCCACGCGGCTCCCGCGGTCTTCGCGTCTTCCTCGCAGACAACTACCCAAGTCATTCCGCAACGTTGAAATGCCATGCGTCCGGGAATAGTTGTCTCACTTAGTAGTATACCATGCACAGGCCTTCCCAGTTGGGCACCTATCAAGATGTTATACCGTTAGATAGTGGCTTGTCTTGTCTTTGCTGAGCACTAGGACATAAGCACAGGAATCAATGATCGCCTGCACCTATGTCATTTCATCAATGCTCTAAAACTTCCCAGGAGCATGCATCCTAAACCACAAACACTTATATCGTATAGCACGTAGACCCTTGCTTACAACATGCTAGCGATCTGGCCTCAAAACTTGGACACAAGCCCAGTCCAAAATCCATGGGGTCAACCCTGGGTGGCACTCGAATCACCTAATCCCCATTCAGCGCTGGCTAGCAGCATGGCCGCCAAACGGGAAGCTGCCCAACCGCTTCCACGACTGCATGCTCTTGTCCCCGGCAGGCGTGCGAACCAGGTGGAGCTCCGTGACCTCAAACCCCCAGCAGCTGGCGTCGCCGGTGATCTCGGCCCTCGGCGTCGCCTGCAGCCGGCCCACCACCTCGTGCCGCCGCTCCTCAGACAGGTCGCCGTACACGATGGAAAGGTGCGGCATGTACGGCGGCTCCAGCGGATCCAGCCCAAATGCTTGCCGGCATTCGGCATTTGTTTGGATCGCCTCCACAGAGCTCTGATTTAAAAATAGATTAGCCACAGGGCCATGGGAAAATCCCGATTCAAGAGGAAACAAATCATTATTAAATTATTATTCACATGAGTGTCCATTAACACCGAGCGCGAGAAGCATAGTACAGTCTTTTGAAGGGACAACAGCATAAACACTGGCAGCCTGGATGGTGGGTGAATGATGGCTATAGGTTACCGAACACCTAGTGCAGTTCGACTTACCTGGACATGCAGAAAAACCGACTGGAAATAAGTGTTATGGAAGCCGAATTCGTCAAAGTAAGTGGTATACGGTCGCAATTTTTGACACAAAGCCAGGGATGTGGCTATGACCGCTTCATCGCTATCCGAATCCATCCCGGAACACACGGTGATATGAGGCTCGAAGGACAGCGTCCCTTCTAGCCCGGCTTGCAGATTTATAACTTCCTGCAGCCTCCTGAACAAGGGACTGTCCCTCCTAGGTTGAGCCCACAAGGAATATGCAACCATTCTCTGGGCACGGGATGACTCAAAATCAAGACCCGACTGGTCCCTTGGAAAGATAGACTCTAATCAGGAGAGCACAATGATTCTTTGGAATTGTCCACCCCAAAAAGGAATTTGGCGCGTTACTGGCTTCAAACTGTCGGGCACAAAAGTAGTTCAGGGAGAGACAAAGCAGGTAGCTCCCCGAGCACAAGACTAAGCAAATTGCATCAGTAAGTCCAGATTACAGTAGGCTTCCCGATAAATACGTGGTCGAAAGTGGTAAAACTGAGGCGGCACTGCAGGGATAGAAGTTTCCGTTGTCCCGTAAAATAGGACTTCATCACGTATGTCGAAAAGCTTGGTACTTGTTACCTACAGTCCTACCCCAAAAGGCCAATGCACCTCGCCATCAAGGGTGCATTGCACTCGGCCCCCTACTGTACTGTTGTAGGGGAGAAATAATGCAGTTCAGTTTCAGTTCCATCAATTGCAAGTGGCTCGGTTATAAATAATTGCTGCCACCCCTGTGCCACCAGGGAAATTAACACTGTGGTCAGGCTGTTCAGTTCAGTTCAGTTCAGTTCAGTTGTTTCCCACGCCGCACATGGGCCGCAGGTCAGGCTGTGGTGCCCACTTTGATGCATCATGCACTGTTGATGTATGTAAGTAGTCGGAGTCGGTGTTCTCAGAAGGGTCTATTGTACTCGCTGTACGCGGTACCCCTTGACCGTACAGAATGATATTCCTATTGGTTCAGAAAAATACCAATTTCCCCTTGATTTACCCGGAAAATGGCTCGGTGCTGGGCCGGTCTACAGACTAAGCTTACAATGCATCCAATGGGCCCAAGTCCACGGGCCAAGTACATACAGTAGGAGGTTGGGGGTCAAAACGTCAATACCCAAGTTGGAGTCGTGCATTCGACAGATCTCAGTTTGCCGGAGCACTCAGAAGCTCAGAATCTGACTTTACATGCCAGGAGTTGTCAATCTTTGGACGAGAGGGGTCAAATCCGATACTACCAACGCCAAAAGAATAATTAATTCGCCAAAATGCGCTTTTTTTCTACGGGGGACCGGTCTCTCGCCAATGCCTTCATTTGTTTGGAATTGCGGGCACGTGGGAATGGCGGTCCACGATCTGGATACCAGAAAGGGGCTGGTAGCCGACCAATCGGGCGGGCATTCGTTACATGCTGTGTGGCTACCGATCTGAGCACGGGCCAAAAGGATGTGCCAGCGTGGCATTGAACATGTGGAGGAAACCTGCTTGAGGTCGAGTTCTGGGCTATTCTCCTGTTGACCGCTTCCATCTCCGTACGCAAGCTGCTTTCGAGATACTGCTCTCAGTTTGCGGCCTTGGGATCCGTCCGGATATTGCATCCATATCAGTGACATCACCGCACACACAACCCTTCGCTGTGACATCATGCAAAAGCGTGGCGCCCGTGCGTCATCACAAGTTTTTTGTGGTCACCAAAATGAAGACGAGAGCCATTTCCATTTTCCCGTGGCCGTGCCCGTTGCATACGCGTAGCAGAAATACTTGAATAGGCCAGCAGCGCCTTTTGACGCAGTTCATGGGCGCGCAAGCCACATTGGTTAATATATTCTGCCATTTTACGTTCTCAGAGAAAAGTATTTTTTTCTCTGGATAGAGGTAGCAGCGCTGGTTGCGTGGGCCCCTGGGCACCTCATTTCAAAATTGTCCAAGTAAGAATTTATAGCGTATGCCAGCTCCTTGGTTTCCGTACAGATGATTTCCCTATGTGGATACCTATCTGTGGCTGAGGGGTGTATTAATATCGAAGTTCTTTGCTGTATGTTGATGTCTGTTGAATAGGGCGGTTTAAGGACTGAGTAATGAGGGGGTCAGGTTTTCGCAGTATTAACCGCCTCGTTCGCTTTGATGCCAGCTAGGATGTGGCAATTGCGTTCTTGCAAGGTAGTCGTCGCAGGGTATCTTTCTTTATGGGAGTTTGGCTGGTGTGTCATCGTTTGCGGGATGTTCCCACGGGTTCAGCACCGTGACGGACGATTTGTAATTTGCAGTTTTTCCCTCCGTCAATATCCTTTTTAGTCATTGACACGACTTAACATACTTTTTTACGCACGACATATTTTGTTCTTCTGTGCGACAGAACGACGTCTGTATACCAAAATATTCCATGTCCCCCAACCATGTCTCTCATGGGGATGCGGAAGGGTGGAGCAAATGGCGCGTACGAGGATGACCTTCCACCGAATGGTTCTGCTTCGGAGCTTAACAACACAGGTGCGCCCCAATTGTTTCCTGTTATCGATGTGCTCTGCTGCTGCCTTTTTTCAACTTCCGGCAGCGGTTTCTTGGCAGTCAGCTTGGAATTTCGGTTGTACATCAGGGAACACTTTATTCCTGCAAGGTGGCAGGGAGGCGTGCTGGGCATACAAGCAGCGCTGCGCTCTGTTATACTTTGCTATAGCCATCATATGATGGGTTATGGGTTAGTTTATGATATTTATAAGTTTACTTTTTATTGGGACTTTTGGGGGGCATGGGTGATGGTCTTAGCGCCCCTGGGTTGCACCAGAGGAGCCCTTGCTATGGCTCTCTTCAGCGTCCGCCTGCACGCGAGTGTGGTTGCACAAACAACCATGGTTCCCATCATGTGTCCGTTGTCCCACACTCCGTGCCAGGGAGGGGGGGGCGGGGCGGCCAAATGTGCCCACCCATCCTGTCGTGCATCTGTTGGTGCACACCATGCGGCATGGGGTGGAGCGTGGGGTTGTGCATGCCTGCGGTTCTGTGCCTTGACAAGTCATGCTAACAAGGTCGTGTGCACATGCCCGTGCCAGGGGCTGGCAGCAGCGCCGGGGGATGCGCGGCTACCGGTCACCTCCTCCCTGGGATGTCCCTGTGCGTTCAAACCACCTGACGCCCTACTTTGCCCCTATTCTGTCCCTCTGGTTCAACCCCCCATTTGTTCTCTCTCTCCCCCCCCCCCCCCCCCCAGTGGGCATGCGGGCGCCATACGTGTCTGTTGGCCAGCCATCGCGGGAGATGAACCACCACATGCACGGTGACAGGGGCGACGACGAGGACGGGGACAGCCACCAGGTGGGTGCCGTAATAGAGTGGACTGTAGTGTAGTATTGTGAAGTGCAGGGCGGAGACGCCCACCAGGTAATGGGGGCGGAGGGAAGAGGGCGGCCAATAGGACGGCGACAGCCACGAGGTGGTGGTGGGCTGCTATCCCATGGGGCCACCTTTGATGGCGCGTGGGGATTGCCAGCTGGCATTGGCGGGCCACCAGGTGCAACCAGTGGGGGGCACAGGGTCGGTATTATTGGTTGGTGCATTCAGTGGGTGGGTGGATCGGTTTTGTTTATGGCGGGCGTGGCTGGGGCAGGCAAGGGGGGCGTGTGGGTGCCGATGGGTGGCGGGTTGCCTGCCAGCTCCCTCGATGTCAGCAGGGCTGTAAAACTTGGCCTACAGGTGTGTCCTAAAGTACTGCAACAAGCTTCTTGGGATGGAGCCTGGTACAGCTGCGCACATGGGGTTGGGGATGGGTGTGCAAGGGGAGAATGCGAGGGACAAGGCGATGGGGGTGTGCATGCTTGCGTGGTGCATGTTCAACGTGCATGGTTGCATGGGGCTTGATTTGTTCGCTGGCAAGCGCTGTGCTCCCTTGGCGCAGGACATGTGCAACCTGGCCCCCACCCTGGGCTGTTCTGGCTCACGTTACGCTTCTGTACCCTCCGCCCCCCCCCCCCCCTTTCCCCCCTTGTCCACTTGTCCAGGATCTTTCGCCAGTGTCAGGGTCACGCAAGGGCGGCCGCCACAAGCCGCATCCGCACGGGTCGGCCAACAACATGGGGTTGAGCGGGGGGCATGCGGGGGGTGGGCACACGGGGGGTGACGGCGACGAGTACACAGGGGACGAAGACGGCGACACGGGCAAGGAGATGGAGGGGGAGCACGCAGGGCCCGACAAGACCTCGCGGCGGCTGGCGCAGAACCGCGAGGCCGCGCGCAAGAGCCGCCTGCGCAAGAAGGCGTATGTGCAGCAGCTGGAGAGCAGCCGGCAGCGGCTAGAGCAGCTGGAGAACGAGCTGGCGCAGGCCCGCTCACAGCTGGTGACGGCGGGGGCGGTGCCGGCGCAGCTTCCGGACGCAGTGCCAGTCGCGAGCACCAATGGGACCGCGTCGCTGCAGGGCACCGCGCAGGGCCTGCTGCCTGGTGCGTCGGTGTTCACGCCCTCCCCACTGGGGGACGCAGGCGATGGGGGGGGGCTGACCGGTCTGGGCATGCAGGGTGCGCACGGCCGCCCACCGGCGGACAGCAAGAACATGCCGGTGGGCAAGCGGCGGCGGCAGGGCAGCCCGACCAACCGCGGGGGTGGGTGGGGCGACAACCCCCTGGGGGACCCCCTCATGCTGCCCATGTCTCTGGGCGCTGGCGGCAACATGAGCGGCGGCGGCGCCTTCATCGGTTCCAGCAACAACGACGGGGGCATCGGCGCAGCCATCGACGGCGCAGGTGGCGCCAACTGCCTCATCCCCATGGGGGGCGGCGGCAGCAACCAGCGAGTGGGGGCCAGCGTGGGCGTGCGCCAGGGGGGGATACCTGGCATGGGGATGGGCACGGGGCTGGGCATGCTGGGCCAGTCACAGGCTGGCGGGCTGGCGGGCGGGCTGGGTGGGCTGGGCGGCGGCGCCCTCAACGGCAGCGCGGCGGCGTTTGACCAGGAGTACGCGCGCTGGCGGGAGGAGCACAAGCGGCTGGTGGACGACGTGCGCATGCTGGTGAACGTGAGTGGTGGAGGGGTGGAGGCGTGACCGTGCTGGTCAAGGGGAGTGGTTGTGCACATGGTGTTCCCCCTTGTTCTGGTTTGGTTACACTGTAGTTGACTCTGCTGGCCCATCTATCCGTGTAAGCACATCTGCCACTGTCTTGGCCACTTTGCCTCCTGTCCACAATAAGGTTTGGGTGGGGGTGGTGCCTCGGCTTGATTCGCCCTGCACATGCGTACGCCACTGTGTTGATGGGAAGCCTGGTCCTCACAAACCGTCACCCCTGCATTATTCACCCCGTGCTCCCCCCTCTCCCCCCCCTTTCCCCGTATTTCTTCCCCCTGTGTGTGCGCCCGTGCCCCCTGTCACCCCCTGTCGCCCCGCGTGTGTACCCGCAGAGCCGCTCCTGCCCCGACGAGGAGCTGTCGGTCTCCGTCTCCACCGCGCTGTCGCAGTACGAGGAGATCTATAACCTCAAGCGCGTGGCCGCCAAGCAGGACGTGTTCCACCTCGTCTCCGGCATGTGGAAGACGCCCGCTGAGCGCTGTTTCATGTGGATGGGGGGCTTCCGGCCTTCTGACATGGTCAAGGTGAGGGGGGGCGTGTTTGTCAAGGTGAAGGGGAGGCCCGTGCTGCCGTGCGTTTGGTTGGCTGCCCCAGATGGCCAGTTGGTCACAGTAGTGTAATTGCTGCCTTTTGCACCTACAGGCTGCCCTTGTCCCTTGTACCTGTTTCTTTGTGTACATGAACGGATGGTGGATCTCCCTCGCCGCCTCCTTACCTATCCCTGTCACCCCCCTGTGCTCTCGTGGCCTTGCGCCCCCCCTTCCCCCACTCCCCAGATCCTCATCCCTCACATGGAGCCGTTGAGCGAGCACCAGCTGCTGGCCATGTGCAACATCCAGAACAATTGCCAGCAAGGCGAGGAGGTGCTCAGCCAGGGCATGGAGGCACTGCAGCAGTCCCTGGCCGACATTGTCTCCTCGAGCACACCGGCGGGGGGCGCGGACCTGGTCGGCTCCTACATGGGCCAGATGGCCATGGCCATGACCAAGTTGGGGGCGATCGAATCCTTTGTGCTGCAGGTGGGTGGTTCATGATCGAGATGTTGTTGCGCTGCAGGTGGGTGGTTCATGATCGAGATGTTGTTGCGCTGCAGGTGGGTGGTTCATGATCGAGATGTTGTTGCGCTGCAGGTGGGTGGTTCATGATCGAGATGTTGTTGCGCTGCAGGTGGGTGGTTCATGATCGAGATGTTGTTGCGCTGCAGGTGGGTGGTTCATGATCGAGATGTTGTTGCGCTGCAGGTGGGTGGTTCATGATCGAGATGTTGTTGCGCTGCAGGTGGGTGGTTCATGATCGAGATGTTGTTGCGCTGCAGGTGGGGCGTCCACTGTCAAAACGTTTGTCAGATGTTTGGGCTGCAGGTGGGGCGTCCTCTTTCAAGATGTTTGTAAGATGTTTGGGCTGCAGGTGGGGCGTCCTCTGTCAATATGTTTGTAAGATGTTTGGGCTGCAAGTGGGCGTCCACTGTCAAAACGTTTGTTTAGATGTTTCGGCTGCAGGTGGGGCATCCACTGTCAAGATGTTTGTAAGATGTTTGGGCTGTAGGGGCGACGAGATTTGGAGTGGTTGAGGATGTTTGTGAACCGGGAGGGGGGGGGGGGGGGGCCTTCAATGATGTTTGTGTTTGGGGGGGCGGGGATTTGAATGCACTTGTGCTGTAGGCGAGTTGTGTGTGTGCGTGGCAAGGGGAACTGAGCCGTACGGACTGCACAGCTTCCCCTGCAGCCGCCCAACTTACCCCAATGCCCCCCACCCTGCACCACCTGCCCCCCACCCCTCCCATGCGCATGCATGCACGCAGGCGGACAACCTGCGCTACCAGACGCTCAAGCAGCTGCACCGCGCGCTGTCGCTGCGGCAGAGCGCGCGTGCCCTGCTGGCCATGGCCGACTACTTCCAGCGGCTGCAGGCGCTCTCCTCGCTGTGGGAAGGGCGGCCGCGGGAGTACTGAGGAGCGGTGCGAGCATGGGACCCGCCGAACAGGGGGCGTGGCGAGTAGGTCGCTACTGGCGGGAACGTTCTGAGCTCGGCGCGGCATCGGCTGTGTGGTGGGCGCGGCGCCTACGCCGGCACGTGGCCCAAAAGTGGGCCGGTGGCCGGCCGCTCATGTGGGCCCTGGTCTGCCCTGAGGATGCATGGCTGGTTCTTGCTCCGCTCATCGCCATCTTGTGGATGCATGGCTGGTTCTTGCTCCGCTCATCGCCATCTCAAGCCTGGTGGCATGTGCACCGAGCCAAGGGAGGCATGGCGCCACCCTGCGCATGGCACGGCGGCGCTGGCAGCACGTGCGGCGGATCCCCCACCCACCCACCAGAGCATCTGCCCCCCTCGCCGGGTCCCTCTGCCTGCAGCGTGGGGGCCTTGTGATGGGCTGGGCTTTGTAAATGGCGTGGGCGTGGCTGGCGGTCAACATGTACGGCCGCGCGCATAAGCTGGCTACGCAGCACTCCCTGCCAGCACATGCACATGTACACGGCGCATGTGCGGGTCTCATGGTGCCATGTGGCAAGTAATGAGGACCCGCAACGCTGGGAGCTCCCACGTGGCACCTGCATGTCACCCCAGCGCGTGCTCCAGCAGGCATCCAAGGGGGGGGGCATGTGGGAGCTCCCTGCAACATCCAACATATGGGGGAAGCAAAGGCCGCTAACAGCTGGCACCGTGGGTGGCGTTGGGCCGCGCCACAGCTCCGTGTCGCAGCATCGTGTGCCGTTGAACACAGGGGCGCAAGGCGCCACAAACGTGCTAAGGGGTGTTGCTCTGCGGCATCACAGCCACGCAGCGCGGCGTTGAGAGGCGGGCCCCCTGCTCGCCCCCCGGCTGCCAGGGAGCCGTGCGTCGTGCCAAGTAGGGCGGTGGGGCGGCAAATGCCACCAGCAGGGACCCCTGCATGGAGGAATGTGACCTTTCCCTTGGCAGCGGTGCGCTTGCGTGGAGCGGGGCGCGGTGGCCCCCAGCACCACCTGTCGTCGGTCCTCCAGCAGTGGGGTTACATGCACTGCCTGCATGCCGCGTGGCTGGCGGGCGCGCGCCTTCCTGCCCCTCCCCCTACACCGCATCGCCCACCCAACATCACATGATGACGTGGGGAAGGGACCCTCCACCCCACTCCATGCCTTGGTGCTGCTCTGGGTGCCATTCTCGATGGTGTGAGGATTCCTGGTGTGAGGGTTCCTCCACCGTGCCCGCGGGTGTGCGGCGTGGAAAGCGCAGGGTTGAAGGATGGAGCCCCTGGGTTGCGTGTGGCCCGCGGCATTGTCTGCACTGGCGTGGGTGGGGACGCAAAGGTGGGGGCGCATGAGGGGCCGCGTGGCGGGTGCGTCAGGGCGTGCTGTCTCGCTGTTGGGGATGCGGCGGTATCAAACACGTGACGCAGGGGAGTTGCCTGGGTCCGGAGTAGCTTTATCCCGGTGGGCAGTGCTGCATGGTTGCCGGTCCACACAGCCACCGCGGAATGTGCGGGAGCATGGGGGGGCAAGCTGGTGCAGCCGGCCCCTGTTGAGGGAGCAAGGGAGACGGCGGGGTGCGCCTACTACCCGCGCGCAAATGGCTTTGGGTGGGGTATGCCATTGGGGGCGCACCATGCTGGCCCGCACAGAGTGGACGGTGGGCGCGGCATGGGGAGGGGAGCAGAGCGGTGCCCACGAGGCTGCGTGCCTGGCCGGTGCCCCTTGCCAGGCAGGCCCGGGTCCGCTCGCGTGGGCGGTGGAGCGGCGGCGGCCACACGCTGCCTCCTTCCGCGTGCGCTTGGTTGCTGCCTGACATTGTCAGCCGCCACGGTGGGCTTTGGGGCAGCCATTTTGCTTCGACTTGTGGCCCCCGCTTGTGCAAGTCCTGTTGGGGCGCGCGTGCTTGGCCAAAGGGGTGGCTGCGGAGGACCAGGGTGGCCCTGGTGGCGTGCCAGTCCCCCCATTGGCCCTTGGGTGTCACCGCAGCTGGCACCAACGATCAATCCTGGTTTATTTACCTCAGTGGGTGTGCTTGTGTGTGTTTGTGAAACTAGTAGTCCTTGCCTGGGGAATAGATATGCTTAACCCTTTGGCTGTTTGAGGAAACAAAGGAATAAAGTGCCCTGGAAATCTCCGTGCGACAAGGGCCTGGAGAAACCTACCAATGGCAGCCTTGGGCGCCAAAGTAAAAAACTACAGCAGCCCCGCCCTCTAGGCACACGCCTTCACTATTTATTTCTTCACCCAGCACTGGCATTAGCTGTGGGTGATGTTGTGCTTGCAATTTGCAACCAACCTCATTGTGCATATTGGAACTCCGAGTCTTTGGATGCATCCGGGTCTTGGTGGCACCGATTAGGTGCCGCTGGGTGGCTGGATGCATTGGTACCTCACCTGCAAAAGCTGTTGCGGAGTCCCTGAGGGTCTGGTTTCGAATGGTAATCTTTTTTCCTGGTACGTTGTAAGTCTTTTGAACATACTGAACATGCTGGTTGTCTCATGGATACTGTGTTCTGACAGCAGTACTTTGTTGTCAGGTGCCCATGTTATGCTTGCATGGTGCATAGGCTTTGCTTTAGTTTCCAAAGAGTGCTATAAGAACGTTACAATTAAGTGGTGTGTTGCTGTAAAGCATCCAGTACTCTACATTTGATCCTTTTCCACACTATTCAACAAATAAAACTTGCCCCATTTCGGAAGCAACAACATGGTCTGTCTGCTCCCAAGCAAGGCTAGCTACTTAAGGGGACTCGCACGTCCAAAAGCCTGAAAAACCGACTTTAATGAATATCAGTTCCAATGCACTTGGGAACCGTCTAGTGATGATTGAGTACCATAAATATAATGTTGCCTTCTATTCCCCCAACCACCGGCCTGACATCGTGGTGCTGGACTTTGAGGGGGGTGGCCGGCATCTGCTTATTGACGTTTCGGTGGCGCGGCCCTTGGCTCTTAGCCACGTGGCTGGGGCCTCCCTCACGGCAGGTTACACGGCGGACCGGGCGGAGCGGGCCAAGCTCCTGGCCTACGGCGACGTCGGGCACCATCGTGTGGTGCCCTTTGTCCTGGAGGAGTTTGGGGCCATGGGGCCCCTGACCTCCGCCTTCTTCAAGGAGTGTTGCCGGCTCCGGGAGGACCGGCTGGACCTGGAGGGCCAGCGGGCCCCATGGTCGGCGCGGACCTGGACGTCATATTGGCGTCAGCGCTTGTCGGTGGCGCTGACTCGGGCCATGGCGGACATCATGCTCCGCCGTACGCGGGCTGATTTTGCGGTGCAGCAGGGCTATTAGGTTCCTCCCGTTAGGCGTTTCCATTGGTCTTATCGTAGTATAGAGCTTTGACATGGCTCTGTATATAGGTTTATAGCTGGGCGTTTGCTTTGGTTTGAGTGATTTCACTCTGCTGTAAGTAATTATATTTTTAATATAAATATAATGTTTGGACATTCATGCCACCACTTGTTGGGGGTACTACCCCCAACCACGCACCGGTGGCGAGCTAAAAATAGAAAAAGACGCTATTTATGAGATATTTTGCCCAAGACAAACCACTTATCCAAATGACCTGCCCATACATTCCTGCAAAGTTCCCCCACTTCTAAAAAATCTGGGCTATTCACATGGTCAAAATAATCACATTTGTTTGAGTTATTAATTTCCCCGCAAAATGGGTACTTTTTTGAGCCAAAAAAAATAAATCAAATCATCAACACATCGAATGGGGTCATCCATACATGCGAAATTCCACTGAGTGGGGGGAAACACAACCCCAAAGTTTGAGCTCATTCTGACAAGCGTAGCTCAAGTTATTGATTTTTCTGTGATGCCACCTGGGTAGACGCTAAAAGAGAATTGAGCTAGTGCTGAGCCAAAATGACATCTGTTTTGCTACCCTAGACACCCAAAAACATGCCCACTTTGATCACGGAGTGTGAGGAGGATGCCCGGAGCCTCATACGCCCCACCCCTCCATCGGCACAGCCAGCCTTGTGAGTCTACCCTTAACAACAAGGCTGGTAGGAGGACACGCCTGAGCAGCATATGTAATGCCTATCTCAGGCTAATAATGTGTGATTTTGTGCCAACAACCAAGTTGTTTCACCCAACAACACATTAAAAACCCTCTTCCAAAATGCCCAACAAGCCGGACACGTGGAGGACCACACACGCAGTATATAAAGAGAAAATAAGCTGACTTTTTATCCAGCCAACCTGTGGCTAGCTGCTCTGGTTAGCATGACAAAGGCTATCATTTACTCAGCGGGAAAGGTGAAGAGACCATTGGAACAACCTACCTGACGCATGTGCCACCAAAGCATTGTGTCCCGCAAAATGCACACTGCCTCCTTTCTAACAAGCACGAGCCACTTTCTTTAGGAGACAGGTGCCAGCTCGTCAGTGTCTGGGGAAAATGATGCCGCTGCTTAGGAAGACCGCGTGAATTTCCTCGAACACAACTGTCTATAAAGCAAAAGAAATTTCAGAGAAGCATGGAAATAAAAGCATTACACCTTCCCGACAGGTTGCGGGCCACGCGCTGCAGAAAGCCAGCCATGTCACAGACGAACTTGCTAAAAGATATCCAGGAATCCAGCGATGCAGCGCCAGGACCCGCAACTTCCTGGCTGCATCTGGCCGGAAAGAAGGCAAAAAGCTTACGCTCAACGAGCTAAGAAAGCAGGGAAACGCTAGATTAAGACGTTTAATACAAGAACGTACCATAACGGGCATTTATTCGTGCCCAGGCGCACAAGAAAGGCCACCCTTTCATGGAGAGGTTGGGCACACATCGCGCAGGCCTAATGTTATCTTACCGCAAAATGACGGGAAAGGTAAAGATAGCAGCGGGAATTTTCACGGCTTTAGAAACATCATTAAACTAGCTTTCCTTACGACCATCAAAACAGAGCCACGAGCCACGAGGTAGCCATGGCTGACGGCGGAGCTCATACCTTTCACGTTTGAGCCCCAAATTCAGCTGTGAATATCACTATCGCTTCGTCTTTCTAAGACGCACATGCTGATATAATTTTCCGAATCTAAAACGCAATATATGACGAGCAAACGTCCTTTGACGCAACGCAGTTTGGCGGATGCGCTCGCCCATGAAAATGCGGCAGCTGCGGCTGCAGCTTCGCCATCAGGTCCGGCAGGCAGCGGTGACACTAGTCGTGCACTGGTGGTCACCCAGCAACCTCCCGGGCTTAATGCCTCGCCATCGGCATCGCCTGACCCGAAACGCACCCGCCCAGCCGACAAAACAGGATGGTCCCGCCCCTCGGAACCGCGCTTTCGGCCCCACCCTTTCAAGGTCGATGATCACGACTGGAACAACATTTCTCCTTGCGATGCTATGGACTGCATCTTCTTCGGGGACTACGCCTCGCTTTTCGACCTGTGCATCCATCTCTCCGACCAAGGTCGCCTCCTCTGCAACAACGGCAGCCCCTGGCTAGGCGGCGCCATGCTTGGCTGCCCCCGCCCCGAACTCCAGCACGCCGTCCTCAACTCCCTTCTCCAGCGCTCTGACGGCGAGATCTGGGCTCCATCCATCTCCGCCTCCACCCTCCGTTCCATCCTCACGGAAGCCTTTCAGCAGCACGTGACCCCCCTTGCTGCTGACGTCGCAGCAATGGGTGGCACGCTGGCTGCTGAACTTCCTCACATTTCCGCCGCTGCCGCCTCCACCTCCACTGCCATTTCCGCCTCCACTGCCGACATCAAAGCCCAGCTCCTCGACCTCGACCAACGCCTTCAAGCCACCGCCAACGCCCTTGAGAGCTTGCATGACACCGCCGGCCTCACCGCCCAGGCGGTGAAGGACCTC
Source organism: Mesostigma viride (assembly GCA_009746045.1). Classification (NCBI taxonomy): domain Eukaryota; kingdom Viridiplantae; phylum Streptophyta; class Mesostigmatophyceae; order Mesostigmatales; family Mesostigmataceae; genus Mesostigma; species Mesostigma viride. Next base: position 924,116 of record RPFO01000104.1, on the reverse strand, counting down.
GCCGCCCAGCCGGCTCCTGCTGGCCCGGCCGGCGATGCTCCCTCCACCTGGGCGGACTTGCTTAAGCAACACACCACCTCCACCACCTCCACCATCTCGGCACAACTCAAGCAACAAGCCCTCGACCTTCGCGAGGAAGCCGACATCGCCCGGCGCAGCCACAATGTCATCGTCAAGCACTTCGACCAGCAGGCAGGTGAGACCTCCACGAGCCTTCTTGAGGCATTTAAGCGCGCCATTCTTGCCCCCATGTTACTCACTGGTGAGCTGGACATGTCGGCTGTCCGCCTCCCCCGCGCGCGGGGGAAGGCTGGCCCGGCACCCGTGCTCCTCACCTTTAAGTACATGGCGGACAAGCTGGCGTTCCTTAAATGCCGCAAGAAGCTCTCGGAGACTCGCTTCACGCTGGACGACGACTTGACCCTGGCCCAGCAACAGCGGCGACGCGAGCTATGGCCGACCTACCTTCAGCTCCGGCAGAGCGCAAGGGGGAAGCCGGTATACTGGAGGGGGGCGGTCATCCACGTTGACCACAAGCCCTGGCAGCCCCCTCCTGCCACCTCAGACTAGGAATATATATACCAGTAGTGTAGATTAGTAAGGCTTAGCCTAGCATGTGGCCCACGCGCATGTGCGCCCATAATGGCCCCCATGGATGATGCCTTCAACATTTAGCCATGCTTTGTCTATAATGGGACCCCCATGGATGTTGCATTAAGAATTTAGCCATGCTATGCCATGCAGAGAGATGCTCTCTGTCGAGCAGCCATGTCCTAGCTCTTGTATAGCCATGATGATCTTCCTCCCTCACAGGCATGCTCCCCCCTTACCCGGGCATAGCGTGATAGACCATGAGGGTGCAGGTGCCCTGGTGCACCTAGAGCAGGGGTAGCTTACATTCCCACCCTTGCATGAAGTAGCCTAGAATGTATTAAAAGCCATATGCCCCTTCTCAGGGCTATGTGCTACATCTACTCCCAACGGAGTGATGTTGATAATTAATTAATTAATCAAAACTGGCAACAATCGACAATCACACCGGCAGGCATCCATTATACTTTATTCATCCCGACAGAAATTCAGGCCGGACCCCCCCTGCCGATGGCAAAGAAAAAAAGCCCGCGACATTATAGATCGCAACCATCCCACCATAAATTAGAATCAGTAGCTAATTTTCTCCAACAATCGAGCATTTTTTATGCTTTCCGCGTGCCAGCTTTGTCACGTTTCGTCTAAAAGCAGTCGCCATGGCCACTTCCGCAAGGGGTGCGCGCACCGTGCACCCACTTTTCACGGTACGGAGGGTACCGCGGAATTTTTTTGGCGCGGAAAATATTCGCCGCGCCGAGTCCCCTTAAATATACCAGAATCCGGATTCTCCCGATTTCTGGCCTGCGCTGGTTGTCTCCTTGATACCAGAATGCTCATGCAGCCACCGCCGTTCACCGAGACCGAGCTGCGCACCGCCGCCAAGCAACTCCACTTCTACGCCGGCGTAGGACCTGACCAGCTCGATCCCTGCCCCGGTGATTAAACTGACGGCGCTCACCGGGTTCTTGCTTGACGTCTGCAACCGGATCTTGCTTGCCGACGCGCCGCTGATTCCTGAGTGGCAGCACAGCTACCGTATTAGTTGTCTTTCCTCTCAGAGCTGTTGTCTTTCCTCTCAGACAACTACCCTAGTCCTTCCACGGCGTTGGATTGGCATGCGTCCAGGTATAGTTGTCTCACTTCGTATTATGCTGTACAAAAACAAACGTTCCCCTGACTTCACAAACGTTCCCCTAACGACCCCGCCAACTACCAAGGAGTCTGCATCCAGAGCGCCGCACTCAAGTTGTTCATGCATGCGCATGATCCTCAACCGCCTTCGTTTTGCTCTTGACCGTCACCAATTAAATTAAATTAAATTAAACTAAATTAAATAAATTAAAGATCAACATCAAGAAGCCGGAGTCTGCCCAACTCTGGCGCTTGAGGCGGCCTAGTGGCAGCTGTTGGTAAAGAAATTAGCCCCAATACGGAGGCCATGGCCCTTGGCCTGGCCGCCCCCCCGCCCACACTCCGCGTCTTAGACGACACCACGGTAAACTTCCCTGCTTCAGGCCGCTTCAAGCTGCTCGGCAGTTGGCTTCCCGACTGCGAGGACGACTTGACGACCCCTGATAGGCATGGCATCAGGGGGCAACTCCACGAGCACCGTCGCTGGTGTAGCAACCCCGCCCTGCCCCGGCTTGTCAAGCGCGAACTGTTCAACTACTAAGTAAGGTCGTCATTCTTGGACGATCCTGACCTACGGCGCCGAGACCTGGACACTGACGCAGGAGCTCGAGAAATTAACACTGCTCGACAGCACTGACTCACCAAGATGCTGCGCACGGCACTCAACATTCCCTTTGGTTTGCACATTAGCATTTAGCAATGAGGACCCTCAGTGTACTCTGATTTACCATATTCTGATCAGGCACTCCGCAAAGGTGAAAACCATTTGCGTTCAGTGCCATTTACCATATGTTTCCCACATTCCGTTAGGCACAGGCGCCTGGGCCTAGCCGGGCACCTGGCCCGCACAGATCAGGTAGATACATCAGATAGACTAGCTGGCACCAAGCCCGCCCAGCCAGCCCGGGCGTTACACCTCACATGGCATGCCGTCCCAGGCTGCGCGCGCCGGCCCGGCGGGCCGCCCTCCATGAATGGACTTTCCGCAACAGGCTACTGCATGGACATGTGCTACCGGCCCTCGACGGGGCGGGCTCACGCCTGGGGAACCCCCTGGTTTGTCTCTAATATGGAGGCCTCGAGAGGACTCCCTACTACACGCTGGACCACGACTTGACCCTGGCGCAGCAACAACGGCGACGGGAGCTATGGCCGACCTAGTGACCTCTGGCTCCGGCAGACAGCGGCAGGGAAGAAGCCGGTATACTGGAAGGGGGCGGTCATCTCCGTCGACCACAAGCCCTGGCAGGCGACCTCCGGCGCCCCAGCACCCCAGCAACCCCAGCCTAGGGGTCGACTATAGCAGTAGTGTACAGTAGTAACGCTTAGTAGACGTGGCCATGCACATGTATGCCTATGATGGGATCCACACCAGAGCTGCATTAGCCTTTAAGTAGTTAGCCTTAATTGGCTTTGCCCATGCAGCGAGTCACTCTCTTCTGAGATGCCATGCCCTAGCTATTGCCTAGCCACAATCATCTTCCACCCCATGAATGAATGAATGAATTTAATTAATTGATTAATTAATTCAGTAATTAATTAATTAAACTCGTGCTCCCGTTGGGGGTCACTGGAGCATTAACCCCAGTGGATGGATGGATGGATGGGTACACGCAATCCTACCGGTCTAACTCTATCTACAAAAACAATCCTACTCTATTCTGATACTCTATATCTATTGTGCCCTTGACCCTAGGAATCTTGTCTAGCTAGCATGCTTCCCACGTGTGCAAACATGCACGCGGCTTCCCTAGTGGCCGGAGGGGGGTCGATCGTTGTCCTCTATGACCTGTGCCCATGTTACGTCCCGGCCCTTTTGGACGGACGTAACAATGGAATAAATTATGTAGTTTGACTTGTTGTCATGGTCCGTAGGACTTTGGGACTCATTTCGGGACTTAATTTGGGAATTGTCCCTTGGTCAGGACTTTTGTATGGAACTATGACAGTTTGGGTGATTCGGACCAGTTATTTTGGGCCTAGGTTGTTGTATGCGTGTATCTTCTAGGGGCCGGTGCAGTCGCGCCGCGCTGCGTACTTTATAGCTAGTTGAGATATTGTACTCATGCGTGGATTCTGTAGGCGAGGGTCGATGTCGACCCGAGGATCTTGTGTGGACTGCATGCTTTGGAAGGTCGGCGCCATGTCGGCGCCCCTTGCCAGCGTAGTGGCAGACCTAGGTGAAATTGGTCCGAGGACGAGAGTCTCGTCCTCTTGGTTTGATGAATGATAAGTGCGAATACGCCTACACATTAAACCTGGGGCAACTATCCATTTGTAATTGGTATTGCTAGCCATTATAAGTGTGTATTAATTAGCTTGGCATCAAGTCGCGGTGCCAGATATCTCACGACCCCAGTCGTGAAGCGCAATCTGCATTAGGCCACCTTGAATCTTCCTAATTCCGGCATGGTAGATCTTTCGCTACGTAGCTCAGGCTAGAGGTGTCTGGGCTGGGACGTAACACTGGTATCGGAGGAAATGTGCTGGAGAGGTCAGCTAACTCTCGCGGAGAGGGTTAGGGAAGCCAATTAGGAAATCAGGGCGGTGCTTGGCGTAGATAGAGGTTCCGGAATTCAACGATTGCTGACAGGTCGGCGGCCAGCCCGTAAAGGGATTCAACGACGACCTAGGCAGCAAGCGGCCAGTCCGGGATACTCGGCGGGGCTAGCAATAGTCCTGTGGTGAGGTGCTGTCAACGAAAGCGTTCAGCTCTCCTGTTTTCAACGACACCAAGTGGCGGCCAGGGCTTGCCTTCAACGACACCGGGTGGCGGCCAGCTCAGGAGGGATGAACGTCATCGAAGATGGTACGTCCCCTAGTTTAGATTTATCCTTCTAGACGCTTGCTTTCTCTCCGGGACCGCACGCGTAGGGGGTTCTTGTTATACGTTGTGCTTCTATAGGTTCGTTGTGAATGTCGTTGGTGCCAATGGAAGTCGCGGATGACGACCATTCGTTGTTTGACCTGTCGTGGGGGTGGATACCGTCTGGCTGTTGCCGACTGTGTTGACGGTGTCTACCTCCGTGTGCTTATTGTATAGCCCTTTGCCGCGGAAGGCTGGGGCGTGTGCTGTGTTAGATTCCGTCTTCTTCCTCGTTGCGTTATGTGGTAACTGCACTGCACTTAGAGGTATTCCTGGGATTCCCCTTTTCCTTCTTGCAAGCTTCTGCTAGCCTATAATGCATTACGTCCCTACAGGGCATGTGAGGAATACATTAAGGATAAGGGCTCTATTGCCAGGTGGAAGGGGTTTGATAACATTACAGATGCAGATAGGTTTGTTAGGGAACACATGCCATTGCCTGAGGGGATGCACACCACTCGTGAATGCTCCAAGCCACCCACGATCAGCAGTCAGGGGGAGGGGACAGCAGTTACAGTTACCTTCTCTCAGTTGACCATTGGCCCTAGCAGACAATAGAGGGATTATTACTAGGGAATAGTACTAGGTCCTACATATATAAGATCTATAGCACGTGGTTGCCCTCTCTCCCTCTCTCTCTTTCTTTCTGGGGAGGTGTTGCCTGCTGTGTAAGGTATCGGTACGAGCACCATGCCACGAAAACGGAGAGAACCTGTCAACAGCGAGATAGAACAGGTAGACAACCACGAGCAAGGTATAGAGGTGGTAGAGGTACCACCGCACGTCCAAGTAGGGACAGGTACAGGTGAGGTTATGGAGAGACCTGCGGAAGGCTCCCCACGATCCAGAGACCAGGGCTGCAGAGATTCATCAGATGATGACAGTCCAGACTCCAGGTTGGAACAAGGGGGGGACGGGCGCAGCCAGGAGATGCTCCAGGAGGGTTCCCAGCAGCAGCAGGGTTTCCAGCAGCAGCAGCAGCAGCGGCGGCAGCAGCAGCAGCAGCAGCAGCAGCAGCAGCAGCAGCAACCGCAGCAGCAGCAGCAACGACAACAGTGGCCGCCGCGGTATCCTGAGCAGACAGGGCACGAGAATGAAAACACGCAGTACTACCGTTATCATGCTCAGCCAGCCACGGAGCGACCATCGCAGCCCTGGGCTGGGCGCGGCCGCTCCATGGGACCTCCGCCGGCCACAACACACCGGGGCAGGCGTCGAGTGTCTTTTGGCAGTACTTCCCTACTACCCATGGTGTTGTGGAACTCTGAGGATGACGGGGAGGACACCGGGGCAGATGGCGAATTCGGCGATTTGGAGGGGGCCGTGGAGGATATCGAGGAACCAGGGGCACAGGACCCTCCCTTTGGAGCTCATAGGCCACGGGTCCGGCTAGGGGGTGACAGAAGCAGCGCCACCGCACACGACGAGGGGACTCAGACACCCGTCCAGCGACACGTCCCCCAACCGCAGCGACCTCGGGCGCAGGACAGCAGCATGGTCCACTCGCCTGCGGTCGTCAGCAACCTGAATTTCAGCAGGGTGGCATTGGATGACCCGGGGTATGAACACCCCTCATCGGTACAGGTGCGGCGGACGCACGGTACGCCGCCAGATCCGGATCTCTCCCCCGGTCGCAGCCCCCGCCTTCGGCTCCATCTCCTACGTAGACGTCGGTGGGCCCATCACCAACGCGGTAAAGGCCCCACCGATGCCCAATTTCAAGAATGTACCCAAGCTGCACGCGGACATGAAACCGCGCGAGGTAGACGAATGGGGACGCATGTGGCAACAGCAGTATACCATCTGGCGCAATCACCACAGCTGGCAGCTGGCCACTTGTGATCTGATCGCGCATGTGGTTAACACCTGCATGGACCCCTCGGTGGTGAGCATCCTGAATTGTGAGAGCATCGCATCCCAGTCGTACCCGCAAACCGTAGAGGAGCTGATGGATCGGGTGCGCCGCAAGCTGGTGCCCCCAGATGCTGTTATCCACGAGCGACTCGCATTCGGCAAGCTGCGCCAGGGAACCACCCCGTACCGCGAGTTTCTCTCCAAGTTTGAGTCCAGCGCCGCCTATCTGACAGACATGACCTGGTATGAGTACAAGATCCGGTTCATTGAGGCACTCAGTCCCGAGCTGCAGGATGAGGTATTCAAGCACTACGCTGAGGTCCCTTGGGAGGAGTGGGACATCTTGAATATCCAGAGGTATCTTCTGCAGGTGGCCGACGTCGTGGCTCGCGGGCGCGCACCATCGGTGCGTTGTTTCTTCCGATCAGGTCCCCCGCACGACGGCGAGGGGAACGAGGACTCCCCCGATGACCTGGAGGACGGGAACGCTGACCATGGCCTCAACGCCATCGACGCGAGTAAAGCCCGTTGCTTCATGTGCTTTGAGGTGGGTCACCTCAGGCGCGACTGCCCCAAACTCCGTAGCAGGCACGCTGGACGTGGCACGGGGGAGACCGAGCCCAGATTTTCAGGCCCGGCGTTCGGCAGTCGCCCGGACTCCTCCGGCCCAAGGGACAAGCCCCGCAACGCGGACGAGCGGGCGCCAGCAGGCCCGGCAGTTCACGACTCGGCACCAGCAGCCGCGGCCGCCAGCGATGAGTTCTACCAAGGGCGTGCTGCGCGCGGTCAATGAGATCGAGGCTCATCGACTAGCCTCCGGACAGCGTGCGACCTTTGAGTCACCAGCAGTGGCCGGTTACGAGTTTGCCGCTGGGAAGCATACTACAATATATACCGTAGTGGTTACAATATATGTACGCGTAATTATGTACGAATCGACCTCGTACAGGCCCAAAAAAACCCTCTTCCGGGCCTCGTACACCTCAAAATTAGGTACCACCAGCGCAGCGCGGCGCAGACCTTAAAGCCTAGCTACCCGTGGCGCGGCGCCCGGAGGGAGTTTTCGCGCGCAAACTTCGTTTGATCTGCGTTGATATGTGGGTAGGTGCCTCGTTTCGTGGTGTGCTCCGTTGGTGTTCTCTCGTTAGGTTATGGATAGCTAGGTGGCTATGGGTGAGAAAAAGCAACGTACTCTGGACGGCTTGTGGGGTAAATTCCTGACCCCAGATGGCACTACCACGTCCCTCCTTGGCTACTATCTAATGGCTACTACCTAGTACCTACATGCAGTTCAGTCAAACTGAACTGAACTACCTACTAGGTACTCGCGCACCCTTGAATATACCCTGACATTATACGTACGTACAGTAAAAATAATTCCCAAAAGTTCTCGTACACGTAACAAAAATTCCTAAAAGTATTCGTACGATAATTACGCGTACATATATTGTAACCACTACGGTATTATATAAGTATATTTAACTAATAATTATATTTTTATAATATGTTCAGTCCGGTGCGCTTTTCCAGTCCTAGTGGCTGGCCACCTTAGCCATTCTGAGAATGCCCACCTGTGTAGGGCAAGGGGGGGGGTGTCTGTTTTGCCCCACAACTGTACCAAATACCAAGGGTGCATTGGTCCTGCACAGTAGCAGGTCACCCTGTTATCACGATGTCAGTAGTACGAAGGGTGCATTGGTCCTGCACAGTAGCAGGTCACCCTGTTATCATGCTATCAGCAGTAAGGGGGGTGTATGGAATCATACACTGACCCCATGCATAGACGCCGTTGGCGGTAATGGGAAATTACTATTAGGCGTCTAGCACTAGTGGTTTTATATAGGGTACTGTTGGCGGTAATGGGATATTTTATATATGAGAATGTAATAATATATTCACACACGGCCAACCAACCGTCATGGATGCCAAGTTTTTGGTCGACACAGGCGCTTCCACGTCCTTCCTCAACGCGGCACTGGTGCGCCGGCTGGGCCTGACGCCCAGCCCCCACACCGGACGGCCGTGCATTTGACCCACTCGGATGGTCGCCAACACCAATCGCCCGGTCTGGCAGAGATCAAAGGTGTGCTGCAAGGCACCCCGTTCGACCCGGCTGCGATCATCGCACCGCTGGGCGCAGCGGACATCATCATTGGGCTCGACTTTGGACGCGCAGGATGTGGACATTCGCGTGCGCCGGCGAGTGGTTTGGTTTCCCGATGGTTCCTTGTGGTGCCCTGACAGCGAGTATAGGGCACATAGCATTACACACGAGCGCCCGGCGGTCCAGCATCCTTGACTCCTTGGCAGTAATTGGACGATCGCGTGGACGCGTCGTCCCCGGGGGAAGGGGAGGGGTCGCAGAGCGTATGAAACCAGATGGCTACCAATAATACCATATACTTCTTTACTATACCTACCTTTTATATACTAAGTACCTGTACTGGTCCACTACACTTCTTTACTATACCTACCTTTTATATACTAAGTACCTGTACTGGTCCACTACACTTCTTTATGATACCATACTCTTCTTAATTATATCTAGCTCCTGTATGATCGGCACGGTTCGGCTTTGGATCGAGCCGGCCATCTATGTAGGAATCCACCGCAGCCGCGCGTGGATCCGACGACCCTTCTACTGCCATGCCAGGGATCGATGCGCAGCCGCGCGTGGATCCGACAACCCTTCTACTGCCATGCCAGGGATCGATGCGCCAGCGTGCGGATATTATATATTTTCGATATTCTCTATTTTCTATATAATATATTTTCTCCATGATATATTCTCTATGGGATAATCTGCAGTTGGCGGTGGGCTTGAACGGGTCGTCCCGAAGAGGACCACGTCAGGCACTCAGCACCGCATGTGCACATGGTCCTGGCCTTTTTGGACATGGGCTCACCGGATGCTTGATGATTCTACTACTAAGGCGTCCGTACAGAGGCATCTCCGCGTGGGATGCCGGATTCGGCAGCGAGTGCCAGTGACCCCAGACTACGGCCTGACTGCACGTCGCGTCCCGCGTGACCAACGTTCGGACGCGGAGTCCCATGGCACGCGGCCAAGTATTATTATAGGGAGTCTTCTGGCGGGCGGCTATGAGTCACGGCTCCCTGACTTCCTGGCGCATGAGGGACGCGCCTCGCTTCTCGTGCACCCGTACGTGATTAATTTCACCATTGCGACATGGTGCATGGAGACGGCACGGTGCGTGGAGGCTGTTGCAACCCCGATGCGACTGGGCGATCAGGCAGGGCGGAGCCTGTACTGAATCGTGGTCGGCCGGCAAACAGATGTACAGCACCTTGTTGAATTGTCGGTAGCCAACCAATTGGCTACCCCGGCATTTAGTCGACGCCTAGCTGGGTCAGGGCACTCCTGGGCTCGAGTAAGAGGGGATTCATAAGTGTTTGCTCAATTTCATAAATTTTACTCAATTTTTCCACATGTGATTAAATCCTTATATTTGTCAATAAAGCAGGGGTCATCCAGCCTTCAGACCATGAAAATAGACCACCCACAAAAATTGGGCTCATTCTGAGCTCAAATGGTGACATGTGACAGCATACATGTGCAGTTTTTCGTCATTTTCCCCCTTTTCTTACATGAAACAAATATGAATAGTGAACAAATGAACTCATATCAGGCTGGGTTCTTGCAGGCAGCATCTAGACCATGAAAATAGACCACCCACAAAAATTGGGCTCATTCTGAGCTCAAATGGTGACATGTGACAGCATACATGTGCAGTTTTTCGTCATTTTCCCCCTTTTCTTACATGAAACAAATATGAACAGTGGACAAATGAACTCGTATCAGGCTGGGTTCTTGCAGGCAGCATCTAGACCATGAAAATAGACCACCCACAAAAATTGGGCTCATTCTGAGCTCAAATGGTGACATTTGACCGCATACATGTGCAGTTTTTCGTCATTTTCCCCCTTTTCTTACATGAAACAAATATGAATAGTGAACAAATGAACTCATATCAGGCTGGATTCTTGCAGGCAGCATCTAGACCATGAAAATAGACCACCCACAAAAATTGGGCTCATTCTGAGCTCAAATGGTGACATGTGACAGCATACATGTGCAGTTTTTCGTCATTTTCCCCCTTTTCTTACATGAAACAAATATGAACAGTGAACAAATGAACTCATATCAGGCTGGGTTCTTGCAGGCAGCATCTAGACCATGAAAATAGACCACCCACAAAAATTGGGCTCATTCTGAGCTCAAATGGTGACATTTGACCGCATACATGTGCAGTTTTTCGTCATTTTCCCCCTTTTCTTACATGAAACAAATATGAATAGTGAACAAATGAACTCATATCAGGCTGGATTCTTGCAGGCAGCATCTACACCATGAAAATAGACCACCCACAAAAATTGGGCTCATTCTGAGCTCAAATGGTGACATGTGACAGCATACATGTGCAGTTTTTCGTCATTTTCCCCCTTTTCTTACATGAAACAAATATGAACAGTGAACAAATGAACTCATATCAGGCTGGGTTCTTGCAGGCAGCATCTAGACCATGAAAATAGACCACCCACAAAAATTGGGCTCATTCTGAGCTCAAATGGTGACATTTGACCGCATACATGTGCAGTTTTTCGTCATTTTCCCCCTTTTCTTACATGAAACAAATATGAATAGTGAACAAATGAACTCATATCAGGCTGGATTCTTGCAGGCAGCATCTAGACCATGAAAATAGACCACCCACAAAAATTGGGCTCATTCTGAGCTCAAATGGTGACATGTGACAGCATACATGTGCAGTTTTTCGTCATTTTCCCCCTTTTCTTACATGAAACAAATATGAACAGTGAACAAATGAACTCATATCAGGCTGGGTTCTTGCAGGCAGCATCTAGACCATGAAAATAGACCACCCACAAAAATTGGGCTCATTCTGAGCTCAAATGGTGACACGTGACAGCATACATGTGCAGTTTTTCGTCATTTTCTCGGTTATCTTACATGAAACAAATATGAATATTGAACAAATGAACTCAGATCAGGCTGGAAACTTGTAAGCAGCATGTAGACCATCAAAATAGACTGTTTACAGCTCAAAAGGTGACAAATGAAAGGAAAACAATGCAGTTTGATGCCATTGCCACTGTTCTCTTGAATAAAACATTTTTGTGCGACCAAATGAAATTCATGGGCATTCATTGACAATCCTCGAGGTTCGTGCAGTCTGAATTTCGTACAACGGTAGTATGAAGTTCAGACTGGACGGGCAGTCTCGGGTCTTCGATGAATGAATTCCAGTGAATGCAAGATGAATTGCCGAGACCGACCTGTTAGCAAGAAAATTCGTCCTTTTCGTATGTTCAGACTGGACGGGCAGTCTCGGGGCTTCGATGAGTGAATTCCAGTGAATGCAAGATGAATTGCCGAGACCGACCTGTTAGCAAGGAAATTCAAGTCCTTTTCGTATGTTCAGACTGGACGGGCAGTCTCGGGGCTTCGATGAGTGAATTCCAGTGAATGCAAGATGAATTGCCGAGACCGACCTGTTAGCAAGGAAATTCAAGTCCTTTTCGTATGTTCAGACTGGACGGGCAGTCTCGGGGCTTCGATGAGTGAATTCCAGTGAATGCAAGATGAATTGCCGAGACCGACCTGTTAGCAAGGAAATTCAAGTCCTTTTCGTATGTTCAGACTGGACGGGCAGTCTCGGGGCTTCGATGAGTGAATTCCAGTGAATGCAAGATGAATTGCCGAGACCGACCTGTTAGCAAGGAAATTCAAGTCCTTTTCGTATGTTCAGACTGGACGGGCAGTCTCGGGGCTTCGATGAATGAATTCCAGTGAATGCAAGATGAATTGCCGAGACCGACCTGTTAGCAAGGAAATTCAAGTCCTTTTCGTATGTGCGCGAAACATGAGGGGTGGGAAAACGGAATAAGCACAGAAAACGGAATCAGCGATGGCGGAGAAGACGGCGATGGCACTTTTCAAATCGCATGTCATGGACGTGCACGAGCCGGAATGGTTGGTGGGGACCCCGGTATGCAAGATATTTTCAGGCCCAAACTCAGGGTAGAAGCGGTATCATGCCCATGTGACGGCGTTTAATAAGGAGCACAACATGGTCCATGTGCTCTACACAGACGGGGACGATGAAATAGTAGGGTTAGATGAGGTGCGAGCTGCGCTTTGCGCATGCCCAGGTGTAGAGTTACCCAATCTGCCACCCGACTCGACTGCGCGAGGTTAGGCGGAGATAGTAGAGTGCGTTCGGATCGAAGCAGGTCGCACACCGGGGCACGGCTAGCAAGCAAGCGAAGGCGACCCCGCGCCACAAGCGCCGCCCTCCCCACATAATTGATGACTCAGACTCAGACTAGCCTTATTGATGTGAGTTTAAATTTTTCAGTTTTAGATCCCAGCGTGCAACATACAGGGATGAAAAGCACTTTAACATGTATTATTGTGCTCTGCGACTCCCCAATAGGAGCGCGTGTTTTATCAATGAATTATTTAATTAATAATTTTTTCAGTTGGAAATGACGTCAAAACTGGGCTGAGTTTAAATGTTACTTATATATATATCCATTTTTTTATCGCCACCTCCCTCGCGGCACTCCCTCGGTCGCCTCCGTTCAATCTCCCGCCGCATTCCCTGCTCGCGTCATCGATAAACACCAGAAAACCTACGCGGGTATTCTGCACACGGCTGATTGGATTGCTCTTTTCGCGGACCTCAACGCCCAGGGACGTGCGTGGCTGTTCTCGCTTTCCTTGCGGAGTGTGGGCTCGGCGTACCTTCGTGCTCTTCCCATGGCCCCCCCATTCGCCTTGGCTCCCAGCCACTACTCGGTGGCGCTCCGGCACCAGCTATTTGCCCCGCAGCCTCTTGTTCCGGCCGGGCGGCCTTGTGGTAGCTGTGGGCAGCCGCTGGATCCCACGGGGACTCACTACCTTGCCTGCATGGGGGGCCAACAGAATCAGAATTGGTATTTGTATTTGCACACTGTCCTCCTGACGGTGGTGCTCGCCATGATTCGGTCGGTTTTCCCCCACGCGAACATCCGGTCCGAGGATGCGGATGGCGCTGCCTTCTATTCCCCCAACCACCGGCCTGACATCGTGGTGCTGGACTTTGAGGGGGGTGGCCGGCATCTGCTTATTGACGTTTCGGTGGCGCGGCCCTTGGCTCTTAGCCACGTGGCTGGGGCCTCCCTCACGGCAGGTTACACGGCGGACCGGGCGGAGCGGGCCAAGCTCCTGGCCTACGGCGACGTCGGGCACCATCGTGTGGTGCCCTTTGTCCTGGAGGAGTTTGGGGCCATGGGGCCCCTGACCTCCGCCTTCTTCAAGGAGTGTTGCCGGCTCCGGGAGGACCGGCTGGACCTGGAGGGCCAGCGGGCCCCATGGTCGGCGCGGACCTGGACGTCATATTGGCGTCAGCGCTTGTCGGTGGCGCTGACTCGGGCCATGGCTGACATCATGCTCCGCCGTACGCGGGCTGATTTTGCGGTGCAGCAGGGCTATTAGGTTCCTCCCGTTAGTAGGCGTTTCCATTGGTCTTATCGTAGTATAGAGCTTTGACATGGCTCTGTATATAGGTTTCTAGCTGGGCGTTTGTTTTGGTTTGAGTGATTTCACTCTGCTGTAAGTAATTATATTTTTAATATATATATATATAATTTTTTTATATATATCCATTTTTCCTCCCGTTAGGCGTTTCCATTGGTCTTATCGTAGTATAGAGCTTTGACATGGCTCTGTATATAGGTTTATAGCTGGGCGTTTGCTTTGGTTTGAGTGATTTCACTCTGCTGTAAGTAATTATATTTTTAATATATATCCATTTCTGGCCTTGCCTTGCTTTGCATGCATCACCACAAAACATCAAATTTATTACAATATGTGTGCTAGCTCTATACGGTGGAATAACACAGACATGTCTACCAGATGGCAACACGGCCATCTGTATGCTAGGGTGAGCACACTATGTGAATGTGCAGGGCCAGCCCACAGCAGCTGTGCCCCTGCTCTACCCCTTTTGCCAGGGTGGGCGGGTGGGAGGCAAAAGAAAACAACCTGCTTCCCTAGAATGGAAGCCCACCCTTTATAGCAACCACCTCTCCAGCCAACCCCTACCTGGGTGGCTGGGGTACGGGTGCCAGCACAAAAAATATTTTTTCTAAAATTATTTTTTCTTTTGGTGCTATACGGCGTTGCATTCTCCGCTCAGCAGGTTAGTCATAGATAAAATGAGCATAGCTCACCAAATCCATTTCTGGCCTTGCCTTGCTTTGCATGCATCACCACAAAACATCAAATTTATTACAATATGTGTGCTAGCTCTATACGGTGGAATAACACAGACATGTCTACCAGATGGCAACACGGCCATCTGTATGCTAGGGTGAGCACACTATGTGAATGTGCAGGGCCAGCCCACAGCAGCTGTGCCCCTGCTCTACCCACATCTCCTTACATGGCTAACAGCCGAAAATACGTAGGACATGCAAAAAAGAAAACTTAAACTACCTAGCTATGGGGGTACTTTGTCCCAACCCAGGTTCACCCTCGGGTTAGTTAAACCATTTCCCCCCTGACCTCCCACACAAGGGTGAGGTCAGTTGATAGCTAAAAGACGAGAGGTAAAAACAGGAGGACGTCAAAACTCGACGCCACCGAAGTGGCGCCGGAAAGCCGCTGGGTCAAAACCCAGGGCCTGAGCCCAGAGGGCGGGTGGGATGTCGCGCCCCAGGAGGCTGCGGTGGAGGCCAATGTAGCGCGTGACCGAGAGGGCCGAAGCCCACCGGCCGCGCAGCTGGATGGCCTCCGGCGACTCGCCAGCGATGGCGTCGTGCGTCGCCCCCCCATGCCGGAGGCTGTGAAAAGAAAACATCCCTGGGATGCTCATGCGGGCCTGCACAGCCTCCCACTGCTGCCTAGCCTGGCTGTACGTTAAGCCTCGAAAGAGGAGTGCATCCGGGGGCTGGCCAGCCGTCAGACGTCGCAGGAGCCACAAAGAAAGTGGATCCCGGACGAGGACGTGCTGGGCCGCCCCCTGCGCAGTTTTGGGGTTGCGCAGCACAAGGGCACCGACCATGGGCCCTGGCTCGAGAAGGGGGTGGCCGGGATGAGCCACATCCCGAACCCGCAGCCCTAGCGCCTCGCTAATGCGTAAATACTGCTGGAAAGCAATAATAATCAACGCACTCAAATGCACCTGTCGACGTGAAACTAGCAACAGGGCAGTGAAATAGCAAAGGCGCCAGGGCATAGGCGGAGGGCTGACAGCCGGAACAAGCCGCTGCCAACCTGCTAGCAGGCGGTCCGCCAGTACCCAATTCCGAACAATGTCGGGGTAGTACAGGTGCAGACAGGCCTTGGCATGCTGGCATAAGGTACGCCCCCGCCCGCCTCTGGCATGGTAGACAGCAGAAATCCACTCACAGAAAATGGCTTCGGCGTCAGCTGGGTCGACAGGGCCAGGTGGCGCCCACGCCACGTAGACAGCCGCCGCACGTCGGTACGCTGGCAAGGTAGACACAGGGTTGACTGTGCCCTCCAAAAGTGCCAAGTCCCGAGGGCGTCGCGCCCCCTCAGGCCCAGGGTTGGGATGCACGTCACCACACCGGGTCAAGTCAGGAACCCAAGCGCCACGCCGACTGGCCTTGTCAGCTGGGTTGTGGTCGGTAGCCACCCAGACCCAGTGGCTCTGCATGTCGCCAGCCAGTGACAGAGCGCAGTAGCGTCGAACCAGCTGGTTGAGACGGTAGGAAGACGACCGCCCTCTGACAAACGCCCCCACCACAGCACTGGAGTCTACGAGCCGGACGACTCGCTTACCCCGACACGCCTTGGTCCGGCACGACCACTCGACCCCCTGTGTCGCAGCAATCGCCTCCTTGACGTTGATGTGGTTAGGCTGCCCCCGCCACCGGTAGGACAGTGCCGTACGCCAGTGGCCACTATCCAGCAGGCTGTAGTCCCCCTCCTCCATGCGCTCCAGGTCCCAGTCCTCCCCAGACGTTAAAGCTGTCGTCCGCCACCCCCGCGCTTCGCGCCGGGTCGCCAGCCGGGCACAATCGGCCCCAGGCAGGTCCCTGTAGACCACCCCACCGCCGGAGCCGCTCGCATCACTTGCGACGACCCGGTCAGAAAGGGGCCGGGCCCTGGCCGCCCTCAAAAAGGGGGCCAGGTCGATCGCCGCCTGAAGCTCCTGGCGGGCCCCCGCAGGGAGGCGCCAGCGGCGCCCAGGCAGGGAGGCATTCATGGCTGCTAGCAGCCGGTACGTCTCAGACCACACCGAAAGCATGGGGCGGCACAGCAGATGCATCCACACCCACTTCCCAAGCACAGAACTAAGTTCGCGGTAGTATGTAAACCCGCGATCTAAGATTCTATGAGTAGCGGCGATAACTGCCACCACACGCTCAGGAACAGGCACCACGTCACCATCCCTTTGGTGAATGACCCCCACCGCCTGCACACCAGTCTGCTCTGCTGTCGCCCGTACCACCTTGTCAGACTTCTGCACCAGCCCAACAGCGGCGTAGGCAGCCTGAACACGATCTAGCTGCTGATTCACCCCATCCACCGACGCACAGTGGGTGAAATGGAGGTCATCGATCGTCACAGCATGCATACCTTCCAGATCCTGCCGAGATTCGAAGCACGGCGAGGGCGCCAAGGGCGCAGCAGGGTCCTCCTCCAGCCTCAGCCGGACGGTCTCCCCCGCCTCGTTGGCCTCCGCCACCAGGATCAGCGCGGACATGTTGATGCTCAGCCCACGACTAGCCTCCAACGGCGGCTTGGGGCCACAGCGGTACAACACAGACTGATGCACACACTGGGCCACCGCGACGGCCAGCTTGTTGCCCATTGGCCAGCACAACATCCACGGCCACACCTTCCGACGAGCCCCACTCAGGCCCACCAGATCCGACCACACCGGCATCCACGCACAGTACCGCCGCATCCAAACTGGCAGGCGGAGTCTGTTGTAGTACGAATCCAAATCTGATACGCCCCCAAAAACATCCTCCCCAGCGCGCGTGGGCAAATCGCAAATCACGCCAAGGTGTGGTAAAAAAGCGGGCATAGGATCAGGTAGTGGCATGTTGCCACGCCGGTTGTCCACAATCAGCCGTATACGGCCGTCGGGCTTTCCGACCCCAAAAGTACCGTTCACCATAGGCGGCTCCTCCTCAAAAAATCCACCCAAAATCCCCCTCTCCACACACACCGTGCAAACCCGCGCGAACTCCTCCATGCTACACCCCCGCGAGATCCGCATCGACTTCTGCAAGATCCGCTCTGCTGGGCTCAGCGTCCGTACCATCCTACTCTCATCATTCAAAATTGCTCCCCAAGAGGGGGGTAGTAAGTTCAGCACATCCACTTGGCCACCTTCCCCCGGACCAGGCAAAGCCAAGCGTGCGGCCACTAACGGTTCGTAAGGGGCTCCTTCAGCATATTCACCCCCATCCACTACAGATCCTGCCATTGCCGCTACGGAACCACCGTTCCGGCGGACAAAGGACCTGCAAGCATCATCGATCCCATCTAGGGCCGCCTGCTGCAGAGGCCCGGGCACACGGGCTGAATCTACAGCAGGCGGGTCTCGCCCCCCCCCCCCATCCAGTTTAACGCCCTAACCGTCTGACAGGCTAGTGTGCGAGCATTAAAAGCCCGACTCATCCTATCGCGCCTACGGCCTGAGCGTACCTGCTGCCACCAGTCACGAGGTGGCAGGGGTGCTGGAAGAGGTAGTGGAAGAAGGCACCGCTCCCTCACTTGTTGTTGTTGGACGGGCCGCCCTGCCCCTTCTTGCCGGGACCCTGCTCCAGCTTGTGCTGCAGCTTCCCCATGCTCATCGCCGCCCGCACCGCCGGAGACGCCAGCATTGCTCCACCCTCCTGGAATGGCAGCATTGCCGACGGCGTCCCCTTCCAACCCGTCGACCCCACATCCACCAGCTGGCATGCCGTGATCAGCTTTGCCAGGTACTCGGCTGCTGCCAGCTCCAGAATTACTTCGGAGCGTGGCGTGGCCCAGTAGCCAAATTCTGTCACCATCGTGTCCAGAATTCCTGCCATCTGCAGGAGCAGCATCCGCCTCTCCCCGCTGGCTGAGCTGCCGTGCATCGTCAGCATTAACGATGCACGGATGGACTTCCCCCCCACGCTCTCCGCGTAGTCCAGCATTCCTGGCAGCACCGCCTCCAGCATGTTGCTCACCAGCACCGGCACTGCATGCCCACTCAGCGCCACCCCCTTCGTGCGCGCCAGCCTGCCAGCAGCCGTCGCTGCGGCTGGGCTTGCAGCTGCTGGAGTCTTTGCCTGGTCCAGCAGCTTCGACATAGCCGATATTAGGTCGCCAATATCTCCGCCAGTGCGGGCGTTGCCCGGCCGGGATGGAAGCCCTCCAGCTGGCGTTGCATAGCCCGTCTCGGTCCCCAGCAGCCGACCTAGGTTTCGGTCCAGGTCCGCCACAGCCTGGTCGATCGCCCCAGGAGCGCCATCGTCCTCCCCAGCGCCCGCTCCACCATGCCCCGCCCCTCCGCTTCCACCTGCCGAAG
The DNA here is from genome assembly GCA_009746045.1 of Mesostigma viride. Lineage (NCBI taxonomy): Eukaryota > Viridiplantae > Streptophyta > Mesostigmatophyceae > Mesostigmatales > Mesostigmataceae > Mesostigma > Mesostigma viride. The sequence continues at coordinate 905,105 of RPFO01000104.1, read as the reverse complement.
GGGGAACACCCCCGTTCCCACCGCACCTGCTGACACTGGTGGGTCCGGCTCTGCAATAGCCTCCCCCAGTTGCGCTGCTAGCACATCGGCCAGGGCCTCCTCCCCATCCCAGTCGCTGACAAACCCCCGTTCCTCCAGGACGTCCATGACGTTCTTGGCACGCCCCGGAGTGAGCTTCTGGATCCGCTCTAGCCAGTTCCCCTCCCCTAGGATCTTCTGAACCGCAGTGGCGGCCTCCTTTGGGGTGCATCCCTCCTTGGCTGCTTGCTTGAGTTTCGCTAGGAAATTCCGGTCTGGGGCTGTCACTGTGGACATGGTAGGTTATACTGCTTGATGTGTTATCTTGCGTTTTGTTTTTTGTGTTGTGGTCACGTGAGGTTCTCAGGCAAAAGAAAACAACCTGCTTCCCTAGAATGGAAGCCCACCCTTTATAGCAACCACCTCTCCAGCCAACCCCTACCTGGGTGGCTGGGGTACGGGTGCCAGCACAAAAAATATTTTTTCTAAAATTATTTTTTCTTTTGGTGCTATACGGCGTTGCATTCTCCGCTCAGCAGGTTAGTCATAGATAAAATGAGCATAGCTCACCAAATACTGTCCTGAGCCAGTAGACATCGCGCCTTACGCGGATCCGCGCTTTTTACGTTTCAGTTCAGACAACTGGTCTCAGACATGCACGGGGCTCGGCGTGCCATGCTTCCACGTTTGTTGTCTCTTTTCAGACAACTGGTCTCAGACATGCACGGGGCTCGGCGTGCCATGCTGCCACGTTTGTTGTCTCTTTTCAGACAACTGGTCTCAGACATGCACGGGGCTCAGCGTGCCAATGCTTCAGTCCACGTTTGTTGTCTCTTTTCATATACTGTCACATGTCACCATTTGAGCTCAGATCGAATGAGCCCAATTTTTGTAGGTGGTCTAGTATTATGGTTTAAATGTTGCTTGCAAGAATCCAGCTTGATATGAGTTCATTTGGTCATGATTCCTATTTGTTTCATGTAAGAAACCGGTGCAAATGGCGTAAAACTGCATATTCATACTGTCACATGTCACCATTTGAGCTCATAATGAGCCCAATTTTTGTAGGTGGTGTAGTATTATGGTTTAAATGTAGCTTGCAAGAATCCAGCTGGATATGAGTTCATTGGTTCATGATTCCTATTTGTTTCATGTAAGAAACCGGTGCAAATGACAAAAGGTTGCATATTTATACTGTCACATGTCACCATTTGAGCTCATAATGAGCCCAATTTCTGTAGGTGGTCTAGTATTATGGTTTAAATGTAGCTTGCAAGAATCCAGCTCGATATGAGCTCATTTGGTCATGATTCCTATTTATTTCGTGTAAGAAAACGATGAAAATGGCGTAAAACTGCATATTTATACTGTCACATGTCACCATTTGAGCTCATAATGAGCCCAATTTTTGTAGGTGGTGTAGTATTATGGTTTAAATGTTGCTTGCAAGAATCCAGCTCGATATGAGCTCATTTGGTCATGATTCCTATTTGTTTCATGTAAGAAACCGGTGCAAATGACGAAAAGCTGCATATTTACACTGTCACATGTCACCATTTGAGCTCAGAATGAGCCCAATTTTTGTGGGTGGTCTATTTTCATGGTCTAGATGCTGCTTGCAAGAATCCAGCCTGAAATGAGTTCATTTGTTCACTATTCATATTTGTTTCATGTAAGAAAAGGGGGAAAATGACGAAAAACTGCACATGTATGCTGTCACATGTCACCATTTGAGCTCATAATGAGCCCAATTTTTGTGGGTGGTCTATTTTCATGGTATAAATGCTGCCTGCAAGAATCCAGCCTGATATGAGTTCATTTGTTCACTATTCATATTTGTTTCATGTAAGAAAAGGGGGAAAATGACGAAAAACTGCACATGTATGCTGTCACATGTCACCATTTGAGCTCAGAATGAGCCCAATTTTTGTGGGTGGTCTATTTTCATGGTCTAGATGCTGCTTGCAAGAATCCAGCCTGAAATGAGTTCATTTGTCCACTATTCATATTTGTTTCATGTAAGAAAAGGGGGAAAATGACGAAAAACTGCACATGTATGCTGTCACATGTCACCATTTGAGCTCAGAATGAGCCCAATTTTTGTGGGTGGTCTATTTTCATGGTCTAGATGCTGCCTGCAAGAATCCAGCCTGAAATGAGTTCATTTGTCCACTATTCATATTTGTTTCATGTAAGAAAAGGGGGAAAATGACGAAAAACTGCACATGTATGCTGTCACATGTCACCATTTGAGCTCAGAATGAGCCCAATTTTTGTGGGTGGTCTATTTTCATGGTCTAGATGCTGCCTGCAAGAATCCAGCCTGAAATGAGTTCATTTGTCCACTATTCATATTTGTTTCATGTAAGTAAAGGGGGGAAATGACGAAAAACTGCACATGTATGCTGTCACATGTCACCATTTGAGCTCAGAATGAGCCCAATTTTCGTGGGTGGTCTATTTTCATGGTCTACATGCTGCCTGCAACAGTCCAGCTTTAGGTACCCTCAGATCTGAAAGATTTTTTTTTTACTCATTTGAAGACTTGTGAAATTGAGCAAACACCTATGAATCCCCTCTAACCGTGCATGCGGGGCGCGCCCGCGTCCGCCGCGACCGTCCGCAGCGAGTAAGGGCCCCCGGGGCTGCAAGCATATGCGGGCACGGTGCAGTTGCATGGCGACAGCACATACTGCCGGCAGTAGTGGTGGATGACCCAGCCGGTCGTGGTTGCACTGGTTGCGCTGGTGCCGGTCGTGGTTGTTACGCCGCGGATATCTACCTCCGCCTCTACCTCTAATGGGCCTGATACTACCTAAACTGGTCAGGCCTCCTCTACTCAAACCTCTGGCGAAAGACGAACGTGACGGAGCTGATCTCAATGCATTAACGTATGTGTTACTATAATACGCCATACAACCATTTACCAAAACCCGTTTACTCCAGGAATAGAGGAAGGAAACACAACTACACTGCCGTGACCCAAATGTGTTAATCCATTTAACACACGCCGAGTGCACACACAAGGGGTAGAACACGCATAAATGGTCACCAACGGTCCAACACGCTCGGGCCGACATGGCCCTCGCCTACAGATGCACGCTGGTCCACTACATCTACTGATGCACGCTGGTCCACTACATTCTACCAAAGGATCAGGACCACTAGTAAAGTACGCGGCGCGGCGCCCAACGGCACCCAATGTACCACAGTACTGTTACGAAGACAATAATGTCCCGGTAGGAGCCTAAACGTAAACCTAGGGACAACTGAGGCAAAAGACCTAATTTACGTCCGTAACTACAACGAATTGTTACGCGACGTAACACCTCCCCCCCCACAAAGGTAGGGAGCCCTCTCCCTACGCACAGGGAGGAAACGAAGGGGTAGGAAAAACCTAATGCACCCAACACACACCAACACAATCGATAGACCATCCCAGATACAAAACACCAATAGTTCACACGGTCTCCACCACCACGCCGGGTGGTGTAGGGTTAGCCAGCACCAAGCCTGGTGGGAGGTTCCCCTAACTGCCTGGAACGGAGTCCTGGCCGGGGGGGAACGGCACTGGGCAGGACACACAGAGTAAACACATCGGCGCCAAGGACCAAGAACAGTCAACCAACTGGCCAGAATATGAGGGCGACTCTACATACCGGAGGGACAACACCCTCAGGTCGGGCCTAAGGCCCTCTATCTAATGGCCATCCGTCTGGTAGGTACCACGGGAGGCCAGCAGGACATCCAGGTAGGCCTGGTAGTGGGCCACATCCTCGACATTGTCATGCCTATCTACAGTGAGGAAAACATCGGCCCACACACCGTCAGGAAAAAGGCCCAGAAAGGCCCAGTAATACCTATGCTGCGTAAGAACGACCTGGCCACGGGCCCAGTCCAGGAAGCCACAGGCAAAGAGGCGAAGGAAAGGCTCTACCGCGATCAAACAGAGGGCCCGCAGGAGGAGACGATGGTACCGGATCCGAGGGCGCAAACCCGTCGGGAAAAACAGGTCCACCAAGGGCTCCACGTTGGACGGCCACATCCGGATGTGCCGAACCTCTCGGGAGCGCCACCGACGAGCACACTGGCGCGACCCGAATGTCTCCAGGTAGTCGTTGGCCCGAGGAGGAGGGTGGCAACGGGAGTCTAGACCCTGGCCCGGGATGGGTGCCGGACGACGGGCATCCCACTCGAGGATGGGCTGGAGGACCGTGTTGTACGCAGCGTGACCCTGTACCGCCGGAAACTCTACCGTAAGGGCATCCGAAGCCATAATGCTCAGAGGCGGAGGGTAAGCCCACTGGAACCCACCGTAGGTGTCCAAGTCGTTGTGGCGCCTAGCCCAGCGATACAGAACGCGCCGAACCAAGATCTCACCCTGGAACACAGGATCAGCTAGAATAACCATGTCGAAAGGAGGCCGATCAGTCTCAATGGGTAGGCCACGATCCCGAGGCGCCCGACACACCTGGGAGAACCCGTAGGACATGGGCGAGATGGCAAGCTCGGCGGAGGCGCGCGGCAGGTCACACTGGCGGCAGGCGAGTGCGGACATACCGCATCCAGGCACGGGCGTGTCGCGCGACTCCGGTGTCACATGCACCACAGAAGGGGCCCTGTCCCGATCACCCTGGGACAACTCCCGGAGGGAATCGGCAGCGCGGGTGGCGCGAGGATCCTGACCGGTGGACCGAACGACCGCAGCCAAAGACCGCGAGGCCGAAGGGGCAGGGACCGAAGCGGGGGCCGACGCAGAAACGTCGGTCGCCGGCACGGAGGTAACCGGAGGTGTCGGAGCCGCCGCTACCGAAGGGGTAGTGGGCGACGGCAAAACCACAGGTGCCGAAACACCCGAAGGGGTAGGGGGCGCAGCCACCACAGACACACCTGGCGTGGCCGGAGTCTGCGCTTGGGCAGCCATGAAGGCCCCGAATGCCGTGGTCAGGGACTGGATCTGAGCCTGCATAGCCAAGACCGTCGCCGACAGAGGATCAGGCAAACCCGGAGGGGTAGGCTCCACTGCAACACACCGGGTCGACCGAGGTGACGACGGGACCGGAGAAGGAGGAGCAGACGCCGAGGAGGCGGACGCAGCGCTCGAGGCAGAATAATCTGGAGTATAATGTACCTCGGATGGGGCGCCCGTAGGGGCAGGACCACCAAATGCTACTCCCATCGACTGATCAGCTATCTCCATGAATTCTACGGCCCGCAAAAGGTCGCAGGGGTTCTCATCTAACTCAGCCTCACCCTCAGCCGGAAGCCAGGGGAACACCTCCCGGAGGCAGGCGCGGCCCACAGGGGTAGAAAGGTAGGAGAATACACGGGAGCACTGGAGAACCGCATCTATCTGTCCCAAGGCTGGACAGCGGGAACCACACCCTAACAAACAGTGCCCGGTATCGTCGAACCCGTGCAACACAAGCTGATGCGGCTCGTCAGGGGAAGGACCGTACCACGTGACCCCAAAGAGGGCCGCCCTGACTAAACTCGCATGTCTGGCCTGAAGGGCCGGCTGCACAACGCCATCCGGATAACTGGACCGCGACACCCAGCGGCCCGGAAGGGCCTCGAAATACAGCTCAGGGTCCGGTAGGGGCGGGGACGGCAGCGAACTCTCAGCCGGAGGGGTAGGCTCTGACATGACGGCTGCGGAGGGGGGGGGGACAACCAACCACCCGTCGACAGCAGGCATAATATAAGAGAGGAGAAGGTCTACTGCTAAAGCTTGTGCAGGGTTTTATATTCCTGCAGCAAGCGACTACACCCATCTAGCTCGCTTTCCGTATACCAGACCTTATCTACTTCACTGCGAGCATACATCCACTTCACTTTGTACTGACGCTGGGTACCGCGGCCCTTTTTGACATCTCTATGGGCCACGATGCTTTCTACTTCGTCTTCTACTTCCCCAGTGTCAGGGTTATGCTCTAAAGGGGCAGGCGCTAGCTCTCTACCAGCGAACGTACTAGGGTGGTACAGTTTTAGCTGGCTTCTATGGAAGGTGTTTGAATGTGTCTGCCAAGAGGTAGGGATATCGACTTTATATAGGAAATTTCCTACTCTAGACAAAACACGGAAGGGTCCTAAGAAGGCGGGCCTAAGTTTGACCTTAAGTTCTGCTTCAAACTTATGAGCAAAACGGCCAACACGGGGGCCTTCTACTAATACTAGATCTCCTATTTCTATATCAGGTGCTCTTCTATCTAAGGAGGCACGCAACCTAGCAAGGTACTTAGACTGAGCTTTTTGGTACCCTGCGATCGCGTGGTCATGAGCAGTTTTCATTCTATCTAGCTAGTAAGGACTGTACACCTTCTACAGTATCTCGGGACACATCATCCTTGTCCCGTAGAGGACTAGCTAAGAGAGAGGTAGGAGTAAGAGGCTGTCTACCGGTATCTAAGAAGAAGGGCGTATATCCATGCGCAGCTTGGGGACAATTGTTGAGGGAGAACTCTACCAAACATAAATAATCCTCCCAATCACTACCCGAGCCATTAACATAGTGCCTAAGCGCTTCTTCTACTACCCTATTAAGACGCTCCACTAAATGAGAGGAGGAGGAGTGGTAGGCAGTACCGTAGGTAACCTTGGTACCGATGGCAGCGAAAAACTGCTGCCAAAAATCTGAGGTAAATAACTTATCCTTATCACTAATAAACTGCCTACTCAAACCATGATATCTGTATACATTATTGAGGTATAGGCGTGCGCAATCACGTGCTGTGAGTTCTAAAGGGCACGGCACAAGATGGCACATACGAGTAAAACGATCTATGAACACAAGGATTTGGGCATTGCCCCTATCATTCTTTCTAAAAGGTCCTACAAAATCCATCATGATAGAATCCCACGGCATGATGGGGTCAGGCAAGGTCCTAGGTTCTGCTATCTGTCCTACGTTATTGGGTTTCATCTCCTGGCAAGATTGACAAGTTCTAACATACTCATCTACATCCTTATAAAGGGAAGGCCAGTAATAAGAGCGGGCTACTAATGCCACTAAGTCCCGTACCCGTTTACCACCCTGATGAGCAGCTAAGTCATGCAACTCAAAGAGCAAGGAGGAGCGACAGATAGGAGGGACATACAGGCGCCATTGAGGGGGAGAATCTGCTACCTGCACATATAAAAACCCACCTACAAATTTACAAGGATGCTTGCCTAATTGTTGGGGATGTGCAGCAATGGCAGCTAATGCTTCCGGCTCAGTGGCCGTAAATCTACTAATAAGGCGTTCAAGATCAGAGGTAGGCATCGCTACAGAGGTATCCAGAACAGGTTTAATTAACCCATAGTCCGGGAACACTATCCATTTGGATAGTGTTTGGGTTCCCGCCAGAAACGGCGCGGCGCCGGTAGCGCCGCGCCACCCGTGACGGAGGGAAGTTGTCCGGTGGGTCCGGGAACACTTAGGGACGAAGGTGGTGCATAGGTTTGGGGGGTATATTCGCCATAGCCTGGTTATTACAACGTCAATTGAGAATGTATCACGTGACTTTGGCGGGAAATTTTCACTCGCGCGCGCGCGTATCGAGATATGGCTGCCAACGTGCCGTTATCACGGAAATTTTTGCGTCTCGCGGCCTGAGACGGTTCAGAATGTCGCTCAGAATGACGATGCGTGTTTTTCGTAGGTCAGGCATGGCCAGATTGGTAGGACTGGGAAAATACAGGTAGGAAAATACTGCCTTCTTGGTCGTCAGTGCCATATGAGTTATAGCTTACCATATTTCGATTTTCTCTGTATGGCCGAGCAGTCTGCGCCAGCCCGAGCATCCAGGTTTGGTACGGGACATCTGCTGCAAGGTTTGCTGGGATTGCGGACGCGTTTGTAGGTCATCTTTGCACGGAATATCAACGTAGTAACCATAGCGGATGCATGCATGATGCGGCTATGGCGGCCTATGCCTGTAGCGCACTAGTATGTGTGAGATATGAGGGTGCCGGCCAGCAGAATCCGGGCGGGACGTGAATGAGCCAGGTACGGCAACGTGTTTGCATGTTGTTTGCCGCGGAATACGCCTGCCATGCATTATAGTTGACGAGTTTATTGGTGCAGCACTTAGCAAGCTTCCATGCCTGCTGTAAAGAGTGGTATCAGCCCTGTGAGTGCTCAGTTTATGGCATTTCCTTAGAGTATACCACCCCGTTAGTTCAGGTAGGCAACCCGTTTGCATTCCAGCACTTTTGCCAGTCTTTTGTAGCTTGTTATAATGCATTGCTGTGTTGCATGTCATAGATGGCTGTCTACGCGCGCGTAACCCACACACGTATATGAGCGTGGTGCCATGTGCAAAACTCAATTCTGAGTGGCCCCCCTGGTATGGGGATGCCTGAACTACCTAATAAAATTATCCAACCTTGACATTGGTGTTTACAACCCTCCCCTGAAAAAAAGGGGGGGGTTCCATGGTGTGATGCATGAAAATGTTCGTCTTTTGTCCAACTTTGACTGAGAATATCATGCAGCCCACTTGCGGGACTCAAGATATTATTGCATATTCTGAAAGCCCTTGAAGTGTAGATATTCCTGGCATCTTGGTTGAGGGTATTTGGAGTAGCGGTCTGGGAGTTATGATTTTTTTCATTTTAGGGGGTATGAAAGTGCCAAAAATGGCTCTACGGACTATGGGTTAAAGAGATCTCCTACCGCCTTGCCAAAGAGAAGGGGAGGTCCTAGAGGGACTACGTTTTCATAAGACTTTCCTGACCTAGTCGCTATATGGCTAAGCGGTATAGAAATTTTATTTTTCCCCTCCCCCCCCACCGAGGCCACGGGAAGGGCCTCACACGGGAGAGAGAGTCCTACGTGAGAAAGGAGATCAGGCATGCGAACAGCTGTATGAAAGAGGTAGGCATAGGATTCATCATCAGGTAGTTCACCATAAGGGGTTACACCCATAGTAGTAGGAACTAGAGTAGTATTGAGAACATCAAGGTTGTAACAAGCAAAAATGACTTTGTTGTTACATCCTTTGTTTTGTGAATGTTTGGCTTTTATTCGAGGACTTTTGGATCAGTATTGAGAAAGTTATGAGGTTTCTAAGACGACGGTACTTGGAGCTGATACTTTGTCAGCCAACTGATAGGAACCCTCATTGGTCGTGGCCTGATCCACGTAGGGTTGTAGTTTGTTGGCTGATACTACTGATAGGAGCCCTCATTGGTCGTGGCCTGATCCACGTGGGGTTGTAGTTTGTTAGTTGGTACTATTGAGTCTTAAATGCTCCTTTGGGACTTCAGTGCTCACGACAGATTTAGGATCTCATGGAAAGATTCTGCCAGGCTGTGTGTGGTGTTGTTCTGTTTTGTGTGACTAGGATGGATACGAAGATCTTGTATAGGATTCCATGGTTCTGATTGGTTCTCTTCAGGCTAAGGTTGGAGCAAGCTCGACAAGCACGTCGATATCAAGGACGTGGGGTCGCCATTGTTGCTACGTTGGTTTTGATTCACCATGGTATAATAAAGCTTGGCTTTGTTGTCCAATCCATAAGAGCCCCTTGGCTATAGACGTCCTTCAGTTCCACAGAGGTCGTCTATACACGAGCTTGTCTTTGTGTCTACAAGGGGTGTGATTCCCTAAATCACGTGCTGTGGAATTTCCATCTCAACGTTGCTCGGATACTTGAAGTTCTGCAACTCAGGAAAGCAACCCAGGTAAAAGATCTTTCATATTGGACTGTGGATGATGATGATGATCATTTTTAGTCGTTACATTGGTATCGGAGGATCTCTACTTTGGTGTTTCTCTTGAAGTCGCAACCTTCCGGGTAGTACAACGTTGATCAGATGTCTGTCATCCGAGAAGATTCATAGAGTTGCGGAAAACTTACGGTGTTACAGACTGAGACACATCCTGATGTGACTGTCTTGCTCTGTAACACTAGAAGTCAGCCGTAACCGTTGTCTCTACTAGGCAGACGATCGCGACTCCATGTGGAAGTATGAGTAGTTCGAAGACACAATCACCTTTACCCCCTACTAATCAAGGTTTGGAGATCCGTCATCATCTCTGGAACCCATTGCTAGGGAAGGTGCTGAGACAACTGCTCGTACTCCACGGCGTCAACTTGATTTCAACCGTACTTCTATGTCTGAAGTGAGGCGGCCCTCGTTGTCCATAGGGCCCAAGTTTTCCGTCATTGCATCTGGTCTCCAACCAGGCGAACCATCGCTGACAGGCGTGGGTCGAGGAGCGTCACTGTCGCCCAGGATTCCAAGCGCGCGAACGAGTCCTGTGCGAGTGCATCATCTTCATTTCTTTTCCCGCTAAATACCACGCCTGGAAGAGACGGGACCAGACTTGCAGCGGATCGCCTCTCAGCAGCTAAAATCAGATTATTACACGATGAACAACACGCAGCGATGTATAGAAAGATGGTGGAGGAGGTGGAACAGGATGTGGGAAGACTTCGTCAGAGAATTGAGGAGGAGGAGGCGGCCATGCGTGACATGGTTGCTGGATTGGGGAGAGAGGCTCCTCGGTTGGGTGACGGAAGGGTTTTACCTAATAGTACCGCAGTTACTACGAGGAATGAGACGCAGGATAGCGATAGGCAGGATCCAGCGCAGACGACCTCGGTCACCTTCACCACCCCCGCCAGCGACGTCCCCGTGACCGTCACTATACCACCGCATCAAGGTTCCGCCCCGCCATTTCCAAAAATCGAATCCGTAGACAAGCTGTCGCTCACCAATCTAACCCACCGCAGTTTCGATCATTTCTCTACTCGATTCCAGGATGTGTTCGCTATCCACTTTGCTAACTACGGCAAACGAGCGGAAGAACGACTTTCCCTGGACATCCAGAAGAAGATGGTTCGACAGCGAATGAGCGACAGTGCAGCCGACAGGTTTGATGAGTTTTTACGATCCTCAGCAGGTAATACTTGCAAGGATTTGCCATCTCTCATGCTTTCATTTCGACGTTTTCTCCTTCCCCAGGACCAGCTCCGTCTGGACCGGGACGCGTTGGCCAACTGTACTCAGTCCGGCCTGACACTACCACAATACGTAGAGACGTTTACCAACCTGAGGGCCAAAATCCCCCAGTGCTCTGATTCTGAAGCTCTTCACAGGTTTCTGCATGGGCTTCCCCTCAAGTCAGGGTGGATATTGACAAGCATTTCTCCCCTTTCGACTATGTCGAGTGGAAGTGGGATACTGTGCTGTCTTATGCCCTCACGCTGTGCCGTGTCCCTGACTTTTCCCTCAAGTGGGAGCCTGCTGCAGGCAACCAGGCGCCTGCTGTTAAGAAGCCCCTGAACCAGCTGAACGCTGTGATGGAGGAGCTCAGTGCCATGGAGCAGTCCAAAGGAGCCTGTTTCACGTGTGGCCAGCTGGGACACTTTGCACGGGATTGCCCCAAGCGAGACCAGTTCCCAGCGACACCAAGGGTCCTCAGGGGGTTCTTCCATTCACCAGACCATCCACCTTCCCTCCTGGGGTGAGCCAGAGCGACCACAGGGCACAGCCTGGGTTTAGACCCAACTTCCAGGCTTCGGGCAAGGGACCCTTCCAGCCCAAGGGATTCACAGGCAAGACAGGCGTCGGATGGTCAACGCCCTGTGGCACCTCCTAGCAGAGGAGGAGGAGGGAGAAGGGAGGCAGACGGCATAGAGGATCAGCAGGTGCAGCCTTCAGTGGGGAGCTCGTCTTCAGATCATCCTCCTGAGCTGCCAAAAAACTAGTGGAGCCCCCAGGACTACGTCCAGCGGTGGAGTTAACTGGTTTGCCTGCTGTGCATGTCCGTCCTGTGAACAACTTGTCTGCCTCTGATTCCACCACCCCATTGGGCCCTCCTATTCCCAGTCAACTCTTGAAGTTCCAGGCTAGGCTGTTGAACGTGCCAGTCCCTTTGGCTCAGCCTTTATGTCTCTTCATGATTGACTCAGGTGCAGGAAGTAACTACATTTCCACTTCCTTGGTGCAGGAGCTGCATCTACCAGTGCTCCCCCACCCTGTGCCTGTTAAGGTCCAATATTCTGATGGTAGGCAGAGTAACTCACCTGGCTACGTGCAACTGCTTTTTCAAGTGTGCTCACGTCAAACCTTGTCTGTCACAGCAGATGTCATTCCACTCACTGCTGCTGATGTGATTTGGGGATGCCATGGTTGGAGTCTGCTAATCCTGCCATCTTGTGGTCTGAGAAGGTGGTGCAGTTTCAGGATGGGTCAGTGTGGGACGCCACCACAGTGATTAAGGGGGGAGAAAGACCAGTCACAGAGTGCTGTTCTACTAATGAGGCTGTCAATGATGGGAGAGGGGTTGCAGGTGCCAAGGAGGACGTCAAGGTGCCTTCACTGGAAGAGAAACGTGCTGCCTTACTTAAGCACGTATGGTCTGCCAATCACACCTTGTCTTACCTGGCTACTTACCCAGTGGAACACGTCTTTCTCTTACAGTTGGTTCCTAACTCACCCTCTGATGAGACTCATGGCCACACGGTGAATGCTGTGAACCCAGTACCAGCTGTCACAGAGGAGGAGCAGAAGCTGCATGATGCCCTTTTGGACAGGTTTGCTGCCATTTTTGAGGACAAAATGCCACAGTACCCCCTGAAGGGCCAATCACTCATGTCATCAAGCTTGTGGATGGTGCCAGGCCTCCCTTTGTTCCCATGTACAGGATGGGGCCAGCTGAGATGGCAGAGCTGAAGGTGATCTTGACAGGCCTGTTGGAAGCTGGACTCATTCTTCCTGCCAATAGTCCTTTCAGCTCTGGGTGTTTGCTTGTCCCCAAGCATGATGGTGGATGGCGGTTGTGCATTGATCTGAGAGGCCTGAACAAGGTCACAGTGAAGTCCAAGTATCCCTTGCCACGGATTGATGAGCTGCTAGAGAGGACAGCTGGATCATCTTACTTCACCAAGTTTGACCTTAGACACGCGTTCTGGCAGATCAGGATAGCTACTGAGGACATTCCAAAAACTGCATTCTCCACACCCTGGGGTCAGTTCCAGTGGACTGTGATGCCCATGGGGGCCTCCAACAGCCCAGCTACTATGCAGATGTTTGTGAATGCTATCTTTGGCCATCTGACAGGGAACTCTCTGCCTCAGATCTCCCCTGATCTCAGGAATCCCAGGTTCAAAGACATTGCCCACCTGTGTGACCCTGCAAGACCCGTGTTCAGGACCTGCGTGGTGGCCTACATGGACGACATCCTGGTGCACTCAAAGACGTTCAAGGAGCATCTGGAGAACGTGGAGGAGGTCCTGAAGGTCATCCAGCACTACCACTTGTCTGTCAAGAGGTCTAAGGTGGAGTGGGGGCATGAAGTGGGGTTCCTAGGGTACAAGTTGAGTTCCTTGGGTATGACACCTGACAATGCTAAGATTGCTGCCATCCTTGAGTGGCCTGTGTTGCAGTCTGCACATGATGTCAAGTCCTTCCTGGGCATGGTGGGGTGGTACAGGCGTTTTATCCCTGACATGGCTGCCATCTCCACCCCCTTGCTTGAGTTAATCAAGAAGGATGTTCAGTTTGAGTGGACAGATAGGTGTCAGCAGGCCTTTGACCTGTTGAAGCAGAAGCTCACATCCACCCCTGTGCTAGTGGGTCCCAACCCAGATCTACCTTATCAGGTTAGGTCAGATGCCTCTCAAGGCGCCATAGGTGCTGTGCTGATGCAAGACCATGGCTATGGACCACAGCCAGTGGAGTACATGTCTAAAACCATGAGCTCAGCTGAACGTAACTACCCTGTACACGAGCAGGAGTTGCTGGGTTTAGTGGTAGCATGTCACAAGTGGGAGCATCTGTTGAAGGGAGCTCAGTTTTCTGTGGCTAGCAGTGCTACAGATGGGCTAGGGCAAGAGTCTATCACCCTGATGACTGACCACAGGCCCTTGGTGCACGTGCTAGAACAGAGTAGGATGAGTAAGAGGATGGCTGGGTGGATGGAGTACCTAGGGGGATTCTATCCTTTCTCTGTGCAGTATGTCCCAGGATCACAGAATGTGGTGCCAGACGCCCTCTCTAGAAGAAGGGATCTGATGGGAGCATTTCACGAGGATCTGGATATTTGTGCTGCCATGGTTTCTGTAGTAGAGTGTGGTGCTGTCACCAGGGCACAGGCAGCTAACCAGCAAACCTCCAAGCTGAGCCCACCCCTGTAGAGGCTAGCTTTAGTCACGAGATGCTCATTGACCAGGGCTTGTCCCAGGGTCGACAGGCGTCCAGGGTGGGGGTCAGTCACTGCAGAGCAGTCTTAGGGAGGGTTCTGCTAGCAGCCAGCCCACTCTCACTACACAACCAAGCACAGAGAATCCTAGGAGGGGGAAGGGACGGCCCAGGAAGTGGATACTGGAGCCAGGGATGCTGACCAAGTCTAGAGGATTGGCAGCTGAGATCAAGGGGAAGTCACGTACACCTGTGGCTGATGTTCTGTCATCCAAGCATCTAGTCACTAGTCACCTGCAGGAGGGTGAGGTGCTGCAGCTGCAGCCTTTAGGACCTGGCAAACAGCTAGTCCTGCCTAACCCTATGAGTATAGCCCTGCTGGACGTGATTAAGGCCTTCACTAAAACTGAGGACCTGGCCACTAAGGCCATTCAGGAAGGAAGCTTTGGTAACAGACCTGTGGAGTACTGGGAGGGAGTCCTGTATGTCCACACCCAGGATGCAGATCATGTAGTAACCAGGAAGGTCTATGTGCCAGAAATGGCCATTCCCACTGTGTTGCATTGCTTCCATGACGACGTGACTGCATGTCATCCTGGGTATGCTAAGCTCTCCATGAAGTACAAGAGAGGTTTTGGTGGCCTGGCATGTTTCGTGATATCAAAGCCTATGTGGCTTCCTGTGACTCATGCCAAAGGAATAAGGTTAGGACTCAGGCAGTGCCTATCTTTCCTATGGCCATGCCTATTCCCCTTCGACCCTGGATCAGTGTGACCATGGACTTCATTTGTGGCTTGCCTGTTTCTGATGCTGGCAATGACAGGATACTAGTGGTGATGGACAGGCTGTCTAGAATGTGCCACCTCATCCCCTGCAATGCCCATCTCACAGCTGCCCAGTGTGTAGAGTTGTTCATGAAGGAAGTGTACAGATTGCATGGCATGCCACGTGTAATCATCACTGACCAGGATCCCTTGTGGATGTCTGGGTTTTGGAAGTCCTTCTTTGACATCCTAGACACTAAGTTGGCCTTTGGAGTAGCATACAGGTGTGCCAGCACGGGGGCTGTGGAGAGGCTGAACCGTATTGTACGGGAATGCCAGAAGCACTATTGTACCCATGATAACAAGGAATGGGACAAGAAACTTCCCTTCATAGAGTTTGCCATCAACAACTCACCCCTGGCTCCTCACCAAATGTCTCCATTTGTCATTTGCCATGGCCAGTGCCCCTTGACTCCATTTGACCTGGAGTTACCTGATAGGGATGCTGAAGGCCCCTTCAGAAGACGCCTAACCTCTGTCCACCAGTTGATTGCATCCTTCCAGGAAGCTCACAGTATGGTGGCTGCTCAGATGTTGCATGCACAGGACAAGTATTTAAACAATGCTTGGCAACAGATGTTGGCTACACACACCTTTGTGGCTCCTGGTGACCTGGTGCTCTTGGAGGCTAATCGTGTGCTACCTGAAAAGGAGCAATGCAGGAAACTGCAACCCTTGTGGTTGGGACCTTACCCTGTCCTGACACCTTCCACTATGGGACTGTAGTTCAAGTCCAGGTGCCTTCCCACTGGAGGCTTAAGACTAACGTGTTTCACCTGGCCCAGCTCAAACTGTATAAACGCAATACCTTGCAGGGACGCCTTTCTGCTCCATTACCATTTGAGCTGGATACTGAGGGGGAGAGGATATATGAAGTGGAGCAGCTGGTGGCTCACAGAGTCAAAGGAAAGGGTAGGACCAAGCAGCTGCAGTTTAAGGTGCACTGGAAAGGAGAGTTAGAGTCTACTGCCACATGGCTGTGGTTGTCTGACTTGACTCACTGCCATGAGTGGTCCAGGAGTATTGCCAAAGAAGGGGCTCACTCTTCCTTCTTGGTATACTGAGTTGGTGAAAACCACTGCTCCCCTTCCTATATCTCAGGACTAACGAATGGTTTCTTCGTGCATGCTGTGTGGTCCCAGATGGAGGAGGAGTTCACGTACCCCAACTTGGGCCTGGGCGCCACCACGGAGGAAGGGGTCACGGGTATGCATCCAGACCCCAACCCCATGAGTTATGTGGAATCCCTGTTTGACAGTATTGTCAGGCGTGACCTTAGGAGGGGTCAGCAGATGGATACCATTAACAAGCTCTTGCATTCAGTGATCTCCAAGCAGGATAAGCTACAGGAGCTTCTTCAGGGGTTGTCCTTGTCCCAGCCCAGATGGGGAGTGGTGTTAACATAGCTCTCAGCTCCAGCAGCACTCCCATCATTCAGATTCCTCGTCATGTGGTACCTGTCAAGAATGTGGTGGCCTATGTGGATCACAGGAAGTGCATGGGACCTTGTGAGCATTGTGAGACGCTGGCCAAGGCAGTGGCTGCCCTTAACAGGGAGGAGGGGGAAGTGAGCCCTGAGGGTTATGTGGAGGAGGTCTTGTCTCAGTTGCACACCAGCCTGTATGAGATTGGCTCTCCTTTTGTGGGCCACCTGTTGCACAGGATGTTTGCCTTGACTCCAGGACCTGAGATTGACATGAGACCTGCAGAGGGGCAGGATATGTTGACCACCTTGCCTGAGGCTTTGAAAGGAGCCTTCATGCAGTTCCAGCCAGTGAGCATGGGTGAGGCCTCCTACATGGAGTTGTTGGAGTTTTCAGTCAGCAGGGAGACTTTGACTTGGCTCCTTCTTCTTCCAGCTCGGTCAAGGGTGCTTCCCTTTGGAGACATCCAACCTTTTCTGCAGCCCAGGGTTGCCTAAGTTACCATGGAGCTCAAGGTTCGTCTGACCCCATTGAGGGTGTTGGTGCCTTTGATAGGTGCTAAGTGGTCAGTGGTCAAGACCTTTCTCCAGTTCTGGTGGGCGTACAGGTCATGGGTGAGCAGGCACAAGACGTCTTCTACTTGGGTGATGGATCCTGAGAGCCAGTCTGTGGTGCTTCTCTCCTACCCAGGGACATGCCTGCGTTATGTTGCCCAGATGGCAGCAGGGGCTGCAGAGACGTGCATGGTGCTGCAGGTCAGCAGGAACTGGCCAGACTTGGTTCACATGGTGGAGCAGTTTCCCTTGTTTGGGACCAGGGGCAAGGATGGTGTGAATGGGGATTGGTATAGCCTGTGAAGAACAGAGCTGTGCAGGAAGAGGATGGGGAAGGATGGGGGAAGAGCATGGAAGGTGCTTTGGATTGTGGTGTGAGGGGGGGATTCCAGGATGGATGATGGGGGGGGGCTCCAGTCCAGTTCTGATGTTCCAGTCCAGAGTTCCAGGTTCCAGGATGCTGAATGGAAGACCTTGTATTATGAGATGTGTTTATCTGGCTTTATAGTAGATAAGGTAGTGACTTGTTTGCTGTAGAGACCTGTGACTAGATGTTATGAGATAGGAGGCCCTGTTTCAGGGATGTAAAAACCCATCTGCTTTTCCCAAGAGATGGTGGATTTCTGTTCAATGTTCCTCTGCCTTCAAGAGTTGGCTATTGGACCTGGGAGGTCCAGTTTTGAGGGGGAGATATGTAACAAGCAAAAATGACTTTGTTGTTACATCCTTTGTTTTGTGAATGTTTGGCTTTTATTCGAGGACTTTTGGATCAGTATTGAGAAAGTTATGAGGTTTCTAAGACGACGGTACTTGGAGCTGATACTTTGTCAGCCAACTGATAGGAACCCTCATTGGTCGTGGCCTGATCCACGTAGGGTTGTAGTTTGTTGGCTGATACTACTGATAGGAGCCCTCATTGGTCGTGGCCTGATCCACGTGGGGTTGTAGTTTGTTAGTTGGTACTATTGAGTCTTAAATGCTCCTTTGGGACTTCAGTGCTCACGACAGATTTAGGATCTCATGGAAAGATTCTGCCAGGCTGTGTGTGGTGTTGTTCTGTTTTGTGTGACTAGGATGGATACGAAGATCTTGTATAGGATTCCATGGTTCTGATTGGTTCTCTTCAGGCTAAGGTTGGAGCAAGCTCGACAAGCACGTCGATATCAAGGACGTGGGGTCGCCATTGTTGCTACGTTGGTTTTGATTCACCATGGTATAATAAAGCTTGGCTTTGTTGTCCAATCCATAAGAGCCCCTTGGCTATAGACGTCCTTCAGTTCCACAGAGGTCGTCTACACACGAGCTTGTCTTTGTGTCTACAAGGGGTGTGATTCCCTAAATCACGTGCTGTGGAATTTCCATCTCAACGTTGCTCGGATACTTGAAGTTCTGCAACTCAGGAAAGCAACCCAGGTAAAAAGATCTTTCATATTGGACTGTGGATGATGATGATGATCATTTTTAGTCGTTACAAAGGTCCTCGAAAAAGGAGTAGTCTGCACGACGAGAGAGTGCATCTGGTACTATGTTATCTACACCCTTGACATACTGAAGTTTAAAAGGGGAAAACTGTGCTAAAAATTCCATCCAACGCGCTTGCCGAGGGGTAAGGTTGGGTTGGGAGAGAAGATGGGTAAGGGGACGGTGATCCGTTTGGATAACTAATCTATAAGGATCTAGTTCACAGGGTTCATTCAAGCAGACATCAAATTGAGCACCTTTAAGAAAGTGCTGCCACGCGTGGCAACAATACACCACTGCTAAGAGTTCCTGCTGGTGTACGGGATAGTTACGCTCCGCAGGGAGCATTGTCCTAGAGATATACTCAATTGGCTGTAAGCCCTGACCCTGATCCTGGAGAAGGACGCCACCTATAGCTACCTTACTAGCATCTGTAGCCACAACAAAGGGTTTAGTAGTATCCGGTAGGATGAGTACAGGAGGGGAAAGGAGTAGGGATTTTAGGCACTGAAAAGCCGACTGACATTCACTACCCCAAACAAAGGGGATATCCTTCTTTAATAAATGATTAATAGGAGCTGCTATAGTTGCGAAACGCGGGATAAAACGCCTATAGTAAGAAGCAATTCCTAGAAAACTACGTACACCTTTAACGTCGGTAGGGGTAGGCCATTCCTGAATTGACTTAGTTTTATCCGGGTCGGTAGCGACCCCGGCATCTGACAGAACGTGCCCTAAAAATGGGACACTCCTACCCGAACGAACTTTGGCACGGCGCGCCCACAAAGAATTTTCAGCCATTATTTCTAATACTTTCTTTAAATCACGTAGGTGTGTTTCAAAATCAGGAGAGTAAATAAGAATATCATCTAAGTACGCTTGAGCACAAGAACGGTCATGCTCAGATAAAGAAACAGAGGAGAAGGAAGGATCCTTTAAATCAGAGGACACCTGAGGAAGGTGAGAATTTCCCATAACAGGTCTAAGCACTTCATTCATTAACATTTGAAAAGAGGCAGGCGAGTTACAGAGTCCCATAGCCGCTACTCTAAACTGGTAATGACCAAAAGGGGTAGCAAAGGCGGTTTTATGGCAATCCTCAGGAGCTATCCGCAACTGCCAAAAACCATCCGCACAATCCAGTACTGTGAAACAAGTGGAACCTTTAACCTTATTAAATATATCATCAATACGAGGTAGAGGGTATTTAGACTTCACAGTAATATCATTCAACTTCCTATAATCAGTAACTAGGCGAAACTTACCATTTGGCTTAGGAACTAACAGGACACCAGCTGAGTAGGGAGAGTTACTAGGCTCTATTAATCCTGCTTCTAATAATGACACTAAAATCTGTTTTAGTTCCTTTAACTCGGTAGGGCCCATTCTATACATCGGAGAGTGCGTAGGAACTGCACCGTCTTTGATAACTACACGGTGTAACACAGAACGAGGAGGAGGATAAGAAGGAGTCTTTTCTTCAAAAACTTTTGAGGAATCTATCACAGCCATGTATCTTACTATTTCATTTTCAGTAAATCCCACTCCTATTGTATCCACTGTGTTTATATCTATATCCACACTATTGTTAGTGATAGGTATCTCCTGTACTTCTAACTGAAGGAACATACATAATAAATATCCATATTCTTTTAATTCAGAACGCAACTCATCATTGGACATCAATACTTCAGGTATAGGTCTTACAGGAGGATCAACAGGTGTAGGAGGAGTAATATCTACCAAGGATAAATTTTCCAATCTATACTGACGTTCAGGTACCCAGTAAGAACTATCTGGAAACCAAATGACCATGGTATCATAATTAATAGTAATCTTATTATCCTGGTGCCAATCTAATCCTAGTAATACATCAGCGGTAGTGATAGGGCCTATAGTGGCCGTCAGGTTGACAGTACGTCCTTGTATGGCGAGGGGAAGGGACACCGTACCCGGGGAATGACTGGTGCGGCCATCAGCATAATGAACAGTGACAAGTTTGGTGTGAGGGGTAGGGACTAGTCCTAAACGCCTAACTAGGGCATCGCTCACGAAGGAGCTAGCCGCACCGCTATCTACCAACACAGAGACATTCAAGAGTTCATCAGCATGCAAGAAGGGGTCTACAACAGTGTGAGGGACGGTTAAACCACCATTCAAGAACTTAAGAGGACGCACACGTAGTGGTAGGGAAGATTCAGCTCCTACAGAGGTTATAAAAACAGGCAGGCAAAAATTTTTATCTGGGGTACTATCTAAGGACCTGTCCAGGTTACCCCCGGCTGACAGGCCTACTGTTCCCCCTCCCCCCCCAAATCCATGGGAACTAACCCCGAAGAAGACCCTGGCGAAAAAGCCACTGCTGGAGGGTCACGAGGGAGCGAAGAGGGTGCGGGAGCCTGATTATCATAGGGGAACCCTGGGGGTCCTGCCTGCACAGCATTCAGCCTACTAGGGGTAGCTGAGGGAATGCGTCCTGAAGTAGGACGAATAGGAGCACGCTGAGGGGTATGAGGAGGGCGAGCGTCGGGATGAGGGGGAGCACCCGAAAGGAACTTGGGGCACTCACGTTTAAGATGACCTACTTCCTTACAATGATAGCATGTGATATGAGAGACATCAAGGGCTGAAAGGTCAGTAACACAGATATCTAATTCTTCTACATAGGAGTTCTCCTCCTCAGGGGTAAGGATAATATTATTAATACGGGAACGGGTAGGAAGAGAAGGGGTGGTGAAGAAATCTGCTACACGCAAGAGATGCTGGCGCACATGCTTGAGGGGCAGATCAGTAAAACGGTAGGCAGAGAACTGGCGCTTGACTTCACGTAATAAAGGTCTACTGAGGCCTTGGAGGAAGCGAGCACGTACTTCTGCACCCGACAAATCCCTAATTCGTACCATCTGAGCATCAAACTCTTTCATATACTCCTTAAATGATTTAGTACCCTGCTGCAAGGTACCAAAGGCTAATCTATCTTGCCAATCTGAATCAGGAGGGACTAAATGGTTCTCTAAACGCTTAAACAATTCTGCTACAGAGTTAGGGTAGGCATGAGAGGCCAAAGACTCACACTGAATGAGGTTAGCAAGCTCAGGAGTAATGCAGGTTGTAAGATAGTGAGGAACTAACACAGCATCAGAGAGACGCCATCTATTATGATTCTGCCACGACTCTGTGTTCTGGGTAAGCAACATAATAAAGGTGAAAAACTGTTGAGGGGTAGACTTAACATCCAGCTTGGGAAGGTTAGCAAAGAGGGGAAGAGCAGGAGGCTTAGGGGGATTAGAAGAGTCAGTTTTTCCCATAGGGCCACTATCTTCCACTGCTATATAAGCGGGATAGAAGGAAGGAAGAGGAAAAGTCTTGGGTAGGGGTCTAGAAGGGGCCACCGTTTCAGGCTGGTGCCCATAAGAAAAGGGGACAGTATATTGCTCACGAAGAGAGGAGTAGGCAAAATGATCATAATTTCTATCATCTAGGGGCATGGTGCTGAAATCACTATTAACTTCTAAATCAGCCACACGGGTAGGGACCTGGGCTGCCTCATAGGCCGTCTCAGGGTAGGACCAGGAAGCAGGTGGGTAAAAGGGAACTGCACTAGGGCGCCCAGAAGGGCCGACAGGGGCAGAGGCACGACCCGTGTGAAACGCAGGCATGGAAGGCACAGGGTGGGAAGGAGGCCTAGCAACATTGTTGGTTAGTGAGGACCTGTTGGGGGGTTGAGCCAAGGTTGCAGGAGGGGCAGGGGCCTGGTTCAAGGTAAGGGAAGGGTCATTACTAAATCTGACTTGCATACGTTGTTCATAGGTAGGAGGGGTAAGTGAGGGACGACGGCGACCACCAGCAACAGGAGAAGGAGGTGAGGTACGAAGATTACCTTGAGGAGTGAGATGGTGCACCGTTTCAAGTGAGTCCCGTCGGTTACCGCGAGTGTTGTTATTGTTAATATTATTATTATTAGTATTATTCATAGTAGGAGTATTGGTAGGTATAGGCGACATGTTACCACCCACTGGATCCATTTTTAATTCAATAAGTGATTAGAAATCTAACTGAAAGCAACAAGGATAAAGGACAAGGCCTAATTTAAGGCAAGGAAAGAAAAGAAAAAGCTTTTAATGGCTTAAACGAAGGAAACAATTTAACTCAATCCTTTTTAACAACAGTAATGGATAGGGAACCGAATTCTAAGGTGAGAGGAGTATCTAAGCTAGATGAGGATGCAGCCCGTTTAGGGGGAGAAGAAGGAGGGGTGGCAAAGACTAGAGCTTCTACTGGAGGACGACCATGAGGAATAGGGCGTACATGCAGACCTAAATCTGTTTGGCTATGATCTATAAGGAACTGCTGAGCTTCTTCGAAGGACATGAATTTCTTATACCTAATTACGTTGTATGCACGATTCTGAACAATCTTCCTAGCGTCGGACCACGAAAGGAAAATGGAGGACCATTGAGGCGTAATCACTACGTAATATTTAGCTAGACTATTATCACTAGAAGAATGGGAAGGAGCAGTAAAAGATCGCCGCTGGCTCATGGTAACGCACCTTGTTCTTGAGTAGTCACGATAGGAGTGGAAGGGGTAGGAGTCGACTTAGCTGGGTTATCTGGATCACCGAAATGACGAGGGCGACAACGGTCCAGCGCTCGTAGTCCTAAAGTCAGCAACCCAGTGAATTTCTGCGAGTGCGGCCGTCTAATGAGCAGCAACACGAAGGAAAAGGTGGATCCTACCAAGACGCTAATCGTCTCACTAACACCGAAACGAAACCATCACCTATCTACGACATCACCTATCTTAAGACAGTAAGCAACCGTAAGCAGGAAAACAAGGCGAAGGACAGGCTAACTACGAAAGGGTTTATCCGCTGCGAGCAGGTCTAGCATCTAGGTAGAGCGTGTCCCGAAACGGGCAGCACTACTCTCCTAGCTTGAAGGCGACCCGCCCATTACCTATCAAGGACGTGTCGGCTTCGTATTCCTGGACGCGGAAGGGGTCTTGAAAAGGCGTATGTGGCAAGGGATCGTCGTCTTGTTCTCTACCTACTGAAGTTCCTCCGGAACCATTGTTACGCCGCGGATATCTACCTCCGCCTCTACCTCTAATGGGCCTGATACTACCTAAACTGGTCAGGCCTCCTCTACTCAAACCTCTGGCGAAAGACGAACGTGACGGAGCTGATCTCAATGCATTAACGTATGTGTTACTATAATACGCCATACAACCATTTACCAAAACCCGTTTACTCCAGGAATAGAGGAAGGAAACACAACTACACTGCCGTGACCCAAGCCTATATGTGTTAATCCATTTAACACACGCCGAGTGCACACACAAGGGGTAGAACACGCATAAATGGTCACCAACGGTCCAACACGCTCGGGCCGACATGGCCCTCGCCTACAGATGCACGCTGGTCCACTACATCTACTGATGCACGCTGGTCCACTACATTCTACCAAAGGATCAGGACCACTAGTAAAGTACGCGGCGCGGCGCCCAACGGCACCCAATGTACCACAGTACTGTTACGAAGACAATAATGTCCCGGTAGGAGCCTAAACGTAAACCTAGGGACAACTGAGGCAAAAGACCTAAGTTACGTCCGTAACTACAACGAATTGTTACGCGACGTAACAGTGGTTGCATCAGAAGCAGGTGGCGGTGTCCGGTCATTGTCTCACCACCTCAACAGTGCGCGTGCATGGTGCCGATGCCACATGATGTGGCGCTGTCGCCCCGCAGACTGCCGGTGTCCGAGTAACACCCGGTATCACTGCATAGGGCCGGTACATCCGCTCTGAGCGGACCCGGCGCTGACGCGCGCTGAGCCATGGCAGAGCACTGAGGTACATGGGACGTGCGGGATCTGGCCGTCGAGGGCGAGTCACGGGGACTGTAGTAACGGCGACCCATCAAGTTTCGTTTAAGTGGCCAGCCGGAGCGGCTGCTTAGGTTTTAGCGGACAAGTGTTCGAAGCGCGTCATTGGTGAATTACTTGGGAACTTGGGTTTCCCCGCGAAACTCCAACCGCACGTTCAGATTTCCAAATCTCAAGTAAAGTTCGGCGCAACTTTCTGAACGGGGGCAGTTGACGAGCAGCATT
The DNA here is from genome assembly GCA_009746045.1 of Mesostigma viride. Taxonomy (NCBI): domain Eukaryota; kingdom Viridiplantae; phylum Streptophyta; class Mesostigmatophyceae; order Mesostigmatales; family Mesostigmataceae; genus Mesostigma; species Mesostigma viride. The sequence continues at coordinate 880,576 of RPFO01000104.1, read as the reverse complement.
CCTCCGGACGAATGAATTGCGTTCCATACTTGCGCAAAATTTTGAAAGGTAGCTTGCGTGCAGCCCTACTAAAATTTGCGCGGACGTTCAGATTTCCAAATCTCGGGTAAATTTCGGCGGAACTTTCTGAACGGGGGTAGTTGGCGGGCAGCGTTCCTCCAGACGAATGAAATGCGTTCCATACTAGCGCAAAATTTTGAAAGGTAGCTTGCGTGCAGCCCTACTAAAATTTGCGCGAAGTGTGGGACTGAAAATTCGTAACGGAAACTTTTTGGTAGTTGCCGTCACTTCCTCTTGTGCAAACGTGTGGGAGTGAAAATTCGTAACGGAAACTTTTTGGTAGTTGCCGTCACTTCATTTTGCGCGAGTGTTGGGCTGAAAATTCGTAACGGAAACTTTTTGGTAGTTGGCGTCACTTCCTTTGGTTCGACTGAAAATTCGCTGAAATTCGCTGAATTCGTACCGTAGCCTAATTTTTAGTACCTCGAAGTGACGGGGCACCTAAAAATTTGCCCACAAGTACACTTGGCAGCGCGCTCACTGGGAAAAATTGTACAGCCGCTCCGGCGGGCCACTTGAACGAATTGTAATGCCGAGACTGAGAGGCAGGCAGGATCGAGCTGCTGGAGTCTGAGCACCTAGTCAGTGCTGCCCGCGACCTCGTGCATGGCTACCATCGCGCAGTGTTCGCGTCCCTCCTGTGGGCTGAGCCCGGTAGGGAGTTGTTCCTTGTGCACACCACTGGTGGAGGCCGATCGAGCGTGATGTGCAAGTGGCTCGTGTCCGCGCGCCTACGAGGTTGCATGGATGAGGGACTCGGAGCAGGGCGTTCCATGTGCATGGCGGGCGGGCTGTGTGGGCTTTAAAACGTACTCTACTCCATGGCCATGCACTGGTACAGGGGTGGTGAGAGGCCTTCAAGCTTCGAGTGGGGGATGTGGCGATGCGCGGTGGGGACTGCATACCTAGGGACGTGTTTCTGTTGCGGGAATGGGGATCCTGGGCAAGACAGTCAAGCGGGGTGGACAGGCGGTGATCGGTCGTGCGCGGCATTGACCCCGGTCCACGATCGCTGTATGTGCTTGAGCACCTGGGGGCTGGGCGCGATCGAGCCCGAGGAGCTCTTGTTGGGGACTGCGGGGTTGTTTCGGCCCTACTTCATGAGCAGCACGGTGTCTCGCAGGGGCAACGTTACTGATACGGCAGTTCCTGCAAGGCGTGTCACTCCCCGACCTGCCCATTGCATTATATAAGTGCGGGCATTGTGGGCGCTATGCAGTCCACGTCGGCGGCCTCGAGCATCACATGCTTATGGGCCTACGCAAACATCAACCGTGCTCTTGTTGTGCAAGTGTCACGGAGGGTGTGACTGCGAGCTGAGGAGTTTTCCCCCGCTTGCGGTGGAGTTCAGGCACATTGGCAGTAAGGAATGCGGGGACCGGCGACTGCTCCGGTCTATGCACGTCGGCCGGAGTGGTGTTGTGCCTAAACTACTGCAGCTTCGTGGAGGAGTTGGCAGGGCGCACTCCAGTGGACACGCTGGGGCCCTGCTAGTTTTGGGCACCTAACGTGCCATATTATCCAAGTTTCCGGTGTTGATCGACTTTGCCTGTTTCCTGCGCTGGATAGAGACGGCGGGGCGCACTCTAGTGGACACACTAGGGCCTTGAGGGCACCTGCATGCGTTCGCAGGTGCAGGGGAGGCGCACTCTAGCGGCCACGCTAGGGCTTCCCCCGCTATACAGCCACTCCAGCGGCGGCCAGGAACGGCCACGTTGCATGGTCGGTTGGCTCACGGCGCGCCTGTATTTGAGAGGACGCGTACAGCTGTCGGTAGTGAGGCGATGGATCAGATTCTCCTGGTGCACGCCCTCGCTTCTGAGCATGGAGCCTGCACTGCATGCTGTGCCTCACAGTCGTCGACGCTAGTAGTACTCTTAATCGTCGTGTGACCACGCGCATCAGTCGCGCTGTAGGACTGGGTTTCGGCTGGATGGGATACATGACTGGCCACCTCGTCGGCCGGATCATCAAGTTGTATGCATGAAAAATATTCCCTCCTGCTGACAGTCCCGATTGGCTATATATAAAGAGTTGCCCTTGCGTGGCAAGTCTGGGGGGACCTGGTTTCACTGGCCCGTTGGTGCACAAGGGCTGGGACATAGTACCCCTATGGTCAACATTTCATCAAGTTTGAGGCTGCTCAGGACCTCAGGACTGGTTGAGCGGGATTACATGGACTGTGCATTATTATGGGGATGGGATAGGGCACGCGGTGGCGCCCCCTAAGATGGTTCCAGTGGATCGGCGCGCCAACAACGGCGGTCGCTGAGATGGTTGTGAGAGTTTTATGACGGATAGCGGAATTATCCTGTCATCCTGTTTCATGCTACTACGTCAGGGTTGGTCCTGTGTATCAACCTCTAGAGGAATTGGTATTACTAACCCGCGGGTGAACCGGGGTTGGGACATAGTACTCTTATAGTAGCTTACTTGTTTCCTTTCTATCTCTTGTACGGTAGGGACTACCGACCCCCGTGGGGGGGAGGAGTGTTACGTCCCGGCCCTTTTGGACGGACGTAACAATGGAATAAATTATGTAGTTTGACTTGTTGTCATGGTCCGTAGGACTTTGGGACTCATTTCGGGACTTAATTTGGGAATTGTCCCTTGGTCAGGACTTTTGTATGGAACTATGACAGTTTGGGTGATTCGGACCAGTTATTTTGGGCCTAGGTTGTTGTATGCGTGTATCTTCTAGGGGCCGGTGCAGTCGCGCCGCGCTGCGTACTTTATAGCTAGTTGAGATATTGTACTCATGCGTGGATTCTGTAGGCGAGGGTCGATGTCGACCCGAGGATCTTGTGTGGACTGCATGCTTTGGAAGGTCGGCGCCATGTCGGCGCCCCTTGCCAGCGTAGTGGCAGACCTAGGTGAAATTGGTCCGAGGACGAGAGTCTCGTCCTCTTGGTTTGATGAATGATAAGTGCGAATACGCCTACACATTAAACCTGGGGCAACTATCCATTTGTAATTGGTATTGCTAGCCATTATAAGTGTGTATTAATTAGCTTGGCATCAAGTCGCGGTGCCAGATATCTCACGACCCCAGTCGTGAAGCGCAATCTGCATTAGGCCACCTTGAATCTTCCTAATTCCGGCATGGTAGATCTTTCGCTACGTAGCTCAGGCTAGAGGTGTCTGGGCTGGGACGTAACAGCCCACTTGGCCTTGTCCATCACCTTTTTCCAAATCACGGAGAGTCCTAGGCCCCCCATGTCCTCTACTAGCCGCTGCTCCTTGAAGGTGCGGGCCTTGCGGCGTCTAGCCTGGCGGGGCCCGGCCCACTCGTACAAGGAGGTGCCTGCCTGGCTGAGCGGGGCGCAGCCCTGCGGAGGGGCCACGTGAGCTGTGTCTACCTGGTTGGTGCGAGCTAAGTGCCCTACTAGATGCAGGCGCCTCTGCTTGATGGTGCTGGTGATAGGCGGCATGCCTAGTTATAAGTCCTCCTTGCGGACGTGAGCAGCGTATCCCACACGGAAAATTGACCGCAGCATGTTGGTGACCACGCCGTCCAGCTTTTTAGCCGAGGTCGGCTGTGAGGGTCCACGTCTCTGCCCCGTACATAAGAACAGCCCTGGAGCTAGACCAGGACCTTAAACAGGTCCTGTTTCTCTAGCTTGCCCAAGGGCTTGCACCATGTGCAGGGCCCTGTATTGGCGTAAAGTGTCACTGCCAGGCGCGACTCAGGGAGATACGGTGGTCCACATCGATCGGCCTCGTAGCTGGGGACTAAGCTACCATGCAGCACAGCTTGACGCGGTCCCGCTACTGGACTTTCACCCATGCCAGGCCTTTCAGGTATGATACATCATGGTGGTGCGGCAGGTGCACCTTGTGCACCCAGAGTATAGGTGGCTCAGTGTTTACATCCCCCACATGCAGGTTGTAGCCTAGAATGTATTAAAAACCATAATTATGTGACCTTCTCAGGGATCTGTGTTACCGATATGCTCCCCACGGAGATATGTTGTTAATTAATATAATTTATAACTGGAGGCAGTTTAATTTATAAATGGAGGCAAATGCCGCGTAAAGATAGGTGGCAGACAGTAACTAAGGCCACCGGCTGACCACCCCCCAATCGGTGTAAAACTGGCTTTTGAGCTTCAAACTTCAAACTTCAGAGGGCGGGGGCACTGCGGGGGCTGAGACTGGTACCTTGAAATTTAAATGAGAGGCGTGCCTCTATGAAGATATATTTTTGGAGGCGAGTTTCTATTTGTATTATTGTACGACAACATGTCAGGTGACGGAAGTACTGAAGTCGCGGTAGTGTCGCGGAGACGTTTCTAGATGGCAAAATTAAATAAGAGGTTTACCTCCAGCGACTGATCGGTGATTTGAATCGTATAGTGCATTGGTGGTACTGCACGACGGTATTGGACGGAGTTCCCGGTCTGGCAAGCGGATTTTGCATCTCACGTTCAGAAAAGGGCTTGGGTACACGACGCGGCGCGACGTTGTAAAATGGCTCGCAGAAAAGGAACCTAGGCGACTATTTGGCGCCGCGGTCGGTCGTGACGTTGTTTACTCCGTTGGATCTGCATCTACGGCGTTCGTGGGTTGTTTTAAATCCCGGTTGAAGAGATTTAACGGAGAAGTCGGGTATATAATTGATCATTTTTTGACATTGAAATCCGTGAAAATGTAAAAGTCGAAATGAATTAAACGGCATGTTGTCGTCCAATACTACGAGTTAGCGCCAATAGAAACTCGCCTCCAAAAATATATCTTGATAGAGGCATGCCTCTTATTTAATTTCAAGGTACCTCTTAATTAATCTCGGGCCCTGCCCTCTGAATTGAAGTCAAAGTTTCAAAGTTTCGAAGTTTCGAAGTTTCGAAGTTGAGCTCGAGACACTGATTGAATCAGTACAAAAGCGAATCGATGGGGCCCCATTGGTGGGGCCCCAGTCGGTCGGTGGGGCCGGCCTCCGCATGCGACAAAGTTTCGCATGCATAGCGATTTGGGCCGTCAGGTGCCCGCAACCCTGTAGGTTCTAGACATATTAGCTACATCCGCATTTCCTCCCTCTCTCTTGCTTGGACTGCTATGCAGAACAATTAGAAGAGGTGGCAGACGACTGTCCAGGCAGCTCACACGCCAGCCCGTGCGGGCAAGCTCCCCCGCCCAGGAGGAAGGGGCGCTGTGCTGAGTAGACGGGAGTTAGGATTTTCTAGATTAGCTTAGAGTTAGCTTAGTTAGGTTTCGCGGCTCCACCCACCGACATCCACCACCTCCATCCACCTAGCAAGGGAATACGTGCTAAATGATCTCCTAACCCGGAGTCATGCTATACTTTAATTTAATCCGAGTTAATAGCTGCATCCATCCACCCCATCCCATATTCAGTTCCCTGAGGACTTATGCTCACGTGGCGCAGTTACGTGTATTTATTAATGCACATATTGACGTCTAATTGGGGGGACTTCCACAGTCTGTCTTAAATTGGGGAATTCAGTGCTCCGTGGTCCCCCAACGGGGACATGAGTAACTTTCAGTAATGCCTAGCACTCGAACATTTCTAAAAATATTGTGAAAGGTTTGGGCAAAGGTCTTGTGGGCTACTCAAGAAGCGATCACAGAATAGTTGTCTCTCTTGTTGTCTCACTTAAAACTAATTGACTGTGTGCAGTTGCTGCTGACATGCAGGCTAACGTCGCCCACAAGCCCTGGCACGGGCAACCCCTGCCGCCCCAGCCACCGGCCCCAACCACCCCAGCCTACTAGGGGATTGTATAGCAGTAGTGTAGACAAGAAAAGCTTAGCGACGTGGCCATGTATGCCTACGTGATGGGCCTACCCCCACCCATGCAATAGCTGTAGCAATTTTGAGTCATGCTTTGCCCATGCAGAGAGTCACTCTCTGCTGAGATGCAATTAATTAATTATTTAGTTAATTAAACTTGTGCTCCCGTTGGGCCAGAGTCACGGAGCGCGGGTTAACCCTGATGGATGGATGGATGGATGGGTACTCGCAGCCCTACCGGGCTAATCTATCTACATCAACAAGCCAACTCTATAGCTATTCATTATTGTCCACCCTCGACGACGACTTGACCCTGGCGCAGCAACAACGGCGACGGGAGCTATGGCCGACCTACCTCCAGCTCCGGCAGTCTGACCAAGGCGCGGGGCAGCCGGTGTACTGGAAGGGGGCGACCATCTACGTCAGCCACAAGCCCTGGCATGCGACCCCCGCGGCCCCAGCGACTCCAGACGCCCCAGCTTATGTAGGGGAATACAACAGTAGTAGTGTAGAAAAGATAGACCGTGGCCATGTACATTAATTAATTAGAAGCATAACTCCGTTGGGAGTACATGTAGCACATATCCCTGAGAGGGGGCATATGGCTTTTAATACATTCTGGGCTACTTCCTGCAAGGGTGGGAATGTAAGCAACACTTGCTCTAGGTGCACCAAGGCACCTGCACCCTCATGATCTTCACACTATGCCCAGCTAAGGGGGAGTATGTCATGGGGGGGAAGATCATCATGGCTATACAAGGGCGCTAGGGCAGGGCTTCTCGACAGAGAGCATCTCTCTGCACTGCATTAATTAATTAATTAATTAATAGACACGTGACTGCGTCACATGAGCATAAGTCCTCAGTGGGAGGGGAAGATGCCAGATGGAATGGATGGTATAAGCTATCTAGGTCCTAGTTACAGGGGTGTGGGCACCGCGGCCCGAATCGCTATGAATGCCATACTTGGTCACACGCGGAGCCCCCACAGGCTTGGGGGTGGTCTCCTTCATCACTACACTGCATAGCATGGCTAAATTCTTAATGCGACATCCATGGGGGTCCCATTATAGGCAGGGCGTGGCTAAATTCTGAAGGCATCATCCATGGGGGCCATTATGGGCGCACATGCGCGTGGGCCACACGCGAGGCTAAGCCTGACTAATCTACACTACTGGTATATATTCCCCAGTCAGAGGTGGCAGGGGGGGGCTGCCAGGGCTTGTGGTCAACGTGGATGACCGCCCCCCTCCAGTATACCGGCTTCCCCCGTGCGCTCTGCTGGAGCTGAAGGTATAGGTCGGCCATAGCTCGCGTCGCCGCTGTTGCTGGGCCAGGGTCAAGTCGTCGTCCAGCGTGAAGCGAGTCTCCGAGAGCTTCTTGCGGAACGACAGCTTGTCCGCCATGTACTTAAAGGTGAGGAGCACGGGTGCCGGGCCAGCCTTCCCCCACGCGCGGGGGAGGCGGACAGCCGACATGTCCAGCTCACCAGTGAGTAGCATGGGGGCCAAAATGTCGCGCTTAAATGCCTCAAGAAGGCTCGTGGAGGTCTCACCTGCCGGCTGGTCGAAGTGCTTGACGATGACATTGTGGCTGCGCCGGGCGATGTCGGCTTCCTCGCGAAGGTCGAGGGCTTGTTGCTTCACTGAGTGAGACTGTTGTGCCGAGATGGTGGAGGTGGTGGAGGTGGTGTGCTGCTTAAGCAAGTCCGCCCAGGTGGAGGGAGCATCGCCGGCCGGGCCAGCAGGCGCCGGCTGGGCGGCGATGTCCTTCACCGCCTGGGCGGTGAGGCCGGCGGTGTCATGCAAGCTCTCAAGGGCGTTGGCGGTGGCTTGAAGGCGTTGGTCGAGGTCGAGGAGCTGGGCTTTGATGTCGGCAGTGGAGGCGGAAATGGCAGTAGAGGTGCATGGAGGCGGCGGCGGTGGAAATGTGAGGAAGTTCAGCAGTCAGCGTGCCGCCGATTGCTGCTATGTCGGCAGCAAGGGGGGTCACGTGCTGCTGGAAGGCTTCCGTGAGGATGGAGCGGAGGGTGGGGGCGGAAAGGGATGGAGCCCAGATCTCGCCGTCAGAGCGCTGGAGAAGGGAGTTGAGGATGGCGTGCTGGAGATGGGGGCGGGGGCAGCCGGACAGCTGGTAGATGTTGGCCCAGCGGCCGCCGTCCGCGGGCCGGGGAGGCGATTGATGTAGTGGAGATGGAGGCACAGGTCGTAAAGCGAAGCGTAATCCCCGAAGAAGATGCAGCGCATAGCATCGGTCGGAGACGGGTTGGCCCAGTCGTAATCTTCGACCTTGAAAGGCCGGGGCCGAAAGCTCGGTTCTGAGGGGCGTGACCCTCCTGTTTGGTCGGCTGAGCGGGTGCGCTTGGGGTCAGGCGATGCAGATGGCGAGGCGTGAAGCCCGGGAGGTTGCTGGACGACCACCAGTGCACGACTAGTGTCATCGCCGCCTGCCGGACCTGATGGCGAAGCTGCAGCCTGAGCTGCAGACGTATTTTCATTGCCGAGCGCAGCCGCCAGGCTGCGTTGCGTCGAGGCGCGTTGGTTGCCATATATTGCTTAATAGCGTCGGAAAATTATATCAGCATGTGGGTCTTAGAAAGACGAAGCGATTGTGATATGCACGGCTTAATTCGGTGCTCAAACGTGAAAGTTATGAGCTCCGACAGCCATGGCTACCTCGTGGCCGGAACTCCGGGCTATGTGGAACTCCGGGCCGGAACTCCGGGCCATGTGACATGTACGCCTCCTACAGGCACTATACCAGCTGACTCACGAGCATCATTTAGCCATGTACATGTGTGCCTATGATCTGCCACACCGGCTCCAGATGATGCCTAGCTTCAACTAGTTATGCTGTGCCCATGCAGAGAGCTGCTCTCTGCTGAGATGCCACGCTCTAGCTCTCGTATAGCCATGCTGATCTTCCCCCCCCATGACAGGCTCCCCTTAGTTGGGTTGAGCTTGAGACTCTGGGGGGTGCAGGTGCCCTGGCCGTGCACCTAGAGCAAGTGTCGTTTACATTCCCACCCTTGCAGGAAGTAGCTTAGAATGTCTTAAAAGCCACATGCCCCTTCTCTGGGATATGTGCTACATATACTCAATCCCAACGGAGTTATGTTCCTTAGTAATTAATTAATTAATTAATTAATTAAAAGCTATTGTGCCCTCTATACCCTAGGGGTCTTGTCTAGCATGCTTCCCGCGTTTGCAAACACAGGCGCTTACCCACGGGAGGGCGTACTTCATTATCCTCTATGACCTGGGCCCACTTGGCCCGTTGTCCATCATGATTCTTGTTCCAAATATCACGGAGAGTCCTAGGCCCCCCATGTCCTCTACTGTAGCTGTTCTTTGAAGGTGCGGGCCTTGCGGCGTCTAGCATTGCTGGGCCCCAGCGGAACACGTGAGGAGGTGCCGGCCAGGCTGAGCTGGTCGCAGTCCTGCGGGGGGGGCACGTGATGTGTCTACCTGGTTGGTGCGAGCTAACTGCTAAGTGCCCTACTAGCTGCAGGCGCCGCTGCAGCTAGTATGTCCTGTTTCTCTACCTTGCCCAGGGGCTTAATTGCGGCGCCACAGGGCCCTGTATTGGCGTATTATTAAAGCGTGCCAGGCGACTGAGGCGAGGGAGATACGGTGGTCCACATCCTCTGCGCAGCTGGGGAGTAGGCTACCCGGCCTGGCCGGCCAGCAACTTGACGCGGTCCCGGTACTGGACTCGAGAGCCATCGAGGAGAAAGAGGTCCGGCGGTCATGGCTGAGTGAGCCCAACCGCCAGGGCCTCGGTCTTCTTGCTGACCTCGAGGCCCACCGCTCGGGCCTCGATGGCGAGGCAGTCAAGCCACGTCTGCACGTGCCCAGTGTCTTCGAAGAGGGTGGTGTCGTCCGCATAGATGATTTCCGCTAGCCGAATCTCCGTGTCCGCTCGACCGCCATGCCAGAAATGGTAGTGGCGACCTTCACCCCTGGTTCCCTACCCACAATGCGAGCAAACCGCTTGCGCGCCTGAATTCGTATTCGACCACAATAATGAACAGGTATTATTAGATGCTATGCACCAGCTATAGCCTAGCCAAATACATCTTCCACCCCATATCTCTGTGAGTGAGTGTCATGCAGGCCTTCTAGGCCATCTCCCCATGTCGCCCCGTGCGAGCATGATCGGGATGCATGATCCATCATGGCGGTGCAGGTGCACACTGTGCACCCCGAGCAGGTGACAGTTTACATCCTCCACCTGCAGGTTGTAGCCCAGACTGTATAAAAACTCATAGATGCCCCTTCTCAGGGCTATTAGTTAATTAATTAATTATCAACATCACTCCGTTGGGAGTAAATGTAGCACATAGCCCTGAGAAGGGGCATATGGCTTTTGATACATTCTAGGCTACTTCATGCAAGGGTGGGAATGTAAGCTACCCCTGCTCTAGGTGCACCAGGGCACCTGCACCACCATGCTGTCTCAGGTTCAACCCGCCTAAGGGGGGGATCCTGGCACGGGGGAGGAAGATCATCATGGCTATACAAAAACTAGAGCGTGGCATCTCAGCAGAGAGCAGCTCTCTGCATGGGCACAGCATAACTAAATAAAACTAGGCATCATCTGGGGTGTGGCACATCATAGGCACACATGTACATGCTTGTGGCTCAGCTGGTATAGTGCATGCCTGTAGGAGGCGTACATGTACATGGCCACGGTCTATCTATTCTACACTACTACTGCTGTATTCCCCTAAGCTGGGGCGTCTGGAGTCGCGGGGGCCGCGGGGGTCGCCTGCCAGGGCTTGTGGCCGACGTAGATGGCCGCCCCCTTCCAGTACACCGGCTGCCCCGCCTTGGTCTGCCGGAGCTGGAGGTAGGTCGGCCATAGCTCCCGGCGTCGCCGTTGTTGCTGCGCCAGGGTCAGGTCGTCGTCAATGGTGAAGAGAGTCCTCTCGAGCCGCTTGCGGCGTCGGAGAAAAGAAATCTTGTCCGCCGGGTTCTTAAAGGTGAGAAGGAGCGGGGGCGCCCCTGCCTTACCTCGCGCGCGGGGAAGGCGGTGGGCGACCAGGTCGATCTCACCATTAAGACCCATGCGACCAAGGATTTCTCTCTCAAACGCACGCGTAAGCTTCTCGGAATTCTCACCTTCCTCCATGTCGAAGTTCTTGACAATGACGTTGAGGCTGCGCTTGGCGAGCTCGGCCTCCTCGCGGAGGTCAAGCGTCTGCCGTTGGAGCTGGGCTGCGACGGCGGAGGTGGTGGAGGTGGTGTGTTGCTGAAGCATGTCCGCCCAGGTGGTGATGGGAGGAGCATCGCCGGCCCGCAGGCCAGCCGGGGCTGGCTTGGCGGCAATGTCCTTCACCGCCTGGGCGGTGAGACCTGCGGTGTTCTGCAGAACCTCGATAGCGATGGCGTTGTCCTTAAGACGCTGGTCGATGTCGCGGAGCTGGGCGGTGATGGAGTCGGTGGAGGCGGAGGGGGGGGGGGGGTGGAGGCGAGGAGGGCGGCGGTGGCGGTGGGGATGGTGGGGAGCTCAGCAGCTAGCGTGCCGCCAATTGCCGCCACATCTGCAGCAATGGGCGTCACGTGCTGTGAGAGGGCGGCGTGGAGGTGGTGGACGAAGGTGGATTCGGTAATGGGGGCGGGGTGCAGAAGGTCCTCGGCCGAGCGCTTAGTGAGGGTAAAGAGAGCTGCGAGCTGAAGGCGGGGGCGAGACCAGCCGGCCAGGTTGGTCGACGAGTCTGAGACGCGGTGGGAATACCGGCCGTCAGCTCCGTTGCGGAAAAGCTGGGTGTGGATCAGGGCTATGTGTTACATTATTATGTTCCCCACGGAGCTATGTCAATTAATTTATTTTTAATTTAATTAATGCAGGCTAAAACACACATGCACGGACACTTTATGTCTCAGAATACGTAGTCACTGGCTGCCTTGTTGACATAGACTATGTTCGTATATAACTTTATTTTCCAGGCTACAGCGGACTCGCAACGTCGCTTCCCAGCTCTCAACGTCGCTTCCCAGCTCTACCGGTCGGGTTGCCTGATCCACACATCTTCGGTAACCCTGCATTGTCTTTGGGCTGCTCTCTCTTGGTCACTTCTACAAGTAAGTTTTCACACCTCACACACTAGCCGGTTTGTTTGTTTTGGGGCTTTGGTGGTTCCCCCCCCCCCCTCCCCCCCTTTTTTTCTGTTCGATGCAAGGGGTTCCCATCCCCACCTCATTTTCCTTTTTTTTTTTTACTTATTTACTTTTTCTTCTTGTCATTCTTATGAAGTGAGACAACTGCCAATTCAACAATTTTGTATTCTCATATATTATACTTTGTTCTTCTTCTCATTTCATTGTTATCATTACTTTATTACTTTCTTCTTATTATTATTTAAATTTTTACTTCTTTCTTGCTTTCCTTTTTTCTCTCCTGCCAGCACTTTTTTTGGTTTTTTGACCCCTGAAAATGAAAAAAATCATAACTCCTAGACCACAACTCCAAATACCCTCAACCCAGGCACTAGGAATATATATTAAAAATATAATTACTTACAGCAGAGTGAAATCACTCAAACCAAAGCAAACGCCCAGCTATAAACCTATATACAGAGCCATGTCAAAGCTCTATACTACGAAGTACGATAAGACCAATGGAAACGCCTAACGGGAGGAACCTAATAGCCCTGCTGCACCGCAAAATCAGCCCGCGTACGGCGGAGCATGATGTCCGCCATGGCCCGAGTCAGCGCCACCGACAAGCGCTGACGCCAATATGACGTCCAGGTCCGCGCCGACCATGGGGCCCGCTGGCCCTCCAGGTCCAGCCGGTCCTCCCGGAGCCGGCAACACTCCTTGAAGAAGGCGGAGGTCAGGGGCCCCATGGCCCCAAACTCCTCCAGGACAAAGGGCACCACACGATGGTGCCCGACGTCGCCGTAGGCCAGGAGCTTGGCCCGCTCCGCCCGGTCCGCCGTGTAACCTGCCGTGAGGGAGGCCCCAGCCACGTGGCTAAGAGCCAAGGGCCGCGCCACCGAAACGTCAATAAGCAGATGCCGGCCACCCCCCTCAAAGTCCAGCACCACGATGTCAGGCCGGTGGTTGGGGGAATAGAAGGCAGCGCCATCCGCATCCTCGGACCGGATGTTCGCGTGGGGGAAAACCGACCGAATCATGGCGAGCACCACCGTCAGGAGGACAGTGTGCAAATACAAATACCAATTCTGATTCTGTTGGCCCCCCATGCAGGCAAGGTAGTGAGTCCCCGTGGGATCCAGCGGCTGCCCACAGCTACCACAAGGCCGCCCGGCCGGAACAAGAGGCTGCGGGGCAAATAGCTGGTGCCGCTCATACAGGAATATATATCTACACACTGCTGGACTTTGAGGGGGGTGGCCGGCATCTGCTTATTGACGTTTCGGTGGCGCGGCCCTTGGCTCTTAGCCACGTGGCTGGGGCCTCCCTCACGGCAGGTTACACGGCGGACCGGGCGGAGCGGGCCAAGCTCCTGGCCTACGGCGACGTCGGGCACCATCGTGTGGTGCCCTTTGTCCTGGAGGAGTTTGGGGCCATGGGGCCCCTGACCTCCGCCTTCTTCAAGGAGTGTTGCCGGCTCCGGGAGGACCGGCTGGACCTGGAGGGCCAGCGGGCCCCATGGTCGGCGCGGACCTGGACGTCATATTGGCGTCAGCGCTTGTCGGTGGCGCTGACTCGGGCCATGGCTGACATCATGCTCCGCCGTACGCGGGCTGATTTTGCGGTGCAGCAGGGCTATTAGGTTCCTCCCGTTAGGCGTTTCCATTGGTCTTATCGTAGTATAGAGCTTTGACATGGCTCTGTACATAGGTTTATAGCTGGGCGTTTGCTTTGGTTTGAGTGATTTCACTCTGCTGTAAGTAATTATATTTTTAATATATATCTACACTTCAAGGGCTTTCAGAATATGCAATAATACCATGGGCATTTGGATAAGAGCTCCAGCCAAAGTTGGCCAAAAGACGTTCGTTTCCGTGCAAGAAAAAGTACACCCCCCCCATTTTTCTCAGGGAGGGGTCAGAAACCTCAATAGCAACATTGGACAATTTAGTTGGATAGTCCAATGGTGCTTTCCTTTGGTCAAACCACCCGGATACCACATTTGTCATGTATAGTGCACGCGTGTACATGTGTGGCTTACGCGCGCGCAAACAGCCAACTATGCCATGCTATACAATTATGCAATATAAATGACCACAATAGAGTGACAATCCTGCTGGAATCCAAACATGACGCCAACTTGCCATCACTAAACGTTATCCCCCAAAGAAGTGCCACAAGTTGTGCACCATAATGGCTAATACCCCTCCTAGAGCAGGCATGAAAAGCTGTTGCAATAACCACTATCCTACTCTTCAAACGACATGTAAGGACATACGAGTTTCCCTGCAAACAACGTGCAAACGCATTGCCGTACCTGCCTCGATCATGACCTGGCCGGGTTCCGCTGGCCGGCACGCTCATCATACGTCACGTATGCAGCTACTAGTGGGAGAGGCGGCCATAGCCGCTCTATCCATGCATCCGTCATCATTACCCTGTTGAAGATATGTGCAAAGATGGCGTCTAACACGTCCACGTTCCCAGCAAATGGCGCAGCGGACTTTCGTAAAGACGCGGGAGGCCCAGGCAGACGGAAACTCCCAAGAACCAAAGGAAACCGGCGATACCAAACGGGATGTCTCGTCTGACAGTGTCTACCAAGACAGAGGTAATAGCCACTGCGTATTTCCTCAACAGCATGAATCTGATCATTCTTGACGTACCAAAATAATGCATCACCGTTCAGGGGTCATCATCTGACCCATTTCAAGCCGCGGAACCCAAAATTGCAACAAAATGGCGCGCTGACAGCCATATCTCGCTATGCGCGCGCAACGGTAAAAAATGTTAGCAAAAGTCACGTGACTGCCTGCAAGAAAGTGGTGGTATTTACTGGGCGATGGCGCAATTACCTACCAAACCTATGCATTTTCATTCACCGGCGTTGGGTAGACCTGCCCCGACCGGCCAGACATATTTACGTTACGTCACTTACGTCGCAGGTCACGGAATTACGCGGTAAAGTTACGTTACGTGTGTTGAGGTAAAAAATGACCACATCGGCGGACCATGGGTTAACTCCTCTTTATTACTCTCACTGTCATGTTTGTTCATCCTGTATATTTTTTCACTGCCTACCCCCTTTTCACCTTACACTTTTTCATTGGAGTGAGCTGGGCACGAGGCTTAAGACCCTGTTGGATAGGAGACCCCAAGCCGGGCATCATGGTCGGCCCGCTCTACCGCCAGGACCCAAAGGTCTTGGCCGCCCGGCACCGCCTCAAGCGTAACCGGGACCCGCTGCTGAAACCCCGGTGGTCAAGGCCGCCCTTGTGGAGGCCTACGCACATGCTCAGGACGCAGAGGCGGCCCAGTGCATCGCGGATGCCAAGGCCTGCCAAGCTCGCAACCAGGGCAAGGACATGTTGTACCACCTCGACCGGCTCGGCGGCCGGCGGCAGCGCACCCCGGTGAACACATGGGGGACGGCACGGCGCCGGTCTGACAGCCTTGACCGCTGGCTGGCCCACAATGTTTCCTTGACAGGTGGGGCTGAGTCGCGCCCCCCCCCCCCGCCGCTTCACCCCGAGACAGCCGCCCCGGTCTCGGTGTTGCCGCCGGACCCCCCCCGCCGCCTGCGCCCCCCTCCTCGGCCGCGGATTACCAAGTCCCCGCCTTGAAGGAGGGCTGCCTTGCCACCCAAACGACGTCGTCCACCCCTTCACTTTGGAGGAATTGGACGGCGCCCTTGCTTGCCTGCGGTTCGACGCGGCGGTCGGTGTCGACCACCTTTCTGCTGAGCTGCTGAAGACCCCTGACGGTCCCGGCGGTGAGGGAGCTTCTGCTGGCGTTCTGCAACCGTGTCAATCCTGCTCTCTGATGAGCTTCCGCCTGCTGAGTGGCAGACGGCCATCCGCGCCATGCTGTACAAGAAGGGCTCTGCTGCTGACCCCGGTAACTATCGGGGTGTCTGCCTCCAGAGCGCCGTGCTGAAGGTCTTCATGCGCATGATGCTGCACTGTCAGGCTCCGCGCCGCGCTGGACCCACACCTGGGTGAGTCTCAGATGGGTTTCCGTCGTGGTCGGGTCTTAACACTGTCATGGCTGTATTTGTCGCGCGCCGGTTGATGGAGGAGGTGCGTCGCCTTTGCCCTGACGGTTTGCCGCTGGTCCTCATTTTTGTTGACTATATCAAGGCCTTTGACATGGTCCTCTGGGAGGCTCTTTGGGCCATGATTCCTAGCTCTGGATCGGGTACCACCAGTGTTTACTGCTGCCATTCGTCGGCTGTATGAGGGCTCATAGGCAGTAGTGCGGACTGCAGAAGGCACCACTTGTCACGGACGCGAGCTGTGTCATCCGGGCGCCCACTATATGCACAAGACCGGTGACGTGCGCAAGGAATTTGTTTTCTGCGCATTTTCGACAAAGGCTAGTGACCGGGGGGGGGACACTAGCACTTACAGCATAAGAGCGGACGAAAGTGCACGTGCGCGCGCGCCGGGCCATGCAGGCACGGCTGGGCGCGCAGCACAGACGTACTTGAGCGGACGGCAGCACAAGTGCGCAGCGTCGAGAGGATCATACGCGAGTTAGTGGACAGCTGGAGCTGGAGCTGGAGCTGGAGCTGGAGCTGGACTGCTGGACTTCAACAGCGCCGAGGCTATTGACAGGCCAGGTGTCTTTGTGGTGTAGAATAGCGGGTCAACGTTATGAGGACTGGACAGAAAATGGAAAAGGACGATTTGCGGTGCGGAGCCAGATCGCTGGAATGAATGCGAAATCGCTGGCAGCCCTACAAAGGGATTTCTTCTAGAAAGGAAAGATTAGAAGCAATGTTTGCTGGGCCACTCACACGCAAGGTGTGAGCGTGCAGATTGTTTGAAGGATATTATGCTTCGACCTTGGTGGTCGTGACTCAATGCCGGACATTCCCAGGGACAGAAATGCCGGAGCCTCTAGGAGATGAGATCGGCAACAGGGTAGCAATTTAGATTTGTCGGGATGCCTTCCTGCTTTTGTTGGCATGTGTGGTAGAAAGCCAGGACGGCAACTGGAATGCAGTTTCTATTTGCATGGTTCAGGCAGCAAGATAGTTTGGGCATTCCTGGCTGGACTGACAAGTGTGGCGTGTGTCATGCGTGTGGCATGACGAATGGTTTGGTTCATAGTCGAAGAGGACTCTCACGTAGCGTGTAGTCTCTTCGAGTCTCTCGTTAGTGGCCTTCGTGTTTCTCCCTTTCCTTGGGAGCAAGGCCAGTAGCATGTCATGGAGCGCTGCCTAACTGCGGGCTCGTGAGCATGGAGTGCATCGATATTGAGACTATCAACGTGTTGTAATTGTATTAACTTTCTCAATAAATTCCGCATGTGAGGCTTCATCATCAGACTGCATGTGCAAAGTGTGTGTTGTGAAAGCAGTATTCTACAGCAGGGGAGGCAATAAGGTGGTCATCAGGCACGAGGGACAGTTCCTTGTCCTCGGCTGAGAGCCCTCCTTTCTTTAACCCTTGATGGTACTGGTACCTATTTCTAGTTACCAGTTGTACTCGTAACTACAAATAGTGACCAGTTTTAGAACCGAGCTGGCGCGAATGCCAGTAGATATTTCCGTGATATTTTTAGGTCTGCTGCTAGAGCTAGATGTGTAGTACACCCTGATACCGGACATCACTATGTTCAGACCAAGTTTGCAGGGACTAATTAACGGTTACAGTACAGGGGGGTACCCTGGTGCACAGCTGCCACTCATTTTTAGCTTGTCATCTTCCAGTTATTTTTAGATAGTACAGCTGGGTCCCTGGGACAACCAGTGATGTGAGTGTTCAGAAGCCATGCATGGCTACCAATTTAACTGCCTTTCCAAGGCCAGGTCCAATAAAGTTGTTTAAACCACATAAAATGCATTTTAGGTGTATCATGTCTCGCACCCAGCGGATCCCCCTGGGGGGGGTCCTTAAAATGTACCCATAGGACATTGCAACATGACCACCAACATGACCCCCAAGTAACTCAATATATGTGTGAGCTTTGGTCCCAATATGGATAGTAAAATTGTTATTAGGTTGGTTTGTGGACTTTATAGTGCAAAGTGCAACTGGTAACTACTTTTAGGAACGAGTTAGACACCATCCAAGGGTTAATCATGGGACAGGTCCTCGCCCACCCCACCGGGCATATGCAGTTAAGGCAGGCACGTCAGCTCAGCTCATTTGGGTTTTACCAAAGCTGAGCATGACCAGCCGCCATGGTGGCGCCGGAGATTGTGGTACGCAGACGCGACACACTGCCCCACCATTTCCCCTTCACCACGGGGTGCGGCAAGGTTGTGTACTGTCCCCATATCTGTTCATTATTGTCGTGGATCGCGTCATGCGCCGGGCATGTGCGCGCTGTACTGCTTGGACATCCTCAGTTACCGAGCGCGAACACGGCGGCGGTGGCCCTGGCTACCGCCTGTCCGACCTAATTTATGCGGATGATATATACCACCCTCATCGCGCGCCCCGAGCACATCCAGACCTGGCTGGACTGCCTGAGCTTGGAGGCGCGGGCGGCGGGGTTGAAGATTAGCGTCAAAACTGAGGCGATGGTGATTGGGGCCGGCTTCCAGTCGCCCGCCACTGCCGCGGCTGCTAGACGGGACGGAGGTCCCGTTCCGTGATTGCTTCAAACTGTTGAGGAGCATGCTCCCCGACACCGCTGACGATGTACGTGGACATCCACATCGGCCTGGCCTGGGCTCGGCTTCGTTTGCTCAACACCTACTGGCGCTCGAAGGGCCGGCTGGGCGAGCACCACAAGCGCATGCTCTTCAAGGTCCTCGTCCTCAAGGTGCTTACGTATGGCACCGTGGCATGGACACTCACGGACACACTGGCCGCCAAGCTAGACGGCACGGTTTAGAGGATGCTCCGATTGACAGGTCCTGAATGTAGGGTTTTCCACGCATAGGTCATTAGAGTCTTTGTATTAGGGTATGCCTCGCATTTCGGATGAGATTAGGCAGCGTAGGATAGCATTTGTAGGACATCTTGCTCGCACCAGTCAGGTAGATACCGCCCTCGGTCTGGCCGGCCCCCAGCGGCTTGGCCAACCAGGGCGGCACATCCTGACCTGGCCTGGCCCTAAGGACATTCCTAGAAAGCTGGGTAAACCTGCCATGAACTACATGAACTACATCCAGATGTTGCTGGCCGACCTAGTGGTCCCAGCTCAGTTTGAACACCGCATTCACTCCCTCTCTCTTCCTGAATTTGGAGTGCTATGCAGAACAAGAAGAGGTGGCAGAAGATTGTCCAGGCTCATACGCCAGCCCCTGTGGGCAAGCCCCCTCCCCCCAAGCGGAAGGGGCTTTTTGCTGAGTAGTGTAGTTAGGATTTTCTAGACTAGCTAGATAGCTTAGAGTTAGCTTAGTTCGATTACGCCGCTTCGCCCATCTCCACCCATCCAGCAAGGAATTAATTAATTAATTAATTAGACTCGTGCTCCCGTTGGGGAGTCACGGAGCATTAACCCCGATGGATGGATGGATGGATGGATGGATGGGTGCAAACAGTCCTACCGGTCTAGTCTATCTACATCGGCTACATACTACATCTATCTAACAACATTTTAACTACAACATCTATCTAGGCAGCCGCACGCTGCCCTAGGGGGCTATCTGGCGTGCCTCCCACGAGATTGCACACGCGGGCGCTTCCCCACTGGGGGGGGCTCGTTGTCCTCTATGACCTGGGCCCACTTGGCCTTGTCCATCATCTTCTTCCAAATCACGGAGAGGCCTAGGCTCCCCATGTCCTCTACTAGCTGTTCTTTGAAGGTGCGGGCCTTGCGGCGTCTAACATCACTGGGCCCAGCCCACGTCAGGAGGTGCCGGCCAGGCTGGGCTGGTCGCAGCAAGGAATATGTGCTACATGATCTCCCAACGGAGTCATGTTATAAGTAATTTAATTTAGTTTTATGGCTCTGAAACATCGAACTTCTGACCCATACTCCAACATCGCCTGTGCCTCACCATATCCCAGCTATGACCTCTTTCTTTATTCCATTTTTGTTTTTGTTATTATTAGGCCCTTTCCACATTCGTCAGTTCCGGGCAGCGAGGGTCCAAATTCGGCCGGTTCCGGAACTAGAGGTTTCCACACTTGACCGTCCAATTAGGTCGCGACCTCTAATTTCGACCGGAACTGCAAAAAAGCAGTTCCGGCCAGTTCCGATCAGAATTAGGGTCAAGCAAGGTAGGTCGAGTTGTAAAAACCGGCGGGGAAAGCACCAGGATGGTACGGATCGGATCGTTGTGGAAAGGAGGTCCCGATCAATTCACCGCTATTTCGCCGCGCCAATCAAACCTCGAACCTATTTTTCCGGCCCGGACCAATCCGAGTCCTCCCAATTCGCGCCTGGACGGAAGCAAATGCGGAAAGGCCCTTTTTACTCTTTACTTGGTCTTTATTTATTATTGTGCTTATTATTACTATTTACATTTTCTTTTCTTTTTTCTTTCTTTCTTTCTTCCTTGTCCATTTGTAAGTATACTCCTTACTTTTTCTTTTAGCCCGTTCGTGTGTGTGCGTACGCGTTCCCTCTTTTCCTTCTTAGTTTTGGTTGTTTTTGTTGTTCTTGTTGTTGGTGTGTGTGTATATGTGTGTGTTTTCCTATCAACCTTTCTTGTTACCCTCTGTCTCCCTCCATGCAGGTCTTCCTGGAGATAGCCACGCGGCTCCCGCGGCCTTCGCGTCTTTCCTCTCAGACAACTACCCTAGTCCTTCCACGGCGTTGAATCGCCATGCGTCCAGGCATAGTTGTCTCACTTCATAACTTCATGATCGCCTGACGATGCAACCCGCTGCAGTCTAGCCTTGCCATGCTCGTTCATGCTCAGAAGAAAGCCGTGGCAACATGGCTCACCGCTGAGGAAGTGCGCAAGGTTAAGCCGACAGCTAGAAACAAGCTCGTCACCGCTAGTCGCCTCAAGCAATGGATGAAATTTCTGGTCAACAATACGTTTATCTCCTTCGCAGGTAAGGTTTACAAACAAATGATTGGCATGAATTCCTATGGGGACAAATTGCGACCGGTCTGTCACAACGCTGGACCGCCATGGGTCCAGGAATAGTTGTATCTTTTTTCCCCTGGAGTTGCCATTTGTTTGCAGCCTTTGACAGCAAGTCCTTCGCAAACAGCTGCATGCTGATCCCAGACAATATGGCCCGGCACATCCGAGAAAAAGGCGGCCATGCGAGCACCTCCAGCACAGACAGCTGCTGGATCCACCCCGCCTGCCCATCCACCCCATGGGGCGCATGTGCTGGCACCACACTCAAGAGTCCCTTATCCCTGCTGGTGTTCATACGACCAGCCCTTCCTCCCGCAGGTGGCCGCACGCCTAGACCAGCCCTTCCTTCTGCAGATAGCTGTACGTCTTCTTGTCGTACACGTTCCCGTCGGCATCCTCAAATTCCTCGTCCACCTCGGGCTTCCACTGACCGCCCTCATTGCGTGCCTTCACCTGCTCCCACAGCTCCAGCGCGTCCTGCGGGTCGCGAACAGGGACCACCACCACCACCACCACCACCACCACCACCACCACCACCACCACCACCACCACCACCACCACCACCACCACCACCACCACCACCACCACCACCACCACCACCACCACCACCACCACCACCACCACCACCACCACCACCACCACCACCACCACCACCACCACCACCACCACCACCACCACCACCACCACCACCACCACCACCACCACCACAACAACAACGACAACGACATTAGTGATGATGACGACGACGACGACGACGGCGACGACGACGACGACGACGAGGACGAGGACGAGGACGAGGACGAGGACGAGGACGAGGACGAGGACGACGACGACGACGACGACGACGACGACGACGACGACGACGACGACGACGACGACGACGACGACGACGACGACGACGACGACGACGACGACGACGACGACGACGACGACGACGACGACGACGACGACGACGACGACGACGACGACGACGACGACAACGACGACGACGACGACGACGACGACGACAACAACAACAACAATAATGACAATGAGAACGACGACGACAGCGACCTGGCACAGAAGCAGCGCAGCATGTGCAGCAGCGCATTGAACGGAGACAAGTTGCTACAAATGCCATGGACCAGGAAATGAGCCACCTGAAGACACGTAACAACGGCAGCGACAGCCTGGGTTGTTTGGCAGTGGCAGTGCACGAAATCTGAGCAACGCTATCCGCGGTATCTATGGCGCAACGGACATCGTTCACCATCAGTAGACTGCAAAGAAGCGCCAAGGACAAGGAAGAAGGGGTGGTGCATGTCCCCACAAGTGGGCATTACAACGACATTGCATGTCACCTGGCACAACTCAACCACATGTGAGGGGCCAGAACCACCTGAGCTGGGCGGCAGTGCCGTTGTCACTTCTGCGGACTTGCTTGCCCAACTCATCAGGCACTAAAGTAGCCCCAAAGTTACATAGAACACGGAAATTGGCGCCATAGAATTCCATTACGGCATACTGTGTGGTGCTCTGCCACTTGGGCCACCTAGCCAGCATGTGGATTTCGGCCTGCAATCCAGAACACAGTCCACTTTTGTGTGTTCCAAACGCAGTCAACAACGCAAGTTGTCACGTTCTAGATCAAAGGGGGGACGTCAGACAGCATCGGGTGCCCACGTGCGCCGTGCCACTATGTGCACTTATGCTACTCGCGCAACCCACGCAAGGCTGGCCACATGGCGCGACATGAGGCAGCATGGCAGGCATCACCCCTGCAGCCCCTGGGTAGGGTGCAGCGCACAAGTGGTGCTTCCCTAGCACACATCACCACATTACATAGACACAACACCCCATACCCTAGCTTATATCACTACACGACGTAACAACAGGTCCGTAGGCCCCCCCCCTGCAACCAACCATTGTGCTCCACTACCCTTGATAACCCAGGCACATGACCACCAGCGCAGCCGCTACGATTTTACACGGCAGTCCTCAGTTCCACACCCTCTCATCCAGCGGTTGTGCTTCCACACCCTCCTCTCCAGGGGTTGGACCCCCGCGGTCCGCCCCACCCCCCTGCGCGCGCACGCACCGCGATGACGGTGACCTCGTGGAAGAGCTTTGTGTTGGGGATGCCCAGCGCCCGCATGGCCTTCTGGTGCGTGCTCTCGCGGAAGTGGCGCTCAAACTCGCGCCGGCCGCGGTAGGTCACGTCGCCGCATATCTCACACAGGAACTCCTGAGGACCGTGCGCAGGCACACACATGTAGGGGGGTGGGGGGGGTGAGCGGGGGATGGGGACAAGGGAATGGCAATAGGAAGGAGACTCCAGGGGGGGGGGGGGAAGTGGGGAGTTGTTTTAAAGGTGTTATTGGGGATTCAATAATGGCGCGATGGTGGGTTGATGGAAGAGTATTTACAAGCGGTGGGTTATGAAGGGGTCATGAAGGGTAGATGCCTGCATGGAGGGGTGGGGGCATCGAGGACGGGACAGGTTCATTGCACGCATAGGGTTGGTAGACCAGATGCAGCACCATGGAACATCCCTGCGCGGACAGGGCGTGCACACTCCCACGGCTCTAGAGGGCAGTAGAGGGGCTGCTACGGGTACAGGGGGAGAGGCGGACACTCTTCCAGCGTCACCCCAAACAGAGGCGTCCCTCGTCCTACCCACCATGGGCGCACGGCGTGGGTTCCCAGCCCACCGCGAGGGACGCTGATGCAGAAAAGGGTTCGCAAAAGGGATAAGCTTCGGGAGGAGTCTTCCAGGGGCATGGGAAGGGGGCCCGCCCTACACAGAGGCCCCGTTCAGCCCACGATGCACACAAGGGGGCGCATGCTGGCAAACCAAGCATCCCAGAGTTGGTGTCCGTATCGTGTGCCGGGGTACAAGCACGTGAATAATACTGCACAGCTTTGGATGCAAGAATCGGTAATCATGCGAAAGCTCAGGCATCACTGTCCGAATAGAGACGTCCCGACACGCGGCGCGCGCCTGCCCACCTACCTGGTTGAGGCCGTGCAACTTGTAAAGCCAGTAGGGGATGGGCTTCCCGTCCGGTCCCAGGGGCAGCTTGAGCGGGTTGTAGATTGGCTTGTCGTCGTCATCGCTGTCACTGGCCACCGCCTCCTCCTCCTGCACACGCATGCGTGCAAGCGACAACAATCACACGCATGGCCAAGCACACACGCAAACGTGCGAACGCACGGTTGGTGCGCGCGCATGGCGGGCGCCACACTGGCGGGTTCAGATGCGTCGCAAGCACCACCCAGCAAGAGCATGATAAGGACCACTGCCGCCTGTCACCCGGAGGAATCTGCACACAGGCATAACCCCGATCTGTGCCGCCGAGGAACCAACAGCCACCACGGCCGAAAGTAAGGACATGTAAGGAGAGGCAAGACACCCAGCAGGGCAGAGGATGCCGTCCGGTGATGGCCAGGCACCGCAGTGGGTCAGTGGTGTGCGTGGCGGCAAACGGGGTCCATGGGGGGTGGGAACCATCCAGAAGACACGATCCAGAACCGAGAGAGGAGGCAGTGTGGTGCCACGGCAGTGCCTGCTTCAATGCTGGCGGTCAAGCAGAGTGGAATGGCAGGACAGCCGACAGCAGGCAGCACAGGGCAGGGTGGTACCACCCAAGGGGCATGAGCTGTACATACAAACCGACAGAATTGCGCGCCCCGCCGTGCCGGTATGCCTACCAGTGGTGTACGTGCTCACGGACCCGAGCGGCGGCACTGAGCGTCGCACCCGCTGCGAGGCCAACCATCGACATCACGCAGCTGCTGTTGCGAGGGTGCATTCGTAGGTAGGTTGCGGAAGCTACCAAGAGGCAGTATGCATGCGTGCGCAACTGCGTCCGCTTTTCACCTACAACTGGGAAGACACAGCACACGCAGCATCCCACACCCGCCGCATCCGACACTTGACCACGGGCACATTACAAGCCTCCACTTTGCCCTTCCCCTCCCCCTTCCCCCCCCTACCCCGTCGGTCACCAACTTGAGGCCCTCCTGGCTACACCCGCACTCACAGGGCTGTCACCGCCCCCCCCCCCTGGACACCTCACTGGCCACGACATGCTGCGCCCATGTACGCTCCCAGCACGCTCCCACAACAATCCGCGTGTCGCCAACCACCGTGTGTTTCGTTGACATTTGCTTGGCGCCAACCACCCAACAATGCGGACGCTTGTATCGTGCCCTGCTCCCGCGCTCGAGTACCAAGGTGGGTCCGCTGTGTGGTGCACCACCTGCCTCATCTGTGCTGCACACGATGGTAAGGCAATACCAGGTGCCATAGCACGGTAGCGCACTACAGCGTACTATGGGGCGTTATACAGCGCGCGCACTATGGTAGACTAAAATAGACTATGTAGTTCACTACAGCGCACCCACCTCGGCTGCCTCCACCTCGGCCTCCATCTCCTCCACCGTGCGCGACTGCTTCTGCTCCACATTGCCGCGCGTACGCTCCAGCGCCTGCCGACCCGACAACCCACACGAGGCACCACGACCCGACAACCAGCAAGGAGGTGAGGCAAAGCAAATCCGTAACAAACAACAGGTATGGCCAAGCGACCCGACAACCATCCATGCCCCAAAGACCCAGCACTGCAAAGGTGTCAAACAAGCAATGCCACGTGGGGCCAAGCAGCGGCGACCAGGGAGGAGAGGACCAGGGAGAACTAGGCCAAAAGGGGCGGCAGCACAGCAGGACACTGCGGATGCGGTAGGGGTCACCGGCCACGCATCATCTAGGGGGGCCAACCCACCCATGGAGCATGCCAGGACGACAGCGAGCATCAGCGAGAGACACCGCGCACCCACACACACGCGCGCACACTCACTCAGTCACTCACACACACACGCACACACACATGGCGGCGACCACACGAGGTTCCCACATTGACGCACCACGCAAGCGTATTGGATGAGCGGGGGCGGTTCCGTCAGTTCATCAACATGAGGGAAGCGGGTCCAGGCCAACAGCATGCCTGGGCCACCACCAGCTAGCATAGTCCTGCACCGGTGGCAGTACAGCACCCACCCACCCCTCAACCATCCCCCTCCCCCACCCCACCCCCCCACCCCCCACGACTCTCCCCCCCCAACATCCCACCTCCCGCCCTCACCTCATC
This sequence comes from Mesostigma viride, assembly GCA_009746045.1. NCBI lineage: Eukaryota > Viridiplantae > Streptophyta > Mesostigmatophyceae > Mesostigmatales > Mesostigmataceae > Mesostigma > Mesostigma viride. The sequence continues at coordinate 854,531 of RPFO01000104.1, read as the reverse complement.
CAGCGTACGCAGCCACATGCGCGCAAGCATCTCCTTTTGCGCCACACTCCGCGCCTGGTCCAGATACTTCTGGGGGACGGGCTCTTGTGGCGCCGCGACGGCTTGCGGAAGCGGCGCGCCTTTTGCAAACAGCTTTGGGTCAAGCTCCTCCAACCGCTTGCCCTGGATGGGGGGGGCAGGGGAGGAGGGCGAGGGGGAAGGGGGCAAGGGGGGAGGGGGGCCAGTGAGAGTGAGGGTGGAGGAAGGGCTGGGGCAGGGGCAGTGGGAGGTGGACGGGCAAAGGGAAGTGGATGCGGCCAGCATGGGGCGCGATGTGACTTGTCCCTGCGCATGCCGTTCACAGCGTGCAACAGGGGCCATCGGCCATGAAAGCGACACCTTTGCTCGCCACGTGGCACCCACCTTGGTTTGCCAGAGCCGCTCGGCGCGCTGGCTCACGGTGCCGCCGCACTTGAGGTGGAGCGCGACCAGCGCCTGCACAGGGGGCAGTCAAAGGGGGGGGGAGGGGGCAGGGAACAGCCAAAGTCAGAGGGGCAGGGGTTCGAGGCCAGGGAGCACAAGCAGGAATGAAACACACACACACACACAGGCACACAGGAAACAGCAGGGAGAGGAACCAAAGAGAAAAAACAAAAAACACGGTACATGAATTGCTGAACACCCAACAGCCCACGCAGGCAAGCAGACACCGAAGAAGTCCACCCTGACACATCACCAACAGCAGCCTGCCAAAGACGTCCTTCAGCAAGGCACGCAAAGAAGGGCATCAGACGCGGGCAGCCCGCCAATGAACGCACAGAACAGGGCATCCCGCCTCCCTCGTCTTGTCAACTGCCTTCTACTAACGACACACCCTTTTTTGACGAGCAAGCATACCCAGCCCCAGTTACCACAGCCTGCCCTGACGAACTACCCCACCCTGCCCCAGCCACCCCACCCTACTTCACCTGTGACCGCAGCACTCACCTCCTTGAGCTTGTCCCCCCCTACAGCCTCCAGCTCCTCCACACTCTCAAACTCGTCCAGATTCAGCACCGCCTCCGCGTCTGCGTCCGGCCGGGCCACCGCGCCACCCCGTGGCCCCAGCGTGCCCTGGTCCTCCCACCCAGGGACCTCCCCCGCCGCCCACTTGTCCTCAAACTCACGCTCGGCCTGCAGCCCCGTGGCAGGAGCAGAACACACATGTGGCAACAGCAAGTTAGCCGATCACTCATCCGTAATGGCCATGGATACCAGAACGCCATGACGAGCGAGTTGCAGCCAGTACACACAAGCACGTGCACGCTTTTTGTCAAATCAGAGAAGGTTTCATCTGTGTTTCTGCCGCCGGCACAGTGGCAGGGGAGGACAGCCGACGTAGGACCCGCACAAGCAAGCACAGGTATGGTCAGCACAGTACCTGCACGAGCACACAGCAAGCGAGGGTTGCGTCGTCAGCAACCACATGCATGGCCGTGTGCGCGTGGGTGAGGGGGGCCGGCAGGAGGGGCAGCCGCTACGATCCGCCGGATGGAGGGGATCCGATGGACAGCCACGCGGCAGCAGCAAGCCAGCGATGGGCACCGAACAGGCACCCATATCGAGTTACATCAAGGGGAGGGCGGGGAATGCGCTACACGTTACATCAAGGGGATGCGGGGGGGTTATTGGGGGATAACTGGGGGTAAATTGGTCCAGCTGGCCCATAAGCACAGCGACCAACGTCCACACGTGCTAGCTCATACGTTCTAGCCTGCTTTGCTGGCTTAGTAGCGCGCATGCACATCAGCCGACCGCCACATGAGTGGACGGTGCCAGCGCACACCGACACACGCTTGCCGCGGACAACTCCGGGGAAGCCGGCTTGATACAGTAAACATTACTTTTCGCGAACTTGTTCAGAAGAGCTGCCCTTCCAAATGTCTCGTTAATGGCACACTGACCCAAGGTACCTCGTGGTCACGCAACTGTTTGTCTAGCGCCTATGTGCAAGTGCAACTAGGCGTGCACCACCAAGACAGCCCTTAAGGTGATCCCCCTAAAACACCGCACTGCACGTGGCAACCACCGCAGCACCTACCAGCAGCAAGCACACGGTCCAATTGGCAGCCATAGCCCGCCCCGCTCGTGGCCGCCGCTCACAGCAGCTGCTTAGCCCATTAATCATCATAGGTTGGCAACCCGCAGCAGATGCCTGGTGAAATAGACAACCGTTGTCGGCCACCCACGGCAGATGCGCGATCTAATAAACAACTATTGGCCGCCACCCACCGCTTGCATCAGCGCGTCTGTGTCGGCCAGCGGCTGCGTGCGGTCATGGAACGAGCGCAGGTAGCCGTTGAGGTGAGACAAGTACTCCTCGTACGGGCTGCAAGGGGGGGGCGGACGGGGAGGGGGGCAGGGCTAAACACAGATTGTGGTGAGGGAGGGTAGCCTGCGGTGTCAACGGACGACAACCCTCGGCAACCCTCGCCAGCACTTGCTGTCACGTAGAGGCTGGCATCTTGTGACGCTGGCGATGGCACAGCCACCTTGGGCTCAAGCCGCACGATCGCACGTACTTGACATCCGACCTATCATTGGACTAACTAAATATTCTGCAAGCTCCCAGATAATGCACCCAGATGGCATGTCTGCTGAGGGATGGGTGAGGCGAGGCATGAGCATGCGTACAGCGGGGCGTGCATGGCCATGCACGAGCCAAGAAACGAACAAACAGACGCGGCATGACCTGGCATGGCGCGTGTGGACGTTCCAAACCAGACACGACCAGGCACGAGCAGACGCAGGGATCCGGCCGCACATCGCGCCCGCGTGCATGATGTGAGGACCAGCGAACCGCGCCGCATCATCCCATGCCATGGTCCAACGCCTTGCGCCTGGGTGGACGCACGCTAGAGCATGCGCGCGCTCCCGTACACGCTCATGGGGTGGACGCACGCTACGGCTTCGCAAGGCAACCGCCCAAGCACCGTAGTGACCACTATAGTGACCAATGGGTCTAGTACAGTATACTAGTGCTTCCCAAGGCAACCACCCAAGCACTGTAGTGACCAGTGTAGTGACCAATGGGTCTGGTACAGTATACTAGTGCTTCCCAAGGCAACCACCCAAGCACTGTAGTGACCAGTATAGTGATCAATGGGTCTAGTACAGTATGCTACAGCTTCGCGAGGCAACCGCCCAAGCACTGTAGTGACCACTATAGTGACCATTGGGTCTAGTACAGTATACTAGTGCTTCCCAAGGCAACCACCCAAGCACTGTAGTGACCAGTGTAGTGACCAATGGGTCTAGTACAGTATACTAGTGCTTCCCAAGGCAACCACCCAAGCACTGTAGTGACCAGTATAGTGATCAATGGGTCTAGTACAGTATGCTACAGCTTCGCGAGGCAACCGCCCAAGCACTGTAGTGACCACTATAGTGACCATTGGGTCTAGTACAGTATACTAGTGCTTCCCAAGGCAACCACCCAAGCACTGTAGTGACCAGTGTAGTGACCAATGGGTCTAGTACAGTATACTAGTGCTTCCCAAGGCAACCACCCAAGCACTGTAGTGACCACTATAGTGACCAATGGGTCTAGTACAGTATACTGGTGCTTCCCAAGGCAACCACCCAAGCACTGTAGTGACCAGTGTAGTGACCAATGGGTCTGGTACAGTATACTAGTGCTTCCCAAGGCAACCACCCAAGCACTGTAGTGACCAGTATAGTGACCGATGGGTCTAGTACAGTATACTAGTGCTTCCCAAGGCAACCGCCCAAACACTTTAGTGACCAGTATAGTGACCAATGGGTCTAGTACAGCCGACTACGGCTTTGCAAGGCAACCGCCCATGCACACGAGCGCACATGCACGCGAGCGCATGCGTACTCGTCCGCCACCAGCACACGCACCTGGTGATCTTGTGCCGTCGCGGCAGCGCCTCGAAGTGGGGCAGCAGCTCCAGAAACGTGCCGTACTCGACAACCTTGCCGAACTTGCCATTGATGAACAAGTGGTAGAGCTCGTGCAGGTCCAGGTGGCGGCCATACAGCTCCTGCCAGGGGGGTAGAGGGGGGCATTCCGTGCGGGTGGGCTTGCACACTGAGCCACACGCAACACCGCCCTGACAATTGCTACGCGACGCAACAAGGTGAAGTCGCGGCTTGCTCTTGCCTCTCTGGACACCCTCATGCCCTACTCCCTCCTCGTTGTGGGAGTGAGCAAACGTGCTGCACGCGCCTCGCTGCCCACCCCACGCAGCGCCTCACAACCCTGTGCCATCCAGCGGCAACACCACGCCACTTCATAACCCCATGTGTCCTATAGGAACAGCCACGCATCGTCTCACAACACCGTGCTGTTCAGGAAAACCTTGCCGTGGCAGTGGGCACTCGCTCGTTGCGGCCTGAGATGCAATACCTCCCCCCAACGCCTCTCCCAAACCAGCTCGCCGGCCTGCAACTGCGGCTGCCACGGCACCGTCCTGCCATCGGGGACCGGCCTAGCGCTTTCCCACACTTGCCTGGTGCCCCGCCAGCTGGCGCCACCACCCAGCGGCACCAAGCAATGCACCGGCCCTGCTCCACCCGTCCCCGCACATTCCCCCTCACCCCTTCCCACTCCCCTCACACCTGCGCCCTTAGCCCGTCCCGCGCAAGCCCACATGAGGGAAACGCTCCAGGGGTGGGTGAAAACCACACAAACCACAGGAGATGCGACACAACGCCCGACAGATGCGATGCGGGAGATGCCCGACAGCGCCCAGGTGGCGAATCAGATCCCGTTCCAACGCGCGCCAGGAGGCACGCCCCCAGCCATCCACCGCAGCCCACCGCACGCACCTCCCCGCTGAACTCGATCTTTGGCTCGTCTGTCAAAAAGTGCTCCAGCTCCTGTGCAGGGTCGGGCGTGACGGCGGACGGGTGCCGCCGGTGGTAGTCCTTGAGCTGTCGTGTGGCAGCATGGGGCGGCAGCACAGGGTGCCGGTGCCGATCATGACCACCCGAGACCGCCACCGGATCAGGTGTAGGGGGGGGCATGGCACGTGATGTCGTTGCACACGCACACACACGAGGCATGTCCAGCCAGTTAAATGGGGGGGGGGGGGGAAGTTGGGGTCCACCGTCCACACCCACCAGGAAGGCTTCGCTGTGGGCAGCGCGCCCATGGAGACAAGAGGTGGTCCCAGGCCCCCACGACTGCAACGCTGCCGTTCAACTAACCCCAGCGTCAACGCTGGCACTTCCCAGAACAAAACACTCTCTCGCCCCCATAACACCCCCACCCCACTCGCGCACCCCCACCCCACTCGCGCACCCCACTTGCCCACCCCATTTGCCCACCGCACTCGCCCACCACCTGGCACCAGGATCCAGTGATAGGGTCAGTGATAGGGTCCACCTACCCACGGCCTGACCAACAGACCACCCGCCCTACTTGCCTGCCTGCCTGTCCTGACCATGCACGCACACCCGGCGTTCCTCCCACCCCCCCAAGTCTTGCACGCAGCGGCCCCGGGCATGGCACGCACCTCCCTCAGCCGGTCGTAGAAGCTGCTGAAGACGCCCTTGCCTCCCAGCAGGGCGATCTCGTCCCTGCGCGCGCCGTCCTCATCATCGTAGATCACCACCTGGCGTGCAGGGAGAGAAGGGCAGGTCAGCAGGGGCACAACAAGGGGCAGCGCGCGCACACGCACACACACACACACACACAAAGACACACACACACACACACGCACGTGCATCTGAGGGGGGTGGGGCAGCGGCAAGCACTGGACAGAACAGAAAGTGGGGCCAGGGGGCAGGGCCCGCACAAATGGCTACACCCTGCCCACCCTGCTGCAGGGGGGCACCCAAGTGGGGGAGTGAGCCAGCAAGCTACGCCCAACACTTGCGGCCAGCGGGCACCTGCGCAGGGTGCCAAGAGCAGGGTGCCCCATGAGGGCACCCACTGAACAATGCACGCAGCACCTGCAGGCACCCAGACTTGGGCACAGCGAAACGACACACCCGATCCCTTCTGTTGCATATCACCATTAAAAAATCGACCGTCAAGTACCGGGAGGGAGCTGCGCGTTCCTTGAAAACCAAGAGAGAACGCGGCAAGTGATCTCTGTAATTGCCCAAGCGCGCCCCCAGGAGGCCCAGCCAGCCGCGTGTAAACAAAACAGGCCAGGTCCAAGTGCATGCTATGCTTTCCCAACCGGTCTACCGCAATGCGCTGCCAAATACTATGGAGATGGCAAGGAGCGCCTGTTGCTACTTAAGGCAGCCCTTGCGAAATCCTAGACAGTCATAAACGAGGAACAAAAATGGGTTGAACAGAGGAAACATCGCCGTGTACGCATAAGAGAGCCTGGAATAAGCCAGCCAGGTCAGGAGGCAAGAGCGACCTACAAGTTTCTTGGCCGTGGCCACCGCGGCATCAACCATGTTTGACACATGGTGATTCTGTACCAAAATTTCCTTGTGGGTCTTTGCAGGCGTTTCCAAGCATCGCACGACGAGCCGCTCTAGTCTTTCCAAATCCTCATGTCCCGCCCGGGTTTGTTCCAGCAAGGTGCTCGCCATAACAGGTAAACCGCCGCACGAAATCTATTATCAAAGGCTAGCCGCCTAGCTGAATAGGACCTAAATTACGCCAGTACTGCGCATGGCGTTTGGTGATGCCGCAAGAAACTGCTTCAAGTTTGATGCAAGACCAAGCTAACGTGTGCGCAAATAAAAGAAGGGGGATTACGCACATACACAAGTGACAAAACAACCCTGGTATACCTATTCGGCTATTCCAGACAGAAATGCTAAGAATTACATGCAGGTCGATGCATGCACTCGAAAATTTCGACTGCGGTAGGATCGTGGCCCGTGGGCATTACAGGGCAGGCAGTAGCCACTAGCCAGAAGGGAAAGCCTGGGAAAAGCAGTCGGTTTACGCTTGGTTTACGATGTGTTATTCCCACGCCAAGGCGGCAAGGCCTCAAACTCAGTACACTCCCCCCCCACACACGTTTAAGATTGGGGTCCGGCCAACCCAGGGCTGCGATCTTAAACCTAAAATCAAATCCAGGGTTGACGATCTTAAACCTGAGAAGATCTTAAACCTGAGGCGGCGCGGCGCGGCGCGCCCCGCCGGAGCCCGCCAATTGATGCATGAGTCTTGCATGAGTTTTTGAAATTAATAGCAACACCAGGGCAACACCGCCAATAAATAATAAAAAATTATCAATGCCGTTGCTCGTGGTCTGTACACTGGGCACTGGCCGGAACTTGGCAGCTTTTTGTACCAACTTTAAGATCTTTTTGCCCAAAACCAGCCCTGCGATCTTAAACCTGAAATTTCAAAATCCAGGCCGGGGGCTCATGATCTTAAACCTGAGAATCTTAAACGTGGGGGGGGGGGGGGTGTACTGTTGTTGGGAACAGGGAGCCCTTGACTACCGTAGTGGCTCTTATCAAAGAGACAACCAGCGCAGGCCAGAAATCGGGAGAATCCGGACCATGGTAGCTCGAGCCTGCCGTTATCTTTTCCGCGTTTTCGAGTCGTTCAGGATGATGAAGATGAATGGTGATGGAAATGTGTATCCTTGTGCATTGAAATTATGGCTGGCTTACGTGTGGAGCGACTAGATGACCTAGACGGTGGGGCCGGAAACAGCATCTTATATGTGTACGCTTAATTATCGTACGAGGGCTTTTAGCGATTTTTGTTACGCGTACGAGGGTTTTGGGATTTTTTCTTAATGTACGTAGGTATATCGTAAGGGTATATCGTAGGTATAGTTGGGAGGCAGTACCCTAGGGGCAACATATGGAAGCCCCTCATACGTATATCGTAGCATCTGAGGGTGATATCTTGGGATGTACGAGGCCGGAAGGAGTTTTTTTTTCGGCCTGTACGGGGTCGATTCGTACATAATTAGGCGTGCTGATATAAGAGCCACTACGGTATGTAACAACGCTGAATCATGAATGAACCGTGAATGTGCTACTGTACCTGTTAGTTATACAGTACCTGTAGCTACAGTCGTTACCGCGTTAAGTTGCGATAGCCGCCTAAAACTTGGCGTCGCAACTTAAAGCGGTAACGCAACTACCTAACTGCTGAACGGTAGCATTAGGCGAGCAGCCCACCCCCTCCTCCTCTGACCGGACGGACTTCTATAGTTCTATACGGCAATCGACAGCTCTCGTCAAGCCAGATCCAGCTGCAGCATCAAGTCGCCCGAAGTCCATTTTTCCGGCCAGATATTTACTGAAAGGTGGGCGGTGAGGTATACGGCGCCCAACTTACCGGCGTCGCAACTTAACGCGGTAACGCAACCTTAACCCCTAAATGGTCTTGCTGCCGAACCTGGCTATGCGTCGTTACTGGCTCCTGGCGACGGAACAACACAAAGTATGGGACCCGGGCCCTAACAGGAGGGGTGACATTGAGCCAAGCTAAATAGGGGCCGGATCCTGCAGCCGCCGGTCCAGAATGTCTGGCCCCTATTTCCATACTAGGGGCCCGTGCAGCTACCGGCACCAATTCTAGCTAGCCCCCATCTTTTCGGCCCCTATAGGGGAGATTCCAGGGGCCGAATTTTTATGCAGCCGCCAGCCCTAGCTAGATTTCGGGCCCCCATATTGTACAGCAGGCGCGGCATGCCGCATCATGCCACAAGGCGTCCCATCTTGCCATGCCCCGGATGCCAGCTATGTACAGGCCTACGGATGCCTACACAGAAAACTGTGTCGGCATCCGTCCTCACGCCGCGCCGCGCTATACTGTCATGCAGTCTGCAGATGTCTTGCCCAGTTCAGTTCAGTTCAGTTCAGTCTAGTTGGAATCCCACGCCGGTCATATCCAACAGAGATAGTTTAGCGACGTAAGTAGATCGGATGGTACTAGGGTACTGTGATACGTCTTGCCCAGTAATTGCCTGTCGCCGGAATAAACGTACACCTATTTACCTGGAAAATTGCCTGTCGCCGGAGAGGCATGCCGGCATCAAGCCACGTGGCGCCTCATCAAGCCACGTGGCGCCTCATCTTGCCACGTGGTGCCGCATCTTGCCACGTGGTGCCGCAGCTCGGCCACGTAGCGCTGCGCTATTGGGGGCCAGTAATACGGGGCCACCGCCGCCGACCCTCGTTTTACTCGCCAGCCCCTATGTCAATTCAGGGGCCGGCGCTTACCGGCCGCAGCAGTCAGGCCCTGGGACGGGCCCCTAGTATCCAGGAAATTTTGCCTGGAGATGTCACCCCTCCTGCCCTAACAATGACACCCCCAGCCCACTGGAAGTCTTCCATGCACTCATGGGCATGAACCAGGTCTTTACACTTATGCCGGATGACGATATATCTACAGTACAATGGCTACCTTGGTCGCAGGGCGCGCCTTATTAATGCGGGCACCCCAATTTAGGCACAACTAGGCATTTCAGGCTATTTTTGGCATACCTGGGTCACCTTAACTGTTATATGGAAATAAACTAACACCCATTTCACCGGAAATGGTCTTGCTGCCGATTTTCCGCCAAAAATCTAGTTCCAGCCGATGCATCGGCCCCTTCTCGGGGGACCAGATGCCGCGAAATCTATTGAGAATTAGGAAAAGTTTAGCTGAGAAGATCGAAAGTTTATAATTTTCTTCACAGCATGGTACTAGGGTTCAAATGCATACTTTTGACAAAGTTATAGAGGTGTTCTGGCCGGTCAAAGTACAAGGGGTCAGGGTACTTTTTCACGTACAACGTGCATTCCGGAAAACGACGACCTGGCCATGGCGGCTTGCGCCCACGCATGGCATTTACGTTTTCGTTCGAATTTTCTGGCCAAACTTAGGATATTGATTTTAAACGTCCTAAAGATCATACAGGCCAATTTTAGGTGCGCGGGAATGCCATTTGATAGGTGTCGGCAGCGTTCTTGCTGGAAAAAACTGCGATCAAGCCGGACGATAGAAACGTTGACAGCAATACCTTTCCGGCGTATTTTAACCCCTAAATGGTCTGAGATCCTGCCGATAAATCGGCTGGATCTTCACAATTTTGCAAACCAGATGCAATCCAACCTACCCATATCCAATGGCTGTCCTTGGGGGCCAAGCATGTCCATGAGTTGCCCTTCGGGTTGGTATATCACAACCTCACATATATGCAGGGTAGGCCATGTATAACTGCCATCAAAGTCAGGGGGGTCAAGACGCGCGTTTTCATTTTTGGTAGAATGTGCATTTTGAATTATGTTATAAGACCTAGGCACCTACCACTTCAGGGATGATAAACAATTAGTTGCTGAACAGTTTGAGCCATTGGGGTCATCATTTGGGTGGGTATACCAGCAGTTACACCCAGTACAGCCCATAGGGGTACCGTTGGTAAAAAGCAACCAAGGGGGTAGGGGTGGGCATACTACCTACTAATATAGCCACCAACCATGCCAAACAATACATTTCCCTTCCACAATGATGGGGAAACATAACTGCATCATCACACTGCCCTTACATGGCACCTATGTGCAGGTGCTACCTTGTCCATGCACGTAGGTAACGTGGTACGGATACCCTACGCAAGGCATGCATTCTAGGAGGCAGCCACCAACAAACTAGTGATGTTGAGCCTATTTCAGCCTGCCCTAGCAAGGATAAACTAGGCCTAAGCTGCTATTGCTTGCCAGGTGATGGCCAGCACACCTGGTGGCACATGCTGTCAATGGGAAGCTTTTACTCACCAGTTACGTGCTTGATGATGCCACAGCGACCAGCCAACTGCCTCACACTCATGCAATATGTGTATGGGAAATGTATAACAAACATATATGGAGGTATTCAAACCCATACAGCCTCTAAAACTTATCACCATCACCCTGTGGCAGGTCAACTGACTGAGGGAAGCATCTAAGAAGGGTGTTTTAGAAAGGGGCCAGGCCAGGGTCAAGAAATAATGCATGGAGCATGAATAATGCAAAAAGAATGTGCTACACAAGCTAGAACGTATATATAAACGTCAAACATCGATAGGAAAACGATGCTTAAGCTTTACCAGGCATGGATGGCGTTACCTTGGCCCAGGCGGTGGCCGCAAAATGGCGCATTTCGGCACACCAAAGTTGTGCAGCATGGTCGCTGGATTCGGCGATTTCTGGCCACCCTTGCACGTTTACGACTACTATGTATCATAAAAAGTATAAAGAAACCGATATATCCTTTAAAATACGCCGGAAAGGTATTGCTGTCAACGTTTCTATCGTCCGGCCTGATCGCAGTTTTTTCCAGCAAGAACGCTGCCGACACCTATCAAATGGCATTCCCGCGAACCAGAAATTGGCCTGTATGATCTTTAGGACGTTTAAAATCAATATCCTAAGTTTGGTCAGAAAATTCGAACGAAAACGTAAATGCCATGCGTGGGCGCAAGCCGCCATGGCCAGGTCGTCGTTTTCCGGAATGCACGTTGTACGTGAAAAAGTACCCTGACCCCTTGTACTTTGACCGGCCAGAACACCTCTATAACTTTGTCAGAAGTATGCAAACCCATATACCATGCTTTAGAGTATTTTATAAACTTTCGATCTTCTCAGCTAAACTTTTCCTAATTCTCAATAGTTTTCGCGGCATTTGGTCGCCCGAGAAGGGGCCGATGCATCGGCTGGAACTAGATTTTTGGCAGAAAATCGGCCGCAAGACCATTTAGGGGTTAAAGGATATATTGGTTTCTTTGTACTTTTTATGATACATAGTAGTCGTAAACGTGCAAGGGTGGCCAGAAATCGCCGAATCCAGCGACCATGCTGCACAACTTTGGTGTGCCGAAATGCGCCATTTTGCGGCCACCGCCTAGGCCAAGGTAACGCCATCCATGCCTGGTAAAGCTTAACCCCTAAATGGTAGCAACTCAGTCCTAAAAATCGGACTGAGTTGCACATCTTTGCACATATGTTTCTCCATGGCCTAAAAACAATTTCTGGCTACCCCTTGGTACCAAGCATGCATTTATGTTGAATTTCTTTGGGGACATGCCACTGGTCCCATATCTTTGACTTTAGGGTGCTATAAATAGCACCAAACCCAGGGGGGTACGGAAAAATGGGGTTTGAGACATACATCATGCAATATGGACCACTTATACAAATATATAGGCCCTGGAATTTCAAAGGCAGTTAGTTTATATCACAGGCATGCCATCAATGCATTCACAACATGACATGCTACAGAACTGCACAAGCTAGCTAGCAAAAATCCCAAAATAGCTCAGTCCTAAAAATAGGACTAAGTTATTTTAGGGTGGTTGGCTAGCACTACCGTTGTGGTTTCCTATCCCAATGTGGCATAAAACATCATCTAGCTGGCCACACATGCATCCTCCAACACATTTCCAGCATATAAAACAGCAGCTCATGCTATATAATACTGTAAATCTAGTGCCATTGGGCAGAAAGCACGCGTAGAAGGCACATGCAAGGAGCTTATTACCAACGTACCCTATACGCTACAAACAACTTCAAAATACAAGGAAAAAGGAAAGAAACAAAATAAGCAACTTGCTGATTGTCTATTTGTCATGAAAAAGGCCTCAATTGAGGCCTTTTTTTCCAGCAGGTGTTGCATGTAATTACAATGAGCCAACAAACTTTATTCCAAATATGAGTGAAGGCCATGCATTATTATGATTGTTTTGGGGTTCCCAGCACTTAACATCAGTCATATATGCCCAATACCTATTTAATTATGATTTGATAAAACAGGGTGTCGCTGCGGCGGCACCATGAACACAACATGACCATAGGTAGATGCATAGAAAAGGCGCTAGTACTCAGTTCCCTCTGCCTTTAACGTGTCTTTCGGACCTTACGAGGTTTCCCCACGACACGGTAAGCATGGCATGACATGGCATGCTCAATCCAAAGGTACCATGCACACACACTTCGGACGGGGCTGTCGCGGAGTACTGCAGGCAGCATTAGCCTGCCATGGGCATTGCACGTAACTACAACGAATCCACAGCCTCTATAATCAACAAGCACAATGATCATGCATTATAATGATAGTTGTGACCTTCCAAGCGCATAAGCGCGCTCACCAAGCCTCAATACCGACGCAGTTATAATACTATCCAACAAGGTGATGCTCTTAAGGTAGCACATGAACAGCATGGCAAGATATACAAGCATGAATGGACACTCATAACCAGTTATCTAGACATCTAGCCTATTTGGGGGCCCTTCCAAGGCTGCCCTGTGACAATGGCACCGTAGCAAGAACTATCATGCTTCTTACAACAGAGGGCACATACGCTTACACAACGGGGCCCAGCCGCAGAGTGCAGCACAGCGTAATAGCCTGCCTTGAAGTGACACCGGCCAGGTGCCGGAAAACAACAAGAAACTGGCAGCGTTACAAAGCAAACGATGATACAAACCTTCTCCTACCTGGATGCAGTCAACTTTCACACGCATCAACACATGGCATCATGAAGCGCGCACTAACGCGAGCAGTGGAGGTGGCTGCGACAGGAACGCTGGTCAAACTCGACTTCTTTAAGCTATCCGGGACCAGCGCAGGCCGCTCCTCCTGCCGGACTGTAGCTCCATGCATCGTCCATTGACGTATGAAAACGGCTGCCGACGCCCGGGCCAGCGCTCCTTGCGTACGAGCGCTCCCATAGCCGGGCGCGCGCGCGTTCTCGCTGTCCGCAACCCAGTTTTTCCTACATAAAAAGACCCCTTCTCTACCTACGGATACACGCCAGAAGGCTCGAAATTAGCCGGTGCCCCTTTAGTCACGGCTGCCCCAACACCCCCCCCGCCGTTCCGCTAATCTCCTTCCCAGCATATCGAAGCACCGGCCTGCTGGCAGGCGCACTATCAACGCCATCTACGCCCCATCTGAATTTCACTAACCTGGCATTCAGCACACAAATAAAGACCCCACAAACTAAGAAATCGACTTTTGACCCATTTAGCGATCGGGCTAGCTTCACGGAGAATTTATCTACCCAACGCGCTCCTTACTGGTCGAAATGATGCACGAACGTGGCCATACGGTCTATTTTACTCGAGGCCGCCATGGTCGCGCATTCGTGAAAATTCGTCGTCCGGTTGCACGAAAGTGGCCAAAATAGGTACTTTCCTCCACCACATAATTTTCAGTAACCGTCGACCCCTGTCGACCCCAGCGGGTCAGGACGCTCAGCACATATACCAGATTCGCGCCACTAGGCCCGGACGACCCATAGGACCGGTCCTTCCCGCCAAAATAACCGTCCCCAGGTGACCTTGGTGAAAAAGGCCTCAATTGAGCCAAAAGGCCTCAATTGAGGCCTCTTGACAAATAGACATGATGCTTCAATGCAAGCAGATCCCAGGCATCTCTATGTCTCTAACACACAGCAAACACACAAAAAGAAGGCGGGCTTGGCCAGCATGCATGCCTAGAACTGGGCAGAAAAACACTCGCCCTGAGTTGTTTAAGCAACGGAAAGCATCGTATCATCACACTGAACATTATTACAAACGATATCTGTCGTTATACCGACATTCATGTTGTAGCATACGCTAAAAGCAGTCAAAACTCGTCCAAAATCTGGCCGAGGTAACATTACTACCCAACCATCACAAGCCTATGCACAGAAGCAATAAAACAACAAAAAGACAGTCATAAAGCTTCAATTACAGCCCCGAGACTGGTATCGAAACAATACATGACACATGCGCGGTCACTGAGACATGATAAAAGGCTAAAACGAACCTGGTCGAAACCGCAGATTACCTTGTTTGCAGGAGCTAGCACGCCCACCCGACGAACGTAGCCGCAAGCATGTCCTGGCCGCCATTGATGGTCAACTGTGATAGGAACGACGTAACTAACTCACCCAAGCGCAAATATCCGAACATTTTCTGCCGAGCAACAGGTACAGCTTGCACTGTCATCGCCTGGCCGCTCACGCGATTTGCTGCGCCGCCACATAACCTCGAGACATATCTAGGCATTTGTAAATGTTGCACGGCTACGCATATAGCATTTAAAAGACCTAGGGATGATGCCTACAAAGTTTCAGTCGAATACGTCAAGCCATGCTCTCGCCCCAGTCAGTGGTTTGTGCCACCATAGCCGCGGACGTGAATAATTTTTATTCACGTCGTCCTCGTTTGGCCATGGTACCCCCCCTACTTTCCTTGACTGTAGGTCCCTGTCCAGGTGTCCAAAAGTAGTAAACCAGGGGTGTACGTGAAAGTACAAATCTAGATCTCGAATCTGGTCCAAACAGAATATTCAAAAGTTTGCTAGAATTATAGCTAGTTCTGCCACAAACTCGGTCCGATTTTTAGGACTGAGAAAAACTCATTCCTTCAAATCGGACTGAGTACCATTTAAGGGTTAAGCATCGTTTTCCTATCGATGTTTGACGTTTATATATACGTTCTAGCTTGTGTAGCACATTCTTTTTGCACTATTCATGCTCTTTCTTGACCCTGGCCTGGCCCCTTTCTAAAACACCCTTCTTAGATGCTTCCCTCAGTCAGTTGACCTGCCACAGGGTGATGGTGATACGTTTTAGAGGCTGTATGGGTTTGAATACCTCCGTATATGTTTGTTATACATTTCCCATACACATATTGCATGAGTGTGAGGCAGTTGGCTGGTCTCTGTGGCATCATCAAGCACGTAACTGGTGAGTAAAAGCTTCCCATTGACAGCATGTGCCACCAGGTGTGCTGGCCATCACCTGGCAAGCTATAGCAGCTTAGGCCTAGTTAATCCTTGCTAGGGAAAGCTGAAATAGGCTCAACATCACTAGTTTGTTGGTGGTTGCCTCCTAGAATGCGTGCCTTGCGTAGGGTATCCGTACCGCGTTACCTGCGTGCATGGACAAGGTGGCACCTGCACATAGGTGCCATATAAGGTCAGTATGATGATGCAGTCATGTTTCCCCATCATTGTGGAAGGGAAATGTATTGTTTGGCATGGTTGGTGGCCATATTAGGAGTTAGTATGCCCACCCCTACTCCCTTGGTTGCTTTTTACCAACGGTACCCCTATGGGCTGTACTGGGTGTAACTGCTGGTATTCTGATCAGGCACTCCGCAAAGGTGAAAACCGTTTGCGTTCAGGGCCGGGCCGCGGAAAACGCGGAAAAACGCGATCTGCAAGTGAATCCGACCGTAATCGAACTGGGGACCTCTCGCACCAACTTTCGCTGACTATATAGGACGGACGTCTCCGGTTACCATGGCATCGCCAACTTACACCTACAGTCATCCGCAAAAGTTCTCCTTTCCGGGGAGTGATGCAAGCCTGTCGGATTTGGTACTAGATAAATCACTCGAGATCTGTGTGTAGGAGTACTACACACGTGTCCACTCGAGACTTGTTCAGTCTCGAAACGTGAGACGGGCTGAACACTATGATGTGTGGTATACCCACCCAAATGATGACCCCAATGGCTCAAACTGTTCAGCAACTAATTGTTTATCATCCCTGAAGTGGTAGGTGCCTAGGTCTTATAACATAATTCAAAATGCACATTCTACCAAAAATGAAAACGCGCGTCTTGACCCCCCTGACTTTGACGGCAGTTAAACATGGCCTACCCTGCATATATGTGAGGTTGTGATATACCAACCCGAAGGGCAACTCATGGACATGCTTGGCCCCCAAGGACAGCCATTGGATATGGGTAGGTTGGATGGCATCTGGTTTGCAAAATTGTGAAGATCCAGCCGATTTATCGGCAGGATCTCAGACCATTTAGGGGTTAAGAAATGCAACCTTAAGAAACGCGGTATTGGCTGTAGTTAATTAGTTACAGGCATTCACGCCTTAAGTTGGGTTGGCCGCTAAGTTGTGTTCACGCCAAAGGGTCAAATAGGGTTTCGGCATTCCAAGTTCAAAGTAGTTCAGAATAGTATGTTTGAGTATTAAATTAAATTAAATTAAATTATAACATGCCTCCGTTGGGAGATCATGTAGCACATATTCCATAGTGATGGATGGGTGGGGTGGAGGAAGCCGCGTAGTCGAACTATCCTAACTCTAAGCTATCTAGTCTAGAAAATCCTAACTACACTACTCATCAAAACGCCTCCTCCTCTTGGGGGGAGGGGGCTTGCCCACAGGGTCGGGCCGGCGTGTGCGCCTTGACAATCTTCTGCCACCGCGTCTTGTTCTGCATGGCAGTCCAAAGACAGGAGAGAGAGTGGATTAATTAATTAATTAATTAGGAACATAACTCCGTTGGGAGTATATGTAGCACATAGCCCAGAGAAGGGGCATATGGCCTATCATACATTCTAAGCTACTTCCTGCAAGGGTGGGAATGTAAACGACCCTTGCTCTAGGTGCACCAGGGCACTTGCAGCCCCATGATCTTCAAGCTATGCCCAGCGAAGGGGGAGCCTGTCATGGGGGGGAAGATCAGCATAGCTAGACAAAAAAGCTAGGGCATGGCGTCTCAGCAGAGAGTTACTCCCTGCATTAAATTAAATTAAATTAAATTAAATTAAATTAAATTAAATTAAATTAAATTAAATTAAATTAAATTAAATTAAATTAAATTATAACATGACTCCGTTGGGAGATCATGTAGCACATATTCCCGTGGATGGATGGAGGGGGGGGGCAAAGCCGAAACCGAACTAATCTAACTCTAAGCTAAGCTAATCTAGAAAACCCTACTTATTCTACTCAGCAAAGCGCCCCTTCCGCTTGGGGGGGGGGGGCTTGCCCACAGGGGCGGGCGTATGAGCCTGGACAATGGTTTTCCACCTCCTCTTGTCCTGCATAGCAGTCCAAGCAAGAGAGAGGGAGTGAATGCGATTTTCAAACTGCGCTGGGACCACTAGCTAGGTCAGCCATCAACTGCTGTGGGTAGGTCATGACATGTTTGCCTACCTTCTTAGGAATGTCCTTAGGGCCAGGCCAGGTCAGGATATGCCGTCCTAGCTGGCCAAGCCGCTGTGGGCCGGCCAGACCGAGGGCGGTGTCTACCTGGCTAGTGCGAGCAAGATGTCCTACGAATGCTATCCTACGCTGTCTAATCTCGTCCGAAATGCGAGGCATGCCCTGGTACAAAGATTCTAAAGACCTATGCGTGTCAAACCCTACATTCAGGGCCTGACGGAGCATCCTGGTTACCGTGCCGTTTAGCTTGGCCGCCAGCGTGTCCGTGAGCGTCCATGCCTCGGCGCCATACGTGAGCACCGTGAGGACCAGGACCTTGAGGAGCATGCGCTTGCGGTGCTCGCCGAGGGCCTTCGAGTGCCAGTAGGTTTTCAGCGAACGATGCCGAGCCCAAGCCAGGCCGATGCGGGTGTCCACATCGGCGGCGGTGTCAGGAAGCATGCTTCCCAGCAGTTTAAAGCGATCACGAAACGGGACCTCCGTCCCGTCTAGCAGCCGTGGTACTAAGCGGCGGGCGACTGGAAGCCCCAATCACCATAGCCTCAGTTTTGACACTAATCTCCAACCCCACCGCCCGCGCCGCCAAGCCCCCTCATGGGCACAACATAACTAAATAAAGCTAGGCATCATCTGGAGGGTGGCTCATCATAGGCACACATGTACATGATTAAATAAAGCGCGTGGCTTAGCTGGGATAGTGCCTCTAGGAGGCGTACATGTACATGGCCACGGTCTATCTATTCTACACTACTACTGCTGTACTCCCCTAAGCTGGGGCGTCTGGAGTCGCTGGGGCCGCGGGGGTCGCCTGCCAGGGCTTGTGGCCGACGTAGATGGCCGCCCCCTTCCAGTACACCGGCTGCCCCGCCTTGGTCTGCCGGAGCTGGAGGTAGGTCGGCCATAGCTCCCGTCGCCGTTGTTGCTGCGCCAGGGTCAAGTCGTCATCAAGGGTGAAGAGAGTCTTCTCGAGCCGCTTGCGGCGTCTGAGAAAAGAAATCTTGTCCGCCGGGGTCTTAAAGGTGAGAAGGAGCGGGGGCGCCCCTGCCTTACCCCGCGCGCGGGGAAGGCGGTGGGCGACCAGCTTGCAGAGAGTGGATGCGGTTCTCAAACTGGGCTGGGACCACTAGGTCGTCTAGCAACATCTGGATGTAGTTCGTGACAGGTTTCCGGCTACCCTTTTGGGAATGCCCTTGGGGCTAGGCCAGGTCAGAATGTGTCGCCTTGGCTGGCCAAGCCGCTGGGGGCCGGCCAGACCAAGGGCGGTGTCGACCTGGCTGGTGCGAGCAAGGTGTCCTACAAATGCTATCCTACGCTGCCTAATCTCGTCCGAAATACGAGGCATACCATGATACAAAGACTCTGATGACGGACGCTCGGAAAACCCTACGTTAAGGAACTGTCGGAGCATCCTGTAAACCGTGCCGTTGAGCCTAGCGGCTGCCAGTTTGGGTGGGATGGTCCACGCCTCGGCGCCATACGTGAGCACCGTGAGGACGAGGACCTTGAAGAGCATGCGCTTGCGGTGCTCGCCCAGGCCCTTCGAGCGCCAGTAGGTGTGCGTGGATGTTTGAGTATCTTTAGTTCAAATTAGTAGAATTTAGTTGAATCATTCACGCCTAAAGGGTTCACGCCTTAAGTTGGGTTGACCCCTCAAAAACCTCGAACCCAGCTCAAGGCGTGAATGCCTGTAGTTGAATCGCCACGGCGCACGTGGGCAGCATGCAACAACAACAATTGTACCTGTACTGCCGGACTGCTGCCCATGTCGGTGCGGCGTGGGACACAACAACAACAACAACAACAATATTGGTTTCTGGCCTGCGCTGGTTGTCTCCTTGATACTGCCGGACTCTCCGCTATCTGCGAGACTCTCCGCTATTGAGTCCGCACTCGGCGCGACGCTGCGGGGCGGCCACGCGGGGCCGGGTCCGGGTCCGGGACCGGGGCTGAACTGCCCGAGGCCTGCGGCGGCCGGCCGGCGGCCGGCGCAGAACGCGGCAGTGGTGTCACTACTGGCAAGTGCCGTGACTCGTCGTGAGTGCCATCATGGGGAATTTCCGTTGGAAAGAGCCAACTTTGTTGTTGCCTTGTTGGTGCAGGGTCAATGGGGTTGGTATATTGTTGTTGCCCACGCCGAGTCGCAACCCCCATAAGGCAGGACCAGCCGTTGGATCCACTATTAATTACCCTGTCGGTTCACCGGCGCGGGAATAAACTCAACGCCGAGTCGCCGACTTTATTACGTTCGTATGTCTGCCGAAACCGTACCTGAGAAGTGAGTTCTACTGAAGTACTACTGAGCAATGAGCAGTGATCGCTTTACGAAAAGGCCGTTTACGCGTCACCAATCATTCAGCCTGACACAAGACGTAAATTTCTGGACCGGACCTATCCTGGTTGACTCTGGTTGAAAAATGCTCGGCACGTCAGCAAACACTTCCCGGCCGCTGGAACGGTGGAACCTCAGAACCTGGACGGTTCAGGCATCGCGCCAGCACTTCCCGCGAAAACTGCCAAGAGGCAGCGACTGATATTTCGCACACGTGGCGTTTAGAAGAACGGAGGAGCATTTATAAATCCTGTGTCGCAACGTTGATGACAAGCGGATCTGCCCCACAAAAAGACCGCAGAACAAGCTGCGCAGATTGGGGACCGGCGCACGAGGCGGAGCAAATCACAGTCCGCCAGCGAGGGCGACAAACAATCACCAGCGCACGACCTCCCTGTTTTTTATGCCCAGCGAAGATCGACGTCCGCTTGCGCAATTCAGCCGCGATCGCACCGCGCATCGGCCGAATTCACGCAGCTGGGATTCCACCGGTTAATTTGTAGCCGCTTGTAATACGTACCACGACCGCGTGGGCGTTTGCGTCGTCGACTTACGAATTACGAGGCGGTCAATTAAGCTGCCAAGCAATCCATTTTTGTTGAAATCGCTGCTCGGCGGGGTGGTCGTCGAGCCCTCCCGGCTGTCGACAGCGCATGAGCCAAACATCCCTGCCGCTGGCCTTCACTTCGATGGCGGAGGCCGGACAGCGTCGCCATTAATTTTCGGACAGAGATCTCCTAACTGGCCATTTCATTGGTGTCCCCGCCTTGCTTCGTTGCGGTGGTATAGTACAATTTTTGCCGCTGCTGAATATGGACGGACGCCTATCCTCTTTTCTGCGATCCGTGAGAGGTAATCCTCATGACTGCAGACGTCCTCGCGATCGCGAGCAGGTCCGTCCTGATCAAGTCCCGCTAACTGCAGGGGTCGAACATATAAACAATGACTATCAATTCCGTGTTGATGATAATTTTGTTCAACCCTGCATGCCTCCGATTTGTTTTTACAATGGCGTCGGAACAAATTTCCCGGGGGATCTTTGGCATCCTCCCTATGGCAATATTAATTGGTTTGCGGCCGGGAGTACAGCGAATTTTCATTACGACGGGCCCGGACGCCGGCAGGTTGGAACTAATACCATCGTTTACCCCGGCCCCACTGTTAGCCGTTACCCGTTTGCCAGCCATGTGCGATTGCCGAACTATACTTATGGATCTGCCGGTGACGCCGGCCTTATGCGCACCATGTGCACCGTGCCTGATCATGACCCAGGCCATCTGCCCTTTAATTTCGGTAATTTCCCCTTTCTCCCCCATTCCACTTATGCGCAGCATATAATTCTTGTACCGTGGAATGTGCGTGCAGGGAGTGGCAAGGCGATCCGTACCCCTTCTTAGCCGCATTTTCTGTTGGCAGCCAAACCCGAACACCCTCGGGTATCAATATTGTGCTAATCCCAGGCTGCTACGCCGCGTGTTGATTGGATATGCTGTCAACCCTGTGTGCTGGTCAATTCCCCCGTACAGCAAAGACCCTCGACTGGGCACCCTGGAATCCTTCCCACCCGTCTGCAAGCATAACCCCTGGAGTGGCAGCAGGCAGCGCTGACCCCAGCAACACCAACAGCAACACGAACGGCAACACCAACACCCACAGCGATAGCAACAGCAACAGGGGACGTGGCCATCCGCTTGTAGGCGGTGCCCACGACCCCAGCCCAGGTGCCCGCAGGTACCCGCACCACGCCCCAAGCAGCGGCAGTGGCCCGATTGCCTGCTGGCGCACGCGTTCGTCGCGCCGACGCGGCAACAGCAACAACAGCAGCAATAGCAAGGGCGAGAGTGACAGCAGGCACAGCAACAGCAACAACAGCCAGGCGCCATCATCTCGCACGGTGGTGGGTGGCGCAGTGGTGCCAGGATCCGATCCACAGGGGCAGCTGGCCCAGGCTACCGCACGTAGCCACGGGCAGGCATCCCCCGCGCCGCCCGCGATTGTGTCTCCGCACCGGCTGGGCCGCGGGGATTCCCCCAACCACTACGACAACAGCCACCAGCGCACGTGCATGGCAGCCATGGCGATGGGGGCAGGTGCGGGTGCAGCAGATGCCAGCATTAACACGGGAGGCCATGTGGCGGGCGCGCCCCCACCGCCAGGGCCAGGGCTCATGCCCAGCGACTTCGGGATGTCCCCCCTGCACTCCCCCCTGGTGGCTGGCACCCCCCACAACCGCGGCCACGGCGACGTGAGCGCCATCAAGCAGCCGCGCATGCTTGCGGACGCCACCTCCCCCTCCTCTTCGTCGGCAGTGTGCACCCTGGAGCTGAGCGACCTGCCTGACGAGATGCTGTTGGCGCTGGTCACGGCGCTGGACGACCCTGCCGACCTGGCGCGCGTGGGGGCGCTTTCGCGGCGCTTCCGCCAGCTGGTGCTGTGGGACGACCACTGGATGGCGCTCTACCACGCTAGGTGGGTGCAAGGGGGGGTGGGGGGCGTGATGGATGACAGTGGGGGGGTGGTGGAGAGGTACTTCCTGTAGAGTGGCACGATCCGAGCCGTCTATATGTTCTGTAGTGCTAGCAATTCTATGTATAATATTTGTTTTGTATGGTGCACTCACAAGATTAATTCATTCGACAGTGTCGTGAGGGCTTGCTGCCTCTCCTCCATCCGAACACGGCCTGTGAGAAAGTGGGGGACTTGAGTGGCCCACTGGTTGAGTATGCAGTCGTCGTTGCGCGCGCTTTCTTGTGGGTCCAGCCACACCTTGATGGCGTGGCGCGGTGACACGGGGGCTGGGAGGCGTTGCATGCGCCAGCGCGGTGTCCCCTGCAGCTTCATGACATCTGGCGGTTGGTGCATGCGCCGCCGGTTGGTGCCCACCTTGATGCCTTGCGTGGGGCAGGGCGGGCCCCCATGGAACACCACTTGTTCGCGCGTGCCACGCCCTTGTTTGCTCACGCCAGCATGCGCCATGGATGTAATTGCTCGCATGTCCGTGCCCATATTCTCACACGGGTCAGGGGGCACCCGCGAATACCCACGGCCCATTCCTTCACTACAAGCACGTGGCTGCGCATACCCACGGCCCATTCCTTCACTACAAGCACGTGGCTGCGCATACCCACGGCCCATTCCTTCACTACAAGCACGTGGCTGCGCATACCCACGGCCCATTCCTTCACTACAAGCACGTGGCTGCGCATACCCACGGCCCATTCCTTCACTACAAGCACGTGGCTGCGCATACCCACGGCCCATTCCTTCACTACAAGC